>CAMRHE010000049.1:6912500-7457500 GCA_947044405.1 Leptodactylus fallax
TAAGGGGTTAAAATGTAAATGAAACTATATAAATTTGATATCCTTGGAATCATACTAAACATAGACTATAGGTGACATGTCATTTTGGCTGCACAGTGAACGAAGCCTGTAAGAAAGTCGCACAAATGCACTTTTTCTCCAATTCCACCTCATTCTGAATTTTTTTCCCAGTACATTGTACAGAATAATAAATGGTACCATTATGGAGAACAATTTGTCTTGCAAACATTAAAGGGGTATTCCCATGAACATAATCATATTTATATTTGTAGATAATGCAAAGTTAAAGATTTTTGCAAATATAAGTAGCTAAAAATTCTGCAGAGTTTTAAAGATTTTCTCTATCTATATTAGTGGTGACAGTCTGTTGTCTTGATCGGTTGCTAATGGATACGACCACGTATGCAGAAACTTTCTATGGTCTGGAACTTGTCAGGAACTCAGCCATGATTTTCGTATTGTAGCTGGGTTATCAGGCAGGGACACTACATGTATCAGAAGATATCCCGGCCACAATAAGGAAATCATGGCTGATTTTCTGACCTTAGAAAGTTCCTGCATTCATGGTCGTATCCACTGGCAACCGATCAAGACAACAAGACTGTGAGCACAAGATATTTAGAGAAAATCTTTAAAACTCTGCAAAATGTTTAATTACTTATATTTGCAAAAATGTTTAACTTTTAATTATCTACAAATTTAAAAATGGTTATGTTCGTGGGACTACCCCTTTAAGCCCTCATATGGCTCTATGAATGGAAAAATAAAAAAGTTACGGGGTTTGGGAGATGGAGACGCAGCATTTTTCGATTTTCGTTTTTGACTCCCTGTCTTTAGAGCTTAATGTTTGCTGGACAAATTGTTCTTCATAATGGTGTACTTTTTAGTTCTACCATTTTGGGGAATGTCTATTGCTCTGGTCACTTTTTATTCAAAATTTTATCAGAGGCAAAACAGCGAAAAAACGGCGGTTCGGCACTTTCGATTTTTTTTTTTTTTTTCCCAATGCGGTGTTCACCGTATGGGAAAAATATTTTTACAAGTTTGTATACTGGACGTTTTTGGACACAGGGATACCTAATGTGTATGTGTTTCAGTCATTTTCTACTTTTACATGTATTCTAGGAAAAGGGGGGTAATTTTAATTTTTAATTCAGTAGAGTGGTCCTTCCCTGCTACTCTATTCTCCCTCCTACATTTTTTCAGTAGGAGAGAGTACAAAGTTAAGCAGCAACCTAGAAATATTTTATAATAGGAGGATGCTGCTTTCATTTGGTCAGATCCTCAGTTAGTCCAAGTGGAGGCAGCCTTCTCAGACTCCTGGTCTACTGGGTTTACCTAAGAGACCTTTTTAGGGTGCACATTCTGACCTGTGGCGGTGTCTTTATGTATTGTGCAGCACTTGCAGCCAGAATAACCCAGAGACTTGGATTGCTGTTATTAGAGATGAGTGACGTATTCAAAAATTTGATTCGGCAACTTCGCCGAATTTCATGATATGATTCTATTCGATCCAAATTAAATTGCGGCGAATCGTGTACCAAAAACAGCTATGTATTGGCTGCAGAGATCTGGGGTTGGTGGCAAAATGGCAGAATCCCTTGAATGCCGCGGACATGTTTGACCACAGCATCCAAGTTGTTAAAACCCTGGATCTGTAATGGAGCAGGGTGTTAGGTGTCAGTTACAGCTAACACGCTGCTCCATAACCGATCGGGGGGATTTATCACCTTGGATGCAGCGGTCAGACATGTCGTGTGCGCTCGCAAAGGGGTTAAAGTGATGTGACATCACAGGGCTGTCTCCTGATTGGCTGCATGCAGGGCATTGTGGGTGATCCCGCGTTCCCAGAGTTCCTTGTCCCATGTAGAGCAGCCATTTTGATCTAAATGCGAATTGTTACCACGAAGCGTGAGGAAATTCGGATTCGATGCAAATAAAATATTTCCTGTAATTCGGATCGAATTCCACTTCTGCAGCTTCGATACGCTCATCTCTAGCTGTTATCAATGAATTGCGGAGGACGTGCAGGGTGGATCTGGCTAAGCACATATGTTTTTCCAGACACAGTTACCTTGGTTCTAGCACCCTTTAGACCGCCAACCATTATTAGTCACTTAGACTCACAATCATGTTGTGGCTAATGGTTGAAAGGATGGTACCCGCTGTAGTTCAGGAGCCAGTTGGCAGACCAGAGCGGATATTTGGTCAATCTATGTTGGGCTAGTAATATACCAGTTTACTCCGATATGGTGGACCCCAGATAACTATATGGATTCCTTGGGTACCCTGGGGGGGCTATAAAGTTGGTATAGAGGCTCTATTGGATCTGCTCTGGTATATCAAAGGGGCTGTCTCCATACATTAGTCCTGGACTTTTTTTTTGTATACAGTTAGTGGACGTTTTACGGTATTTTTAGACGTGGCACAATAAAAGTTACATTTTATTAAGTTTTTCTTTTTGGTGAGACCAACAGACACTGTGAATTATGCCAGAATCAGTTAATTGAAAGAGCTGGACTTGTGGGAAGTGGTGAAATGGTCTCTTTAAATGGAAGTCAAGCGTAGACCCCAAATCACAAATACTGATTGTCATTTTAAAATATGCTTTTTTTTCGTATAGATTTTTTGTTTTATAATATCACACAATTATTCACACAGTTAATACATCAAGAAAAATTACCTAAAAGATAAGTAACCCTTAGTTATTGTAGAAAAGATCATAGTTTGTCGTAGGACTGGGAAATTAATCGAAAAATAACCAAAATCTAAAGTCAGTTCAATTGATCATTAATTTGCTAATATTGATTATTTCAATTCTTTGGCATCCATGTAACCCTGTCTCACACTGCCATTGGCTTAAAGGATATGTCACTGTACACTATCCATTTAGGATTGCTGATATATGAATAACTGAAACCAAAATGATGACATATAAATAGGGGGCGTGGTATGTTAAAAGGGGAGTTCCCTAAAATAACCATTAATCGTAATCAAGTTAAAATATCTAATTAATCATGATTTTGATTTGGTCAAAATCACCAAGCTCTAGTATGTATGAACCAACTATAAAACCCGTACTCACCGCAGGACATAGGAGGTCACTCACTATACCAACTGGACCAGACACCGACAATTTCTGTAATATATGTTATGTTTATAAAGATATAGTATTACATGCCATGAAGATAAATAGAAATTTTCACCAAGAACCTTTCATAATTGTTATAAAATATATAAATTAATCTATGAAAATACAAGACCTTGCTATATGATCTTCAGGATACCAGGAATATTCTTAGGTCACCCATACAGTAACATTTTGTTGAGAAGTTCTATCAGTCTCACAAATAGATACATTACCTGTAAGTTTTATGTAAAAAAAAATGTGGAAAATATTTAAATAGCCCAGATTCTAAAATAATTGCTTGTTTATCTACACCAGGGGTCAGAAACCTCTGGCACCTGTGCCATAGTCGGCATTTCAGATATATTTACTCGGCATGGGACTCTCTCTAATGTGTGAAAAGCTGCTGCTCCAGCTACTCCCTCATTCTCATGGACCATGTAGTGGAAGAGTGAAGAAATCAGGCGATACCTTACTCAGTTAGCCTCTAAAAGGTATCACCTGATTTCTTCACTCTTCCACTACTTTCTATGGCTAACACAGTACAACATTATACTACATAGACCATGTAACACAGTCAGGGAAGGGGGGAGAGGAGGGAGGCATTAAGGGGGAAAGCTTGAGACTTGGTGTCCGGGCTGTGAGCTAGCCTAGTCAGAGGGAAACAATTGTCTCTGCATTCATTTTTATCCCTTGAAGCAAGTGCAAAAGTAAAGTATAATATGGCAGCTGAACATGCTAAAGTAGGTGTTTGTTCATTTCAACAAGGCTGGACAGATTTGTATGGGTTGTACAGGAAAAAAAGACCAGCCTATGTGAGGTGGCTTACACATGCCTATAAGGTGTGTGATAGGCTGTCTGAACACACATCACTTGTTGTCAGGTGTAAAAGGGGCGATTTATTAGAGTTGCAAACAGGGATGATTATAATATTGGCTTTCAGGCCAAAGGTGACAGTATTTCAGAAACAGTACATTGTGTTAACTGTTCACATGCCGCTGTAGTGAAAGTGCATCATGAATGGACTAATGCCACCAGTGGGAATTACTGATATAGATACTGCGGAGCACTACATGCTATTGGTGTCAGAGGTCAGCTACAAAGACACGTGAGGGCAGACTGAAATGCTACAGTGGAAGCAGCTCACTATGAAAATGAACCAGAGGGCTACCAGGTATGTGTCACAGTTCAGTGAGCCCTACTACCTATGGTGCTCTGACGCAGATGCAGGTCATCAGGGGAGCATCTTCCCTGGGGTGACCTAAGGTGATGGCCTCAGGCAGCACCTCATTGGGGACGGCATTATTTTTTTAATCGCCTTCTACTTATTGTATTATTGCAATAGGTAGCAGCTCATTACTTACTCCCCTATCCACAATCCTGTCTAGGCCGGCCTCCGCTGCCATCTCTAGGTGGGGCTGCACTTACGTCACAATGCTGAAGAACACTAGGACAATACATCCAGCGTGCTGGCGTTATTCAGCGTTGGCTACAGCTCGCCCTGGAGGTGTCAGGGGAGCCAGCCTGGACAGGAGCGTGGACAGGCGAGTAAGTTATTAGCTGCTGCCATACGTATTGCAATATTACAATAGGTAGCAGCTTAACATATAATGTGGGGGCCGTAAAAAGGGGGATCAATGTGACTTGTCAATGTGTATAGATAGAAACATATCTCCAAAAAACAGGCAGCACTCCAATATCAATAAACAACTTTTTATTAGCCTAGTGCTATATATATATATATATATATATATTGATAGAAATTCTATAAATATAGTAAACATTACCTTAATACTTTTAAACCATTTCCGGGAAATGGAAGTGAAAGATATATCAGAGTGGCCCTGGAAAATTTTAATTTAAATTAAAATGGCAGTATAGTCTAAGATGATGTTTTAAAATAAGGAATAAGCAAATAAGACCTTCATGGTGGAATAGAGGAATTTCCTCTAGCGCCACCTTTTGGAGGGTAGCTCCTTATAGATCAAAGCATTGTTTTTCAGAAAATCTAATAATAAGCATACTATGGGAGTATAGCCAAGCCAGAATAACTACTTCAAAAGAAAGAGGGAGTCATCCGCAAACATCTGTTTCGAGGTTTTTGCCTTTTATCAGTGCAGAGCAAGGTGCTGGCTGGCTGTGTGAGCGGTCTAGACATAGGTTCAAGGAAGTCTTATTTTGATATTCCTTACCCAAAATTTTTAGCAGGACATGCAGGTCCTAATAAGCCCATGTAGACCTCACGGTGGTGTCTCCCTAGTGAAACATTGTAGCCCTTCTAACCCACATAAAAACTCCTCTGACGTCTTTGTTCCATAGCTTCTCTTCTCCTGTCAGAGAACCCGATTCTGTTCATAATATGTCAAATGATGAGAACTACTATACTGTGTATTCATTCACCTCTATGAGCAAAGCAGAAATGAATATATGCGATCGATAATGTGAGCTGCAATATTGTTTGGCTTTATCATGGTCTTCAATTTTGTTGATTTACAATACAATGATGTATTTCTTATTCAGGACTGCTTCTCCATTCTTGTAAAAATCGTCCTTTTACCTCCATGCAAATGAGCAGAAATGGGCTTTACATCAGTGGGCTTCACTATATGCTGCTGCTAACTGCTGCTCAGCTCCACCCACGCTAGTTGACTGACATCTCTCCCCTCTGCCTCATCACACAGTACTAACTCTTCCTTCACTTCCGGATGCAGTGTGCCATCATCAGTTATGCACAAGGCTGAACTGAGCAGGATTTAGAAGCTGCAGATAGTGAAACCCATTGACGCCCCTAAAGCTCTTTTTTGCTCATTTGCATAGGGCTAAAAAGACGATTTTTACAAGAATGAAGCAGCGGTCCTGAATAAGGACATATATCGTTGTAGACTGTGCTGACAGTCCTACAAGGTACTGTGACTAATTTATATCTCAATTTTGTGCTAACAGACCTCCCTTTAAAGCGTGTTGATAAAAGGACATGTAATCATATACTGTGTTGGACCTTTTATTGGAGTTCTATAATTATTTGTACTAATATTCCATGTGTTATGAACTGAAGAATCTTACCTTTTTATTAGCAAAGGCAATTAAATTATTCATTCTACAGCCAACACCACTCTATGAAAAAGAGAAGGCACAGTTGACCATTCGTTTCTGTGGCATTAGATAGTATTATGTCTTAATTTAAAGTGAGTCTGTCACCAGAACCATGTACACTGACGAGCTATAGGATAACAATGTTTTGAACTTTTGACTTTCAGGCTCCATATCTCACCATCCGCTACAGCTTTGAATATGAGACTATCATCATTTTATAGACAATTATGTCATCTCATACATAAATTTGACTTGTAACTATTTAGCATATGATTAGTTATGCAGATTCTTGTCATGTAACTGCATTGTTACTTTTTTTCTCCTGGTGGTGGAAAAATCTTTTTCTTCTTGTATATTACAAATTACAACCTGTTCTCACATTCCCTAATAGCTCAGGGTGTTATTAGGTTCATTCTCAACCGAAAGGTCACTGGTTCGATCGATGATCAGCCATGAAGAAGATTTCATAAGAAAAGAGAAACCAAATCATCCAGCTCATTGATAGCCGTCTCTCAGCCAAGAAAATTGCCAAACTGCATCATGAGAGTGCCATGACAGTTGGAAGAATACAAAGTGAAGTCCGTCCATCCATTCAAAATCCAAGAGGTGGACGTCCAGGCAAAATATTGGAGTCAACAAGTCGGCTCATCACAAGGTCTATCAGTTCTGGCGCAACAAACACGGCAGTGAAAGTGACTTGTATGCTTCATATTAGTGAGATCACAGACATCCATGCAAGCACTGTGCAGCACGCGTTACACAAGTCTGGAATGGTGGCCCGAAAAAAAAGTGAAGAAGCCTCGACTTCAAAATTGTCATAAGAAGTGTCGGCTTGAGTTTGCAAAAAAGTATGAAAAGTGGACTGTAGAAGATTGGAAACAGGTAATTTGATGAAAGTCAATAGACTGGCCTCTGATGGGTGCAAATGGGTCTGGAATGCAAATGGGTCTGGAATAATCAAGGGAAAAGAGGGCTAATGGATCGAGAAATTGAAGAAACTGTCAAGTTTGGTGGAGGAAGTCTGATGATATGGGGTTGTTTCACATCCAAAGGCATTGGATATTTGACCAGGATTGATGGTGGTCTCAATGCTGAGCTATATATGAGTATCTTACAAGACGAGTTACTTTATACACTCAAGTACTATGGGTATGAAAAGGACGACATAATGTTCCAGCAGGACAATGACCCGAAAAATATATTGAGATTAGCGAAGAAATGGTTCAAAGACAATGAAGTAGAGGTGCTAGATTGGTCTCCACAGTCCCCAGGCCTTAACCCAAGTGAAAACTTATGGGTAGAGTTGATGAAAAAGCTGTATTCGTACACAAATGAGTCGATCAGTATGCACTAACACAGGAACGTGTCGAAGAGACCTGGGATCAGATTTCAGTCAAGACATGCTTGAATCTGATCGAGAGCATGCCCAGAAGGATTCAGGCAGAGTTGAAAGCCAGAAGTGGATTTACAAAATACTAACAAAATAATGAAAATTAAAATTTAGATTTTTAGGAACAAAACTTTAACAATGTAGTTACATGACAAGAATATGCATAACTAACTGATAATATGCTAAATAGTTGGAAGCCAAATTTATGTATGAGATAGCCAAGATGATTGTTTATAAAATGATGGTAGTCTCACGTACGAAGCCGTAGAGGATGGTGAGATAAGGAGCCTGAAATTTAAAAGTTAAATTTTTTTTTTTTTACCCCTTTGCTAATCAAACCAGTTCTGCAGATAAATAGGTTAGGGTCACCAGAATCAAACAGTGTTTACAATCGGTATGCCCCTTACAGACATCACTGTTTTTGTCAATATGTAAATAACCTTTTAAACCCGTTAGCGAAACATGACATACTATTACTTCCTGAGCACCTGGTACTTGGCGCAAATGGACATAATAGTATGTCCTGTGATGGACACCTGCTCACTATTTGAGCAGGCAGCATCAGGAGCAGTTATTAGCTGTAACTGACGGCACAGCTCCGAGGTGGTGAGATCGGGGGGTGTTGTTATGTATTTTCTGCAGCACAGGGTCTGGCCAGTGACTGCTGACTGCCAGGAGCCCCCAGTGCCTGGTTGATCCTTCTGAAAAGTGAGGAAGTCAGCCTATGCATCTGCATAAGCTGACTTCCTCTATAGACTGCAATATACGTGTATACTCGTGTATTGCAGTGTATAGTATTGAGCCAGCGATCAGAGCATTGCTGGTTCTGGTGTCCTTGTCAGACATATAAAAAAAAAAAAAAAAAAAAAAAAAAAATTAATTTGTGAAAAAAATAATAAATGAATAATGCCCATTTCCTATATAAAATGAATTATATTAAAAAACCCTAAAAATTGAATAAAAACAATACATATTTGGTATTGCTGCGTCCGTAACAACCTGTACAAAAAAACTGAAACATTATTTAACCTACAAAGTGAACCTAGGAAAAACAGAAAAAAAAAACACCGGAAGTATTGATTTTTTTCGCCCTCAACTAACTCTGTCAACCGAAAAATTAAAATGTCACACATCTCAGAAGATGGCAATGCAAAAATAATTGATTTCTTTCCCTAAATGGGTTTTTGTTCTTTAAAATTAGTATTGCATAAAAAACCAATATAAATTAGGAATTGATGTAATCGTACCGACCCGCAGAATAAAGGTAACATGTTACTTATACTGTACTCTGCATGGCAAAAAATTTTAAAGGTAAAACGCAATGCCAGAATTGATGCTTTATTTTCTAATCCACCAAAAAAAGTGTTAATAAAGTTTATTCAATAAGTTATAGGCACCCAAAAATGGTGTCATTACAAAATGCATCTCATACCGCAAAAAAGAAAAAGCCCTCATATGGCTACATCACCAGAAAAATAAAAAAAAGCTATAGCTCACACAAAAACTCCAAAAATCACCAAATCATTAGAACAAAACTGGCTGTGGCAAAAGTATAAGAAAAGTATAAGTGGTGGAGCGTATATCAGGGTACACCCCAGATTTAGAGATTATGAGGGAAAAGACACCAGAAGTGACCCACAGAGTGACCCCCCCCCCCCCAAATCATAGGAGCTACTAGGGAAACAGGAGGGAATTTGGTGTTTGCAATGTACTCCACACAGCTTATGTATTTCACTTTTCACCATCCGCTGTGCATTCACATCTGGGATACTAATGCTCACTACACCCCTAGATAAATTCTTTGACCGCTGCAGTTTTCAAAATGGGGTAATTTCTTAGGGGATTCCACTTTTCTGGTACCTTAAAGGCTCCGTAAACATGACATGGCGTTCAGATACCAAACATCAAAATCTGTGCTCCAAAAGCCACATAGCGCTGCTTCACATCTGCGCCCTGCTGTGCGCCCAAACTGCAGTTTATACCCACATATTTAGACACTGGTGTACCCAGGATAACGTACTTAATGTCATATATGGGTATAAACCGCTGTTTGGGCACACAGCCGGGCACTGAAGGGAAGGAGCGCTATTTGGTTTTGGACGCCATGACACTTTTGCAGAGCTCCTGAAATTCCAGAAAAGTGGAATCCCCAGACATGTGACACCATTTTGGAAACTACACACCTGAAGGAATTTATCCAGGGGTACAGTAAGCATTTTTAACCCCCAAGTGTTGCTATAATTTAAAGGGGTATTCCCATGAACATAATCATATCTATATTTGTAGATAATTAAAAGTTAAACATGTTTGCAAATATAAGTAGTTAAAAATTCTGCAGTTTTTTAAAGATTTTTTTCTAACTATCTTAGTGGTGACAGTCTATTGTCTTGATTGGTTGCCAATGGATACGACCACAAATGCAGAAACTTTCTATGGTCTGGGACATGTCAGGAACCCAGCTATGATTTTCTTATTGTACCTGGGTTATCAGGCAGGGACACTACATGTATCAGAAGGTACCCCAGCCACAATAAGGAAATTATAGTGGATTTTTTGATCTTAGAAAGATCCTGCATTGATGGTCGTATCCATTGGCAACTGATCAAGACAACTTGTGGCCACAAGATATTTAGAGAAAATCTGTAAAACTCTGCAAAATGTTAAATTACTTATACTTGCAAAAATGTTTAACTTTTAATTATCTACAAATATAAAAAAGGTTATGTTCATGGGAATACCCCTTTAATTTACAGAAATGAATACGCAGATGATGATGAAAGGTGAAAATGACAATTTTTCCAGGAATATGTCATTTCAGAGCGTAATATGTTGTGTCCGGCTTGTATCAGAGATGGACGCTCCAAAAGCTGTTCTGTCCAGGATACCTGCTTAACAGTTTTTGGAGTGAATGTCTCTGCTGACACAAGCTGGGCACCACATATCGGGCACTGAAATGGCGCATCTTTGGAAAAATTGCAATTTTCACAAAGGTTAAACTTGATAAATCCCTTGAAGGGTGTAGTTTCCACATGTCTGCGGATTCCACTTTACTGGCAATTCAGTGGCTCTGCAAAAGTGGCATGACATCCAAAAACCAAAATAGCACTCCTTCCCGGCTGTGCCCAAACAAGAGTTTATACCACATGCAATATTAAGTATGTTATCCTGGGTACACCAATGTCATACATGTGGGCATAAACTGCTGTTTGGGCACAGAGCAGGGTGCAGATGTGAAGGAGCACTATGTGCTTTTGCAGCACAGATTTAGATTGTTGGTTTTTGAATGTCATGTCACATTTGCAGAGTCCCTAAAATTGCCCCTACATAAGGGGGTCACCTTTTGGGGAATTACAATTTACTGGCACCTCCAGGGCTCTGCAAAAACAACATGGCGTCCTTAAAGTCCCTCTAAATCTGTACTCCAAAAGCTAAAAAGCGCAGTGCTCCTTCCTTTCTGAGCCCTGCTGTGTGCCCAAGTAGCGATTTACACGCACATATACAACATTTTCGTATTTCGGATAACCCACTTAATAGTTTTAGGAGTGCGTGTTTCTGATGACCCAAAGAGGGCACAACAATATTGGGCACTGAAATGGCATATCTCTATAAAAATTCAAATTTTCACTTTGTACATCAATTTTCGGACTACACTCTTGGGCTAAAAATAATACCCCCTGATAAATTCCTAGAGGGGTGTAGTTTCTAAAATGACATCGTTACTATGCAACCAATGCCAGTTGACTTGAAACCGGAAGTGACGCGGTTTACGTCACTGGAAGGTGCCCACAGGCGCATGCGGGACTGTTTACACGTATCTCCCCTCTGACAGCGCTGGTTCAAGCAGCTGTAGTGATTTAGACCTGATTAGGGGGCGGGATGTGTATTTAAATTACCCTATGACGCACATTTGCTGGCCACTGCCATGTTATGCCTAAACTAGTGAGGAATAGTCCCACCACAGTGGGTTCTCTGGTTTATTATTTTTGTACCCCGTGAAGCACTTTTTTGGATAGTGTAATAGATAAGGTCTCCTGAGGAGTGGCGCAGGACGTGCCATGAAACGCGTAGGGATTAATAGGGATATTTAAAGGTACAGTTTGGTACTGCCCTTGTTAGGGCGGGAGTCAATACGGGGAACAAGGGAGAGTGTGTAAGGGTTCAGATAGGGACCGGGTTTTCTCCTTTAACACTTTGTGAATGTGTTAATATTAGGGCTAAATGAATAAATTATTAATTTTTAAATTAATAAAAAAAAATGAAATGTCTAAATTTCACCTCAATATTGTTTTAATTCCTGTGAAATGCTTAAAGGGTTAAAAAAAACTCCCCAAATGCTGTTTTGAATTATTTGAGGGGTGCATTTTTGAAAATGGGAGGATGTATAAATACGTGGGTGGCAGGAAAAGGGTTAATCTGAGGGTATTCACATCCTAATTGGAGGAAGGTTTTAGGAATTACAGTTCTGTACTATGTAGTTGCCTCTTTTTCAAGGGACCAAAGATACCAAGGGTTTGGAGTTGATTTCAGACGTGGCATTTGCATTTGGACGTTGTTGCTGTGAACCTACATCATCTGATCATTAGGATGAACAAAAACAAATCCATCAGAGAGATAGTGGAAATGTTAAAATTACCAGTTTGGTACATTTTGTTAAAAAAAAAAAAAAAAAAAATTGAGCACACTAGTGAGTTCAAGAACACAAAAAGGCCTGGATGTCCACAGAAGACTATAGGGGTGGATGATCGCAAAATAATTTCCATGGTAAAGAAAATCCCCTTCACAACATCCACCCAAGTGAGGAACACTCTCCAGAAGTAGAGGGTTTTTTCTAAGTCTGCTATAAAGTGAGGTGCAAGGTGCAAATTATTAATCAGCCTCAAAATTAGAAAGACCAGATTAGACTTTGCCAAAAAGCATCTGAAGAAGTCACCCCAGTTCTGGAACAGCATTCTGTGGACAGATCAACCTGAACCAGAATGATGGGATGATGGGAAGAAGAAAGTATGGTGAAGTCATGGAATGGCTCATTATCCAAAGCATACCAAACCCTCTGTAAAACATGGTGGAGGCAGTGTGATGGTATGGGCATACATGGCTTCCAATGGCACTGGGTCACTAGTATTTATTGATGATGTGACTGAAGCAGCCGAATTAATTCTGTAGTTCTTCTCAGATTCAAACAAATGTTTCAAGGTTGATTGGACGGCGCTTCACAGTACAGATGGACAGTGAGCCAAAACATACTGCAAAAGCAACCCAGTTGTTTTTAAGGTAAAGAAGTGGAATCAATCACCAGATCTCAACCTGATGGAGCATGATCACTGTAAACCTTGATTCATTGTACATATCATCTACAGTGCTGGCCAAAAGTATTGGCACCCCTGCAATTCTGTCAGATAATACTCAATTTCTTCCAGAAAATGATTGCAATCACAAATGCTTTGGTAATAATATCTTCATTTAATTTTTCTTCAATGGAAAACCACAAAAAGAATTGTCAAAAAGCCAAATTGGATATAATTCCACACCAAACATAAAAAAGGGGTGGACAAAAGTATTGGCACCCTTTGAAAAATCAGGTGATGCTTCTCTAATTTGTGTAATTAACAGCACCTGTTACTTACCTGTGGCACATAACAGGTGGTGGCAATAACTAAATCACACTTGCAGCCAGTTGAAATGGATTAAAGTTGACTCAACCTCTGTCCTGTGTCCTTGTGTGTACCACATTGAGCATGGAGAAAAGAAAGAAGACCAAAGAACCGTCTGAGGACTTGAGAAGCAAAATTGTGAGGAAGCATGAGCAATCTCAAGGCTACAAGTCCATCTCCAAAGACCTGAATGTTCCTGTGTCTACCGTGCGCAGTGTCATCAAGAAGTTTAAAGCCCATGGCACTGTGGCTAACCTCCCTAGATGTGGACGGAAAAGAAAAATTGACGAGAGATTTCAATGAAAGATTGTGCGGATGGTGGCTAAAGAACCTCGACTAACATCCAAACAAGTTCTAGCTGCCCTGCAGTCCGAGGGTACAACTGTGTCAACCCGTACTATCCGTCGGCGTCTGAATGAAAAGGGACTCTATGGTAGGATACCCAGGAAGACCCCACTTCTGACCCAGAGACATAAAAAAAGCCAGGCTGGAGTTTGCCAAAACTTACCTGAGAAAGCCAAAAACTTTTTGGAAGAATGTTCTCTGGTCAGATGAGACAAAAGTAGAGCTTTTTGGGAAAAGGCATCAACATAGAGTTTACAGGAAAAAAAAAAAAGAGGCCTTCAAAGAAAAGAACACGGTCCCTACAGTCAAACATGGCGGAGGTTCCCTGATGTTTTGGGGTTGCTTTGCTGCCTCTGGCACTGGACTGCTTGACCGTGTGCATGGCATTATGAAGTCTGAAGACTACCAACAAATTTTGCAGCATAATGTAGGGCCCAGTGTGAGAAAGCTGGGTCTCCCTCAGAGGTCATGGGTCTTCCAGCAGAACAATGACCCAAAACACACTTCAAAAAGCACTAGAAAATGGTTTGAGAGAAAGCACTGGAGACTTCTAAAGTGGCCAGCAATGAGTCCAGGCCTGAATCCCATAGAACACCTGTGGAGAGATCTCAAAATGGCAGTTTGGAGAAGGCGCCCTTCAAATCTCAGGGACCTGGAGAAATTTGCCAAAGAAGAATGGTCTAAAATTCCAGCAGAGCATTGTAAGAAACTCATTGATGGTTACTGGAAGCGGTTGTTCGCAGTTATTTTGTCTAAAGGTTGTGCTACCAAGTATTAGGCTGAGGGTGCCAATACTTTTGTCCGGCCCATTTTTGGAGTTTTGTGTAAAATGATCAATGATTTGACTTTTTTTTCATTCTCTTTTGTGTTTTTTCATTGCAAGCAAAATAAATGAAGATATTATTACCAAAGCATTTGTGATTGCAATCATTTTCTGGAAGAAATTGAGTATTATCTGACAGAATTGCAGGTGTGCCAATACTTTTGGCCAGCACTGTATTTCAGCGCAAGAGATGAGTCCAGAAGTAATCTCTGACAACTTCTCAAACTCATGATTAGAAAGAGTGAGATTGCCAAGTTTGGGGCCCCATGCAGGTGGTTTAGGGCCACAAACCTGGAACCATGTTCCCTTTAAAGATTAAAGTGGATTTTCAAATCAGTCATGGCATTTTCCTCAAGTACTTTCCCAGCAGAGCGGTAAGGGATACTGACAATGACAAACATTTGTAATGTGATTTTCTCACACAAAAGACTGAGAGGGAGTTGTGGAGAAGGGGAGTCATTGGCTGCCATACAGCCGCTCCTCTTCAACACCCACTAGGATCAGTTGTACTTGGAAATTTACCTATAAGTATATTTTTGCCAAGGATTAACATATAATAATTCAACAAAACCTGCTTTATTTTTCCCTGTGACTGTAACTTTTATTAATTACTATAAGATAACTATCGACCTGTGGAAATGAAAAGCTGTAATTGTGATGCTGTAATTGCATATATTGAAAGGTCCATGGCCAGGCCCAATGATATATGCACGGAAGTCTCAAGCAAACAATTTTCAGTCTTATTGGGGTTTTAAAACTTAATGTCTATTGTTTAAATTATAAAAATTTAACATAAAAACTCTATAATTTTTAATGCACAATATATTCTAGAGATCACCTGATCAGTAAGGGGACATACATTACTTGGTCTTTCCCAAAGGATACGGGGTTTTTGGCATTACTCATTTCTACTTTCAACCAAGAAGATACTAGACTTTGTGACTTTGCTAGCCTGATAATTCCAGGTACTTGCTTACACCCCACACTGGTGTTAAACTCTTTTCTCTCTAAAACAAATCACTGGAGAAAACAAGAGTTTGTTTCCATTCTTCCGCTCCATCCTACAAGCACAACAATGAAAATGATGGCAGTGCCGAATCCTCCACATGATGAACACCAATGGCATCTGACAAACTCCATTGACTGTAATGGACAGTGTTCTCGCTAAGTTAAAACAACATACTAATGTAGTCAACAAGCTCAATAACCGCTATACCTGCTTTTAACTCTATTATTAACAGAGGGAACAGCAGGCGCAGTTCTAATGTGCTTTGTTGATCTCCTGTCTTGGCATCTGTCATTTGACCAGAAATATAGCGCAGCATGCTTTTCTATTTTGTCTGACATTTTCTATGACTTCTAAAAGATATTCCATTGCAGATATATATCCAACCTGGGAGATGTCTCTAGAGGAAGGCATGCCCTAGGAAAATCACAGAGAGGTACACTGGCCAAGAATTGGAGAGCCTATTTGTATTTGTGAGAGAAGACAATGAGCTGGAGTCAAAAACCAGGAGACCCATAGAGCTTGAAAGATTCTGCACACCCAGGCCTGAATTTTACCATTAAAAGACATCCTGGTCAGCCAGTAGAGAGGCTGCGAGAGAATGTGGGAGCTATTGCTGGGTCAGTGAAGACTGTAGAAGACCCATCTCCAAGTGAACAGACCAGCGGTAGGTGAGAAAGACTGGCTGCCATAATGTCTAGTAAGACGCCAATCTTCAATCAAGTCCAGGCGAGTGACTGCGACTGTTGGGGTTAGAAAGAGAGTAGAATGGCTCTTGAAAGACAAGTCAAGTGAAGGTTCGAGTGGTTAAGTGTAGAACTTTAACTGTAACTTTTCTCAGGTCAAGTCATTCTGCTAATGTTGTTGCTTTTAAAGTCAACAGTCTCTAAAGAGACAAATCCCTCTTTCAACAAAGGACTTGGTCTAAGAGTCATATGTGCCATATCTTGGGCACCAGACTCCTCCTTGTGCATTGGTTTGCAACATGCATGCTTGCAGCTGTGATCTGTTTTTTTCTGTGGTGTTACTCCCCTTAGAGTAGAGCAGAACGGCATAAATAGTAAGTGGTGCAAACCTGCACATTGTGTAGACATGTAGGTAGAGCAGGATGTGCACTCTAGTCTGGGGAAAATGTCACAGTCACTCTGAGTCTCCAGTAAAAGTGGGGTACGATAATTCTGCTACTCTGGTAGTTACAGGAAATGGTTTATGATAATCTAGTGTCAGCTAAACTTTTATAATAAAATTGTTTGGAATCTAAATCATCTTAATTGCAGAACAGATTGCTTATAATGTTTTAGTATTTAGTGTTTTGTTTTTAATTTAAAAAAAAACCATTTTTGTTACCAAGAATTCTGCAGTGCGGGATACATCTTGTTTTGCCTAAAATTAAAACATTAAAAAACAGGAACAAACTGCAGTTAACTAATATAGTGATCAATAAGAATAATACTAACTATGAGTATGAATACGTTTGCAAGTAACCAACATAAATGCGAAAGGTTTTATACATCCCAGAGTCTCAATTCTAATTGGCTAAATTATCTAATTTTCTGATAACAGTAGCTTTTATGTACATTGGCAGATTTTCCATCCCTTATATGCAGAAATGGCTTATTCATTTCTACTCAAGTTATGTTGTACTTGATATGCTGCTTTTTTGTATATGATTTATAAACTGATAATACTTTAATAAGAACTACTGAAATGGAAAAAAATAGGAACCATCTCTAGTTAAATAATACTAGAGGTGTACACAGATATCATAAGGTACCATAGCTAAATGATTTTAAGTCAAGGAATTTTTTATAAATAAAAAAAAGCTCACCCTCTGCCTCACCTAGCTGCTTTAGTTATTTGGTGCTCATTTTCAATGCCATAATTTTCAGTTTATTTACACCTGACATCTGGTATAAATACAGTACTGTAGAAAGTTTTAGGTAGGTGTGGAAAAATGCAAAGTAAGGCTGGGCTCACATCTGTGTCGGAGCTTAAGTGGTGCTTAAATCTTAAACAGCATAAATAAACGTGGACCCTGTTAGCTATGGTAGATCTGTGAATGTAGACTAGAATGCAACAAATGAGAACCAGATTGTAGTAGCAACATTAAAAATGATAATTGTAAAATGATAATAATGTAAATACACTCATTGACAAAAAAGGAATGATTGAAGTTTTCTCAATGTGAATGAAATGATATATGTAAGTGATTACACTATTCAAAAGAAAAGTTTATTGGGGAAAACCATACCATTGATAGGAGGCTCTCACACCCTTGTATCCTGTAGCACATTTGCCCCCAGATGTTACAGCTGGGCCTGTAGACTCTGCACACTTGTAAGCTGCTGTCCCAGCGGGTCCCATAAATGCTTGATTTGTGATAAATCTGGTGACAAAGGACGTGTAATCTAGTGGAGACATTTCTGGGATACCTTTGCTGTGTGAGGGAGAGCATTATATTGCTAAAAAATGCCAGTTGGAAGCCCTGCTATGAGAGGCAACACGTGGTGGCAGGTTGTTTTGCACATATCACTGAGCTGTTTGTGTCCCTCGTATCACACTGTCGAATGCAATGTCTCCCCAGATCATCACCCATCCTCTTCAAGGCTTCTGGTTGACATTGCATGACCAGGAATTGCCTCTAAAGACTGTAATTGGGCCTCAGTGATCACATGGGGGACACCAACATCCTGATGCTGGGTCATAGAGTCATGATGTCGGTGTGCCCCATGTGAATACTGAATCCCAATTACAGGCCTCATGGGTGACCCCAGGGGCTGTGATGTTAGCCAGGGACCAGTAGTGGCTTAAAGAGGACACCAGGTGGTCGCTGGACACCACGAGTATGCCCAAGAGAGGTGAGGCAAGGTGAGTATAAGTGTTTCTTAAATTTACTCACCTTCCCTGAACCTGCACTTATTATACCCCAGAGTATAATAATATTTCTGGTCCATGCCAAACATGTTTGAAACAAAATGAATCGGAGGGCCGAACCTCAGGAATATTTGTCGAAACAAATCTGGTGAGGTTCACCCATCTCTACTCACGAGGCCTCCATACTTAAAGAGCACCCTGCTTATCTCAGTCCATTAATGCACCCCGTCTCAATGTTAACTGTGCAAAATATCATAAAGACATGTTTGTGGTACACTAACCATAAGTACCATCTGAGCCTTTTTATAGGACAGCAGGGGGAAGCACTTTTATGGCCTCTTGTGGCAAGACCCAATGTCTAATCAGATCGCACCTGTAATCATTTACATATCTGCCTGTCACATGACTGCATGCCGTAGTTTGCAGCAATCTCACATTTTTATCTGGGGGGGATTATTATTTTTTTTGTCAATGAGTGTACAATAATAACAATTCTACAGGGTGGGCCATAAGTATGGATACACCCAGATAAAATGAATCCAAAATGGCGGCTTTGCAGATGGACGCCATGGGCGTCACCCGGCCTCAAATGTTTCCCCCCTCCCATGTACTAATATGCCACAAATGGTAAGGTGATATCAGCAACCACTTCCATTTTATCTGGGTGTATCCATACTTATGGCCCACCGTGTATTAATAATTCAGTGATTTCATTACTGATTTTTACCACGCAAGAGTCATTTTCCAAGGTGTTAGGCAGGGCAGGAATACTTTGCTAAAACAAAACATAGTGTCAGTATAAGTTTAAGATCTTCTTTTAACAGACATTCTGAACCAGTAAATTACAAACTAGTCATTGCTTACAAGGGTACCCACAAAACTTACCACATTCTTAAATGGAAAACCTGCCTAATTATAAACATTCCCCTAATAGCTTAAGTGGTGGCTGTATTTATTGTCATTGTGATATATAGTTGTTGCAAGTCAATAAATCTAGTTTATTATCCTGCAAAGTTTTTGTTAAATGGCTCAGAGTGGGTAAAAAGAAAAAAAGAGATACCCATCACACTTCACCTATCTCCTGTTCAGAGACATCACTAAGAAGGGGGCATAAGGGCGGTGTTTCAGGGACCACATACATGGTGTCCTGAGCCTACCCCAGTGCTGTTGCTAACATCGGAGATCCATGGCACTCTGGACCACGGCCACTTTCAACTGTATCTACATTTGCAGGATATAGACTGAGCTGAAACCCATGGTAGACCAGGGATCTATAGGCTTACTGGCCCACAATTCTCTGTGTGATGTCAGTATCCCGACATTGATGTCACTGCATTCTGCCACCTGGACCCAAGACATAAAGGGGGAACTCAGAGGGTATTATTAATTTAAGGAGTCAATCAGAAAGTATTAAACAAGGGGAAACTCATGGGCAAAATTAATTCAAGGAGACACTAAGGGACATCATGAATTGAAGGGGCACTCAGGTCATTATTAATTTATGGGGAAACACAGGGAACATTATTAGTTTATGGGGAACATTGGGGCAATTATAAATTTAAGGGGCATACTAGGCATTTTAAAGGGGGACAAATGTGGCATTCTTACTTTGTGGTGCACAATTTCCATATGGTGTATGGTTTCTATCTGTTTGGCTTCATTATTACTGTCTGCATTGCATTTTTTGGGGGGAAATGCCAATAGTATTGGCAATATTTAGTGGCAGTATGCACAGTAGATACAGTAATAGGAGTAAATGGACAACAACAAGCAAAAAACTTGAGGAGCAGCAGAATGGGGACATTGTATAGGTAAGGACGGTGCTATTAAAGTGAGGATCAAAGCATGCGTGTGTTGCACATTTTTCAGAGACAAGTTGCACCTGGAAGAAGTTGACATGGTGGTCTGGACTGGATGGAAAAGATGAGAAATGTGAATGACTACAGTCAGAGATGTCACCTGTGGGTCATTATATTTTTATTGCACTGTAGTCACTGTATGCACTTGGAAGTGTACCCTCTTTTGGGCTAGCTGCACCTCGTCTGTATATCATCTGCATTTCCTGAACTGTCCTCTGGGGGGAAATGATTACAGTACTGGAAGGTAGATTTGTTATGCGGTAAGGCAGTGACTATGACTAGGATGCTGTGATTCCGGGTCCCCTACCATAGTGCAGCCTAGAATATATGAGCAATATACATACGAACTGTATTTTCCAGTCTCAAAATTCCATTTTGTGTATGCAAATACTATTAAGTTAAGCATTTTTGTATATCACCTTTCTTACGACTTCTGTGGCGCACACTTACTTTGTCAATCTTCCTCAAACATTTTGAGTTATACGCCGTATTTACCTGTTAGATAATATATTTGTTAGTAAATATGTACCAAGACAAGGATCTCACTGCTTCCAGATAATGTCCTGGAATTTTCTAAAGCTGCCTATAGACTTATGGATTATACTAATTTATCAGACACAAATAGACAACATGATAATATGACGAATAAAACAAGCAATGTTACCAATTGCTATATTATATAGTGTTGCAGAGATAAAGTTTTTCTCTTATATTATAGCAGAAGGCTCCAAATAATGCCTCCTGTTTAGGCACACAGATGCACAACAATGTTATACATGTGGTTTAACAATAACCTTGAACCCATGCACACTACAAATAACTGTGTTGCCGCACAGTTATGACCACACAGGGAGGTATATGAAGCAAGAAATTGTCCACACATAGATTATTTTGTGTGCAGTTTTCGGGCCCAGTATACAAGAAGGACATAGCTGAAGTAGAGAGAGTGCAGAGAAAGGCAACCAAGATAATTAGGGAAATGGGTGGATTGGAGTACACAGACAAAGAAGCTTGGGGTTATTCAGTTTAGAAAAAAGACTGCTATAGGGAGACCTAATAATAATGTACAAATACATGAAGGGACAACACAAAGATCTTTGTAATGATTTTTTTACTTCTAGACTGGTGACAGTGACAAGGGGACATCCTCTACACCTAGAGGAGAGAACATTTCACCAGCAAGATAGATGGGGATTCTTTACTATAGGATCAGTGAGACTATGGAACTCACTGCCACGGAATGTTGTGATGTTGAATTCATTGTGCAAAAAGGGCCTGGACATCTTTCCTAGGCAGGGGCTCCATGTAGCGTAAACGTCTCAATTTTGATCCAGGGATTTATGCTAAGTGTCAGATTTGGAGCTGTGAAGGAATTTTTTCCCCTGACATGAGGTAATTGGCATGAGTCTCTGATGAAGTTTCTTGCCTTCCTCTGGATCAACCCTGTAGGGTTATAGGTTGGACTTCAAGGGGTTGTCCAGGCAAAAATGGACAACCCTTTTAATGTTTAAATCAGCTGGGGGCAGTGAAAAAAATTTAAAAAAAATGAGAACTCAGCAGGCCTCAGGAAGAGGACCCGTGATGTCACAGGTAGTGACATTTAGGCGCTTCGCTGATTGGTCTCAGCAGTCACGATACTGCTGAGGCCAATCAGCGGCTTCGGCACAACTCCAGAAGAGACCCACTGGAGCAGAAAAATTGGAATGCGCAGGGGGACACAAGACCAATGGGCAGAGCTGGTTTTAGACAAACTGTGGCCCCGGGCAAAATTAAAAGCGGGGCCCCAATTGCTGATATACCAACAATGCCATATTTCCAGTGGAAGACCCTTTAATAATGCCCCCTTTATGCCCCCAAAAAAGTAACAATCACCCCCTCTTAGGCCCACACACAATTCAAATAACCACCTTTGTACTTCCTAATAGATTTTTACACTTCCTCATCAGTTATTATAGCACCTCCTTATAAATAATAGTCCCTGCTTATAAACAGTGCCCCATATCAGTAATAGTTCCCCCTTATCAGTAATAGTTCACTGTATAAATAATGGTCCACATTATCAATATTAGCCCTCTTATAATAGTTCCCCCTTATAAATAGCCCCTTTAACAATACCCTCCTTATATAGTTTCCCTCTTATAAATAAAAGAGACCACATTATAATAGCCACCCATATAATGTCCCCCTTATTATAGGCCTATTATAAATAGTTCTTCCGTTATAAATAATAGCCCGCCTTAGATATAATTTCCTCTTATAACAGCCCCCTTATAAATAGTTCCTCCCTTCTACATAATAGCCCTCTTATAACAATCCACTTATATATATATATATATATATATATATATATATCTTAGTTCTGCTCTTATAATAGCCCCCTTATATATAATAGTCTCCCCCTTATGAATAACAGTTCCCAGTTTATATATAACAGACACCTCCTTATATAATAGTTTCCTCCCTTATACAGTACATAATAGCCCCTTATATATAACAGTCTCCCCTTATAACTGCCAGCCTTATATATAATAGTTCCTCTCCTATAATAGACCCCCTTATATATAACAGTCCCCCTTATACTACCCCCTATATATAATAATTCCCCTCCTATAGGTGTGTGTATATATATATATATATATATATATATATACATATAAAGGTCCCAACTTATAATAGTGCTCCTTATATATAATAATTCCTCTTATAATAGCGCTCCTTATATAAAACAGTTCCTCCATTATAAATAATAGCCCTCTTATATGTCGCCCCCTTATATATAATTGTTCCCCCCTTATAATAATAATAATTCCTCTCTAATAGTTCATCCATTATAAATACTAGTCCCCTTATATTTAAAAGTCTTCCCCTTATAATAGTCCCCTCATATATGTCTCCTCCTTATAGCATCCCCCTTATATATAATAGTTCCTTATAATAACCCCCTTCTATATAATAGTCCCCCCTTATAATAGTGCCCTTATATATAACAGTCTCCCTCTTATAATAGCTCCCCTTATATAGTAGTTCCTCTTATAATAAACCCCTTATATATTAGTTTCTCTCTTATAATAACCCCTTTATATATAATAGTTCCTCTAATAATAGACCCCATATATAAAATAATCCCCCCTTATAATAGTTCCCTTATATAAAATAGTCCCCATTATATATAATATGTCATCTCTTATAATAACCGCCTTATATATAACAGTCTCCCCATTATAATAGCTCCCTTATAAATAACAGGGCTGTGGAGTCGGAGTCGTGGAGTCAGAGTCGGAGTCGGTATAAAATGGACCGACTCCGACTCCCAAAATATATAATAAATTGGTACAGTTAGTAGTACAATGCAGTATGTGCTGAATATATTTTCATAAGAATTTGGGAAAATGATGAAATGTTGAAAATGATGAAATGTGCTGTAAAGGTCTGTTCTATTCCTCATATAATGATGGGACTGAGTTCTGAGTGAACCTATAAGGTTTAGCACCATTATCTGGAGTAAGAAAAAGATACAAGTGTTGTGATTATGAGTACTGAAAAGCTTGACTTTATCTGTAATTGTGCTGGAGACCCACCCACAGCCCGAGGACACAGAGTGACTGCTTGTCAGCAAGTGAATCATTGTGCTGAGACTGAGAACTCCTTTAAGGCAAGTACTTCTTCTTAGTATATCTAAATTTTCAATAAACTGCATAAATCAATTGTCCAGTGTGTGTTCTCTCTGTATGCTTTGTGTTAGTTTGCTTCTCCTCTGAGCTCATGTTTGGAGAGGTTAGCTGCTCTGCTCAGATGGCTTATATATGCTATACATAGAATATAAGGGGGGAAACTGTTTTCTAACATCTCAAACTTAGAAATACAGAAACACACATGTGAGAAAGTACTATAGGTGTAGAAGCTGTTGCCACTTGCCAAGGCTTTGTTATCTAGCACTGCTAGTAGTTTCACTTTGTAGATTGTGAAGCAGTATGATGTAAAACACCCAGGGCCTGATGTATGAAACTGTCTAGGTGTAGAAGTTTCTTTGTTGCCCATAGCAACCAATCAGAGCTCCCCTTTCATGTAGTGCTCTGGAGAAATGAAAGCAGAGCTCTGATTGGTTGCTGTGAGCTCTGACTGGTTGCTATGGGTAACAAAGAAAGTCTTAGACCAAGACCGTTTTCACACATCAGGCCCTTAGTGAGCTGTATCCAGAGAAAAGTGTGATACTGAAAGTTCAGAGTAAAGAGACCTAATAAAACATATATTACAAACTTTTTATTTATCATGACATATCGATAGCTGTACTATTGATTTATGCATAGTTTGTTTTATTTCTATCCAAAGTTATACTTGCTATTCTTTCAGATATTACAATATGCCTTTTTTTTTTATAGGACAAAATTATTTTGAAAACAAATTTATATCATTATAAAATGTCTAAGAAGCTTCCTATGAAGTCAGCTGTATTTGAGCATTTCACACTAACTGAAGATAAAAAATATTTTGTGTGTCAGTGTAAGATAAGTGACCCAGATGAGAACAAATGCTGTGATGTCAAAATCAGTGCATACTCCGGAAGCGAGAAAAACGCTCCTACGAGAGCTTCCAATCTAAAAAGACATTTAAGCCGCTTCCACCCAGAAGTTTTCAAATCTGTGACTGAGAAGGATCAGAGTGACACCAAGAAACCAGTGCCCAGCACTTCCCGCCAGGCAACGGAGGATGAAAGATTGTCTCAAACATCATTAACAAGATATTTTCTAAGTGACAAAATTACTGTAACAATGACAGCAGATGTGTTTAAAAGACAGCTCATAGAGCTTGTTGTGAAGGACGGTGTACCATTATCATTATTTGCTCGACCAAGTTTTAAAGCTCTTAATGGAGAAATGGCCCGCAAACTTGGTGTTTCTCTGGAAAGACAAAGTATTAGAAAATTAGTGATTGAAGAAGCCCTTAACCAAAAAGAACATCTTAAAAAGATTCTCAAGAGACGCTTAATATATCTTAAAATGGATGCCTGCACGCATCACAGAGTGAACTATTTTGCTATAAATGTAAGATTTGTTTGTGACAACAAAAAATTTGTTACCAAGACACTGGCAGTAAAGGATACTAAAGCTCAACACACCAGTCAGTTTCTCCAGGCCTTAGTGGAAAATGTTCTGGAAGATTATGAACTCAAAAAAGAACAGGTTCTTGCTATTGTAACGGACAATGCTTCAAACATGATAAGTACAATTAAACTGATGAATGAGAATAAGGAAGGTGAAGAACAGTTAGAAGAAAACTTTGGATTCAGTATGTCTGAGATGGAAGCCCACAGTCCTGTTCCTGTAACTGAGGAACAAACAGATATTACTACAGAACAACAGCAAAATGATACTTTAGAATTAGATCTTGCTGAAGCTGCTTCAAAATTCTCTCATATTTATCACATGCGCTGTGCTGTGCACACACTGCAGCTGGCAATAAGAGACAGTCTGCAAGAGGGACATGCTGGAACTCTGATTGGCAAGGTGAGGAAATTGGCTATTGCTGCCCGAACCCCTAAAATTGATTCCATCTTGAAGAGACGTGCTGGGAAAGGAGCAATCGTAGATCAAGCCACTCGGTGGGGCAGCACCTATTTAATGATTGAGCGATTAGTTGAGCTGAAGCCCTTTCTTGTGGACATGGCCAACCCTCAGGTAACATTAACAGAAGGTCAATGGACACAGGTGGCTGAATTAATGGAACTGCTTCATCACCCATTCACAGTAACAAAAAAATTACAAGCTGAGGATTTAACTCCTGGAACTTTCTTAAAGGAGTGGAAGAACTTGCTGTTTTGCATGTCCCAAAGACAAGGCTTAATCGCAGAGGGCATTGCTGCTTCAATGAAAACGAGAGAGACACTGTTATTAGATAACAAAATTCTTCTGGCAGCTGTTTATGTGGACCCAAGTCATCGTATATTGCTGAATGATCAACAGATTACTAAAGGAAAAGAAGCTCTGACTGAGGTAGCAATTAGGATGAGTGAGCTACAGGACTGCCAAGAGCAAGAGGAATTGGGTCTTGCCAGTGCTACTGCCACCATATCTTCAGCCTCATCAGATGAAGAGTTTAACTTTGAAAAGTATTTGGATGACATGGATCAGGCAAAGCGTTGCCGCAGAGAAAAAGATTCCATTCCCATAGCAAACAAACTGACTGTATTTCAGCAAAATTTTTCACTTGCTCTCAAAGAAGTAGAAGAGTTCAACCGATCATCAAAACTGACTGTGCAGGAGGCAATTCCTTTATACCCCGAGATTGTTAGAGATCTTTCCCATGTGGTCACCGCTTTGCCACCAACCCAAGTTAGTGTAGAGAGGCTGTTCTCTAGCCTTAAAATAATTCGATCCGATTTGAGGTCATCTTTGAAGGAGGATCTGATGGAGGCGATACTTTTTCTCAGAACAAATTCATAGTCTCCACAAATGTTATTCAGGACGTTTTTGTTGAAAACTGTTTTTTTACCACTTACTGCAGCGTTTTGCATATTTGCAATTTATTAAAGTTTTTTGTGTTCTAAAGTTGTATCCAATAAATATATTTTATGTTCTACCTAAATAGCTTGATTATTGTATCATAAGGATGATAAAAAGCTTAAATTAAGTTATCTCTTAAACATGCGCCATGTATGTCAGAGTCGGAGTCAGGGGAAATTGAGGAGTCGGAGTCGGGGCTTTGGCGTACCGACTCCACAGCTCTGGTGCTAACCACTGCCCACATTTCATTTAAATTTTTGGTTGGAATTAGAATATAAAATTCTATGTGACCAAAAATCACAAACAAAATTAAACCTGCCAGAGGTGGTTTCAGTACAGGAAAGAAAGTACACAAGTGGCAACCTAACTAAACAGATGTATTTACTGGCTGCAAATATTTCCAAGCCATAGCATGCAGAACACCTGTAAGAGACAGCCAATGTTGTCCTAAACTTTATTTGTCTGTATAAACTGTTAATGTTGAATGTATTTCTGTGATTCTGTTCCTTTAAGACAGCAGCCATTGTAATTGTGACATGATGCTGGAGTGAGACCCCCCCCTTTTATGTCAGCTTGCCTGTTCTGCAGACAGAGTGTGAGCAGAGAAGCAGGAAGTGACGAGACAGAGAGCAGCAGCCATCTTGGGAAGTGTTGTATTGAACTGGTGTGGAGATTTTTCTGTACAGCTAAGCTGTATCTTGGTCCAGAGACAAACAGAGTGTAAAGAGACAACAGGACTAGTGAGTCCACGTGAAAGGAACTGTGCTCAGTGGCTGATCAGTGAGACTGACATTGTGACTGTGTATATGGATACCACAGATAGAGACTCGCAGTGCTGTTGATGTACTGGACAGCACCTGCTAAACCCCGGCTTACATCCCAGCTCAGTGTATGGATTCGGCAGGACTGTCAGTGTGCTGAGTGGAATCTGCTGTTGGATTACATTGCATTCAGTTGGTTTCCCTGTCTGTTAAAGAGGACTTCATTTCTCCCAAGATCCTGATAACCGTGAGGAGAGGACGCTTCACTATAAAAGAAAGGACCGACTTTGGGCCCCACCGCGCGCTTCTACGGACTGTAAGCGGTCCACCTGGACCACTGGGGAAAAGGGGGTGCACCCAAATGTGATGTCAGGGTCAGTTAGGGATAGTTTTGAGTATATTGTTCATTCAGTGTCCATACTGCAGAAGTGGACAGAGTAAAAGTAGAAACCATTGCAGAATTTGCCTTGAAATTGTTCATGCTATATTGTATATTTTGCTTGTCTTTAGCCCTGTCATTTTACCTTTAACTAGCCTTTATTAACTTATAGTAAATATATTTTTTTTTTCTTGAACTACCGCGTGTGCGTTCATTTCTGGTTGCGGAGTCCAAACCACCTGCCTTGCTCTCGGTTCACAAATTGGCGTAGTCGGCAGGATCCGCTTACCAGAATGGACGGTGACGCACCCGTTCGGGAGAATGGTGCTGGAGGAAGAATGCCAGCAGGGGCTATAATGAGTCAGTTAGCTAAATTTGATGGCAATAATAAGTCAGTGAGTATGTGGGTGGAACAGATACGAATGATACAGCGAATGTACCAGACCGCACCAGAAGTACTAGTAGAGCTAGCAATATTGACATTACAAGGGGATGCTAAGACCACGGTGATACTGAGGCCATTTGAACAAAGGCAGACATTTGAGCAAGTAGTCCAGATTCTAGAAACCATCTATGGAGAAACTGCATTGCTGGGGTCTCTGCAGGCTCGGTTCTTCCAGAGGGTACAACAGGAGAATGAAAGCCTTCCCCAATATGCAAATGCCCTACAAGAACTGCTCCGAGATATTCAAAGGAAGGAAAGAGGGGGCTCGCCAGCCTTCTGTAACCCTGATCGGACTCTCCGTGACCAGTTTGTCCTGGGGATACGTGACGGCAGTTTAACTGTGACTATGCAGGATTTTATACGACGAGAGACTGATGCTAAATTCCATGATGTACAGGTAGAGGCCATCTCCCGTGCCAATAGTATGGTCCCGAGGCCGCAGACCGCAGTTGGAGTTACTTTGTCACAGGGGGCTAGTTCTGGCTCAGAGACAGTAGAAAAAGGGACGGTTAAAGAAATTCTCACAGTAATGCAGAAACTGCAAGAACAAATGGAACACTTGCACACTCGTTGTGATGAGCAGTCTATGAAAATTGCAGACTTCCAGAAGACTGGAGATGAAAGGGTGAGCCATCCACACCCAGCAAGTCAGAATCACCCACCACCCCGCTGGAGGGGTGAGGATAGGACCTACCGAAGGGGTCCAAATCATTTAGTGCAGTGCTCAGGAGAAATCGAAGGGGCCCAAACAGATGGCCAGAACGACGGGGGATACGCTGCTGGGAGTGTGGACGGATGGGCCACGTTGCTGCTAGATGTCCAGAGCAGCGACAAACTTATGAGAGACCGCCGTTAAACTGAAGTCCCCTGCTGCTGAAGGGCGTGTAGTAGGGGAGACTGACAAGGAGACTATGTGGGGAGAATGCCCTGATGATGACCTGATCGCTGCAAGTCCTGTCATACAGGTGGAAATGGAGGGTATTCCAGTTACCGGGATGATTGACACGGGTTCCCAAGTAACGACCTTGAGTAGAGACTGTTATGAACGGTACTTCCGGCAACATGTGAAATATGATCCCCATACATTCGTACGAGTGGTCGCAGCTAACCAGTTACCAGTTCCGGTCGTGGGAGTGGCCTGGATGAATGTCCGGGTATGTGGCCAAGATCTAGGTAGGAAAGGCATTGTGGTGGTACAGGAGTCACATGAAGTAAAGGTCCCTGTCATTTTGGGGATGAATGTGTTAAAAGAATTAGATCAGATCCTCTTTGAAAAGAAAGGTCACGGTTATTGGAAAGAAACCACCACCCATCGGCCTACTCAAACAGCTTTCCAGCGGCTGATCCGGACATGTGGCTTACAGAAAAGTTCAGATGCACATCGTCCTCTGGCTCGAATTTCAGTTCCTTTGCATACAAAAGTTACACTGCCACCCAGTCGGGAGACAATAGTGTCCATGCCCGTAGGCACCTGTCGGAAACTAGAGGGCATAGCTGTGTTGGTAGAACCACTGCAGGCAGCCGAAGGAGGTGTTGATCCGCTAGTGGCCCGTTCCTTGGCAATAGTTCGCAATGGAAGAGTACCACTTCGATGTGTAAACACTCAGGACCAGAGTGTGGACCTGACCCCAGGGAGGCAGCTGGCTAACATCTATGTGACTCCGGAGGAAGTAAGGAAAGTAACTCCAATGCAGCTGAAGCCGACTGAAAGGGATGAGTGGACCGTAACTGTGTCCATGGGAGAAGATGAGGAACCCACCTCTGAATGGAATGGCTGTGCAATTCGAGAACAGATGAAGATGGATGTAAGTTCATGTTCTCTGGAATGGGTGCAGAAGGTAGATGAGCTGTTGTGGGAGAACCGAGCCACCTTTGCACGGTATGCTGAAGATTTTGGATGTACCACAGGGATCTACCATGAGATTCCCACAGGAGACACCCCTCCAATTAGAGAGCGCTACCGACAAATTCCTCCACAGTTGTATCAGGAAGTGAAAGAACTGTTAGCTAAGATGCTACAGGGTGGGATCATCCAAGAAAGCCAGAATCCCTGGGCGGCTCCTGTGGTGTTAGTAAGAAAAAAAGATGGGTCCATCCGATTTTGCGTAGACTATCGGAAGTTAAACGCTTGCACCGTACGAGATTCCTACCCCTTGCCACGGATTGAGGAGTCCCTCTCAGCGCTAGGGAGAGCCCGGTACTTCTCCTCACTAGATCTGGCTAGTGGGTATTGGCAGGTGCCGATGGCCACAAAAGACAAGGAGAAGACGGCATTCATCTTGCCCATGGGACTATACGAATTTAACCGGATGCCCTTCGGGTTGACAAATGCACCCGGAACGTTTCAGCGGTTGATGGAGAAATGTCTCGGTGACTTCAACTTTGAGTTCACTCTCATCTACTTGGATGACATTATAGTGTATTCTGCGACCTTTGAAGACCATCTCCACCAGTTGGGGCAAGTATTTCGAAGATTGCGGGAACATGGGCTCAAATTGAAACCCAGTAAATGTCGGTTGTTCCAATCTGAAATTGATTACTTGGGTCACCGCGTATCAGGAGAAGGGGTGAGACCATCAAGAGACAAGATAGCGGCTGTTCAAGATTGGCCGATACCGACTACCCTGCGAGAAGTGAGGGCGTTCCTTGGAGTAGCCGGTTACTATCGACGGTTTATTAAGGATTTCGCCAAGGTAGCAGCACCACTTAATGCTCTCCTACGAGGCACATCCGGTGGTCCAAAGAACCGGTCCGTGAAGTGGGGACCTGAACAGGAACAAGCCTTCCAGGCATTGAAGGATGCACTGACAACAGCCCCAATCTTGACATATGCTGATTACCACTTGCCGTTCCAGCTATATACAGATGCAAGCCTGTATGGTCTTGGAGCAGTGCTTTCCCAGCTTCAGGATGGCCAGGAGAGGGTCATAGCGTACGGCAGCCGGTCTTTGAGAGATTCTGAAAGAAACCCCGAGAATTATAGTTCATTTAAATTGGAGCTGTTGGCACTGGTATGGGCCATGACCGAGAAATTCTCTGAATATTTGACCGGTGCTGAAGTTTTAGTACTGACTGACAACAACCCACTAGCTCACCTGGAAAATGCCAAGCTCGGGGCGTTAGAGCAGAGGTGGATAGCCCGAATGTCTACATTCAATTACCGCATTAAGTATCGGTCCAAGACAGAGAACCAGAATGCTGACGGACTTTCTAGGGTAACTGCCCAGACCCCCACAGAAGACGTGGATCATGAGTTGGAGCATGTGGAGGTGCCCGATTTCAGCAGATTTTCACAGGCCTTGACCGCCACTAATCAGTTTGAGATGGAGGGGGCGGAAAGGGCCCCTTTCTTGGGCCCCCCCGCGGGGGGGGGGGCAGAGACAACACACCCACGGGGGGGGGGGGGGGGGGGGGGGGGGGGGGGGGGGGGGGGGGCCGCCCCGCGGGGGGGGGAGAGAAGGAGGGACGGGGGAGATGGTGTGTGTGGGGGGGGGGGGGGGGGGAGGGGAGGGGGAAGAGGGGGGGGGGGGGCGAATCCCCCCCCCCCCGGACGCCCACGGGGGGGGGGGCGGCGGGCGGCCCCCGCCGGGGGGGGGGGGGGGAAAAGGCGGGGCCCGCCGCGCCGGGGGGGGGGCGGCGGGGGGAAAAAACCCCCCCCGCCCAAAGCCGCCGGGGCCGCCCCCCACCGGCGCGGGCGTGCCAAGATTTCATCGAAAGGGCCCCCACACGACCAGGGCGCGCTTTGAGGGACAGAAGAAAGAAGCAACGACACGGGAAAAGGCACACGACCAACACCAGGGAAAGGGGCCGTGGTAAGCGGTCCACCTGGACCACTGGGGAAAATGGGGTGCACCCAAGATGTGATGTCAGGGCCTCAGTTAGGGATAGTTTTGAGTATATTGTTCATTCAGTGTCCATACTGCAGAAGTGGACAGAGTAAAAGTAGAAACCATTGCAGAATTTGCCTTGAAATTGTTCATGCTATAGTGTATATTTTGCTTGTCTTTAGCCCTGTCATTTTACCTTTAACTAGCCTTTATTAACTTATAGTAAATATATATTTTTTTCTTGAACTACCGCGTGTGCGTTCATTTCTGGTTGCGGGAGTCCAAACCACCTGCCTTGCTCTCGGTTCACACACAGCACTTACATAGAGTCAATATACACTGTGTTCCAAATTATTATGCAAAAAGTGTTTAGGAGTGATAAGGTAAGAACACAATGTGTCCTAATTTTGTTTGTCAGTTAAACTCATTGATGGTGATGTGTGTCAGGGTTCTCCTTTATATCACTGAAAGCAATTGCAGACATGGCTGGAGGAGACCCCCCCCTTTGGGGGGGCCGGGGCGGCGGGGGGGGGGGGGGGGAGAAGGGGGAGGGAGGGGGAGAGAAGAGAGCCCCCCGGGGGGGGGGTGTGGGGGGGGGGTGCTACACAACGACGCAAGAAAAAGAGGAAAAAAAGAAAGGAAAGAAAAAGAAAGGAGAGGAACAAAGAGACCCAGCGGATGACGGACAGCACCGCAAACCCCGGCACACCCCAGCCAGGGGGGGGGGGGGGGGGGGGGGGGGGGGGACCGGGGAACAGAGGCCCGAAAGAGGACCACCCCAAACAAACCGGAGGAGAGGCCACAAAAAAGGACCGACGGCCCCCGCCACACGGCCCCGGACCACTGGGGAAAAGGGGGACAACGGCAGGGATTAGTTTGGGCAGGTGTGGCCAATTAAAGGCAAGACTATTTAAGAATTTGGCGTGTCCCAGTGTATCTTAGCCCTGTCATTTTACCTTAACAGGCCTTATTAAATTATAGTAAAAAAAAAATTTTTTTTTTAAACAACGGGGGGGGGTTCTTTTCCGGTGCCCACACCCCCCCGGCCACCCCACGCACATACAAGGAAAACACGGCCATTGCAAGGTGGGGGGTAAGAGCTATTTGTGCAGAAACCAGATGGTGTGTGTGTCAGGGCCATAACGAAAAAAAGGAATATGGGGGGGGGAATTAAAGGAAATTTAGAGGGCCCTTAAGCAGCCTACATTTTCAGCCAAAATGGGAAAGAAAAAGGATGTGTCGGCTGCTGAGAAGCAACAAATTGTGGAGTGTTTAGGTCAAGGCATGACTACAATCAACATTGCCAAGACACTTCATCATGATCATCGCACAATCAAGAAGTATGTAGCTGATTCACAGCACACACGTGTGCGTGCTGATAAGGGAAAATTGAGGACTCTTTCCAACAGGCAATTACGTCAGGTTAAAAGAGCAGCTTCAAAAATGCCTTGTCATAGCAACAGGCAAGTTTTTGAAGCTGCTGGTGCCTCCAACGTCCCCCGAACAACAAGATGCAGGGTCCTTCAGAGGTTTGCAGCTGTGCGTAAGCCATCATGTCAACCTCCTCTATCCACTGCACACAAGCAGAAACGGCTCCAGTGGGCCAAACAATACATGAAGACTGACTTCAAAACTGTTTTGTTCACCGATGAGTGCCGTGCAACGCTCGATGGTCCAGATGGATGGAGTGGAGGATGGCTTGTTGATGGACACCCCATGCAAACACGGCTACGGCTCCAACAAGGAGGAGGTGGAGTAATGTTTTGGGCTGGAATCATGGGGAGAGAGATTGTCGGCCCCTTTAGGATCCCTGAAGGGGTAAAGATGAACTCCATAATGTATGTGGAGTTTCTCAAACAGCACTTCCTGCCATGGTTCAAGAAGAAGAACCATGCATTCCGCAGAAAGATCATTTTCATGCATGATAATGCACCGTCTCATGCTGCAAATAACACGTCTGCATCTCTGGCTGCTATGGGCATAAAAGGGGACAAACTTATGGTGTGGCCCCCATGCTCCCCTGACCTCAACCCCATTGAGAACCTCTGGAGCATCATCAAAAGGAGTGTCTATGATGGCGGGAGGCAGTTCACATCTAAGCAACAGCTCTGGGAGGGTATTCTGTCCTCATGCAAAACAATTGAAGCAGAAACCATCCAAAAACTGACAAATTCAATGGACGAGAGCGTTCAGAAGCTTCTTTTGAACAAGGGGTCCTATGTGCAAATGTAACATCACCTCAAATAAAGTTTTGGCTTGAAAACTGTTTGATTTCAGTTTGTAATAACCTGCTAATGCTTATAATTTCACAATGACCATTTTTTTGTTCTTAATAAAAATGAAAAGGTTGCAAATTCTGCTGTGCATAATAATTTAAAACATGCATTTTGAGTGTTTATGTTTTTTTTTAAATATACTGTTATCATAGGCAGTTTGTTCAAAAACCTTTCAATTATACTCGAATAGTTGATGACTGGAAAATTACAATGACTGCAATTCATATAGGTAATTTTGGAAAATATGAGAAAATATTATTTGCATAATAATTTGAAACACAGTGTAAGCTGGTGTGTCAGTACAACTGTTACCTTAGGACAAAATTCATAAAGACAGAAATGAATACTTTTTTAAATCTCAAAAAAAAATTTCCATTGGTAAAATGAGCTTACAAAAATGTATGGTGTTGTGTTAGCACTTCTACAGGTGATCATTTCCAGATGCCCAGTGTAGTACAGAGAAAGCACTGCAGGGGCCACTTACAACCTTATTACAAGGACAAGTCATTTTTTATACCTGATCGTAACTTGAATGGCCTTAAAGGGGATGTTCAGGATGTTGTAGCTCCATGCACCAGTGAACTGCAGCCTGGCTTCCATTCACTTGAATAAGAGCGGGGCTGCTTCTGGCCATATACTTACGGCAGCCGCATCAGCTGATTGGTTTAGGATTCTGGTGTAGGACCCTGACCCGATCTGATACTTATGACCTATACTGGTCATCAGTATCAAATATCATCAGATCCTGGACAACCCCTATAATCTGTTATTCTGAGAACCAGAATGGTATTATGCGTCATCCTGTCCATTTATCATGTCACATGCTTTCATTACAATACAGTAGCGTGCTGAAAAAAATGTGAGCTCGCCTTCCCTATAGGAAGTGATTGTCAATTATGCATTTATTACTCTGTCAAGAATATCAAACTGTATGCTTCCTTGCAAAGGTCCGGCTAACAGATGACGCTGCACACTATGGCACAGAGATTCAACTCAACCCTTTCAATGGCTTTTTGTTATGTGTTAAGATATTAGTGTCAAGTTAAACTTTGCTACATCTGTAATTCAAGATCAGATCAGCCTTGTGATTTAACTCTTTAGGAAATTGGTATTTAAAGGTTATTGCACACCAGAAATGAAGTCCCTTGTACCAGCAGAGAATGGACTTAATTCAGGACATGACAGAGAACTGATCCATCATGATTTAGGTGCGTCCTCCAGAATCTGTTCACCTTGGCTAAAATCATAGATCTCTGAATTCTGTCATCATTTACACCACATAAAGAGGACATTTCACCACCTCCACCAATTCTAGTTCTCATCATCTGTTAATAGGTGCTGCTCCACTGATTCCAGCACAGTTGGAATTTTCTCTCTAGCCCCCGCTGTTCCCAAGCAACAAGTACAGTTAGTTTTGGTGCGTGATGTGCTATTTAAGCTCTGTAATGTCAGGTGGACGGTGTCAGGCAGGGGGCGTGATTCAGAGCTCCAATCAGAGGCAGCCAGTGTCAGAGCTCAGAATCACACCCCTTTTCTGCTCCTGCCTGATACCGCCTTCCTGTGAGTACAGAGCCTAAATAGCATATCAGGGACCAAAACTAACAGCATTGATTGCTCAGGAACAATGGGGGCTAGAGAAAAAATTCCAACCATGCTATAATCAGTGGAGCAGAAGCTATTAACTGATTAAAAGAACTGGACTTGTTGGAGGTGGTGAAAGGTTCTCCATAAGTGGACCTTGCCCCCCCACCCCCCACATCCACTGGTTATGCATTTTTTTACAGCAAAACAGTGGTGATTATTACTACTGTATTCCCTCCTCTGTTCCAAACTTGGTAATAACGTCTACTGAATATAGTAATAAAATCGGGACACTGGATGTCAGCCTTGCTCTTTGTCACAGAAAGGTCCTTTCTATTTTGACTTATCAGTAAAAAGTCTATCATGGCTTTCCTCTTGCATGTAACCCAGAGTAGTAGAACTATTCATTCTTTATGTAGCCATCTTACGTACTGGTATCTCCTTAGTCTAAGACCCCATTGCAGAAAAGATGCTTTCTTTGTTGCAAGTTTTGCTGCAGTTTTTTGAGCCAAAGTCAGAAGTGGATTTTGGAAAAGAGAAAAAGCAATGTGAGGCCTGTTTTGGATGATAGGACTGCAAAAATCGGGCTCCCAGAGATAAGGCTACAACATGTTCTTGTTTCATTATGTAAGCTGTTAGCATTAGGTCCAAACATGGAATTTCATTTTAACATAATAATATTAATATAATATAATAATTTGTAAAACACAACCTACGGAAAGATTACATTGTGTTGACTGACAACTGTACAAAGATGATATAGTCTGTGCAGCCGCCATACCAGTCTATGACCTGTACTACAGGATTGTGTACTTAAAAAAATGTATTTGCATTCCCACCACAAAACAAAAAGTTTGGCGAGGGGAGGGAAAATCTCTCCTCCATCAACGTGACAACTAACTGAATGAAAAACTGGTTATTGAACATCAAATAATAGTAAAATAAGAAACACTCAATAGCCAGTAGAATACAATTTTGCACAAATGTACTATAATTCAGTTTTGTCAATTGAAACAAGACAGCAGTAAGGGTGAGATCATATGGGATCAATATGTACAGGGATTTAGTCAGACAACTAGGATTAAGGATTTGTTAGTCAGTAAGGTGTACTGTCCATTGTATGCCACCTGTATGAAGTTTAAAGGGAGTCTCCCACCTCCCCCAAATATATTCATCTGCTACAACATCATTACAGAACACAATCAGGGGCGTAAATACCGGGGTAGCTGCGGTAGCGGCTGCCACAGGGCCCGGGACGTTATGGGGCCCGGAGCCCTGTGGCAGCCGCTACCGCGAACCCCACAAACACTGTTATCATTATACATTGGGGTCTTTTCAGACCCCTGAGTATAACGATCGGGGGCCCTGGGGAGGTGAGTGAACATAAAAAACACTGTTATTTACCTCTTCGGATCTCCGCAGGCTTCGGGCGGGCCTGTTTGGTGACGTCCCATTATGCATCATGATGCCGGCCTGGATCACATGAGATCTGGTCCATCATTGAAGATGGACGAAGTAACGCACCGGAGTGCATCGGAGCGAGGAAGAGGTAAGTAGCGTTGTTTTTTATGTTTGTATCCTCCCATGGGTCTCCGATCATTATACTCTGAGGTCTGAAAAGACCCCAGAGTATAATAATTGTTCATGGGTGGTCCACAATGGGGCATACTACTGTGTGCAGGGGCCACTATGGGGCATAATACTGTGTGCAGGGGCCACTATGGGGCATAATACTGTGTGCAAGGACCACTATGGGGCATAATACTGTGTGCAGGAATGCGGTTTGTACGGGGGGGTGTTGAAGAGGGCAGTCCGGCCGGGGGGGTTGGGGGCGGTGGTTCAGGGGGGGCCCCATGTCAAATCTTCACCTTGGGGCCCAGCTATTCCTAGTTATGCCACTGAGCAGTGATAAACAACATGCCACTGTTATGTATGTCACTTTCTGTAGATTTGGAGAAAAATAAGCTATGACATGATAAGTAAATGATGCATTTGGTGCACTGGGGCGGGCCTTCTGCCCTGGGAGAACTGCTCTGCCACTTAAGTAGGATTGTTGAAGTTATAGCAGTGGGAGGATCAACTCTTATTACATGGGGTGACGCAGGCAGGAGGTAGTAGAAGTTTCTTCAAATTTTTTTTTTTTTTTTTAGGCTAAGGCCCCACATAGCAAGCCACAGCCAAAAAGGCTGCGGAAAAGACCATGGCGGAAACGCATTACGTTTTTTTCTTCAGCATTTTTCACAGAAAGTCCACAGAGTTTTCCTCTGCCTCTATTATACCTATACAAAAAAAGCCAACATTTCCGTAGGTATAATTGACATGTTGCGATTTACAAAAACGTGAGCGTCTTTGAAATCGCAGCAGATTTTTTTCTGCAATGTGTGGATGGGATTAGCCAAAATCCAATCCACTTTGCAGGCAGTGGAAAAAGCTGCATTATATATACAAAAGTATGAAAAACATATAAATGTAGCAGTGCTACGATTGTATTAACCTGAAGAATAGAGTTACCGTGTTATTTATACCACATAGTGAATGCTGTAAAAAATAAACTAAAAATTGACACCAGAATTTCTGATTTTTTTCATCTCACTTCTACAGAAAAATGGAACAAAAACATAATTTGTGCCTCAAAATGGTTTTACTGGAAACTATGACAAGCCCTCCAACGAGTTGCAGAATACAGTATATGTACCCCAGTAAAACTGAATGAAAATATGGGATAGCCATAATCCTATGAAGTCACAGAATAATGTAATAATCTCACATTGAACGCATGGAATAAAACCTATCACAAATGTGTTTATTTTTCCATTCCCTGCCATAAAGAGTTAATAAAAAATTTTCAATACATCGTATGCACTTCAAAAAGGTATCATTGAAATATACAGCTCAGCCCATGAAAAACAAGCCCTCGTAAGGCTATCTTGATGGAAAATGTAAATGTTATAGCTCTCTGAAGGCAGGTATGAAAAAGCTAAAAAAAATTATATCATAAAGACCTAAACTGGCTGTGGTGGTAAGGGGTTAAGTTCTATGCAAACCTTTTTGTTTTTTTGGAAATGCAGTCAGTGTATAGGCCTGGGAAGCGCCCAATGCATACTTGCAATGTATTAACAGGTCCCTATTGAAATTAATGTCCCTAAAATCCATCATCGTTCTATATTTGCACTGTGTGAAATACACTAGTAAACTAGTCTATGTAAAAAAAAAAAAAAAAACAGGAAAAAAATTGGATGGTAAACTTTTTTTTTGCACAGTAGGGTCCTATCAGTATTGTGAGCCCCTACAGTAGCATTAATAGGAGGCATACCCTGGGAAATTCAGAAAACAAAATATATAGGTATTTGCCACATTTTAAAAAATATTAAAATGTTACAAAGCAAATGATAGATCACATTTTACGATGGGCAGATGACATTTAACAATTGTGAGAGTATGAACCTAGAGGGCGCTAGTGAGCGACCCAGGGCCAGGCCTGAAAAGGTCCAACTCCAGATGGAGTGTCTGCAGCAGGAGAGAGTGCTGTGGAGACCTGCAGGAAGCAGGGAGACGGGGAACCTGTCGGAGACAGACGGGCGGTCTGTCCCAAGAGGACTGGGGTCCTGAAAGGACTAACTGAGCCAGGCTGTTTGTTATTTTTTGTTCCATTCGTAAGCTGAAATAAAAGCCATTTTACTTTGGATTAGCACCGTCTGAATGCTGCTTCTCCGGCACCCAGTACCACCTACACCGCTGTCGAGTGCAGGAGGCTGCCGCCTGTGAGAACTTTAAGATTTAAGATTTACCTGGCAGAGCAGATAATGGTATACAAGCTTTGCTCATGATGTTTCTGCCTGAGCCTGTAATGTCCACAAGCAAAACCATGAGCCAAGGGTGAAAATTAAGGAAAAAGAAAACAATGGATTAATTTTTTAAATTAAAACTTTCAGAAATGCTTTGAAAAAGGTACAGCATGATGTTTTAGTGATAACCACTAGATGGCAGAATATAACATAGGTTAATCCCAGGATTTAAAAAGAATCACAAAATAAGCTTCTTATATTTTACTCTAGGTTCATACTACCGTTGCCTGTCCGTTGTACTGGTCCGTCGGGACACAAACAACAGCATGGCGGACCACTAAAACAGCAGTTACACATGACGGACCCCATTGATTATAATGTGTTCCATCTGGTGTCATTTTTAAACTGAAATCGGTGGAGGAAAAAGTCCTGCATGCAGGAAACTCCGGCACAAATGTGAATATAGCCTTATATAAGGGCTCATATTTCAGAACACTGTGCACATAGCCTGTACAGTTTCCAAGTACAGAGCTTTACAGCCTCCATGCGCTGGCATAAAGGGGCGGTCGGACTCATTCGGGGAGATTTATTAAACTCCTACACCACTTTTGTGACATAAAAAAGTCACAAAGTTTGGGTTTGCAACTTTTTATCACAACACCAGTTGTGCAACAACTCTCACAATTGGGGCTTTTATGACACCCTCACCACTTTCCAAAAGAGTATGCTGGGGCAATGCCATTGACCCCCACCACTACATCATTTACTCTGGATACTCTGGCATAGATTATCTATATAACTCACACCAGTTTCCTGGCATGAATTTTAGTATATTGTTTGGGCCGAGACATCTCCATCACGACCCACCTTACTCTTTGCCCACTTTCACAAAAAGCAGATGCAGAAAGAATGAAGTGGTACTAAAAAGGCCTGTGTGCCAAAATGCACCACAACTATTACCATGTAGCCCAGCGTTCTGGTATAGAAGGAATAGTAACTTTCCCCCATATTTCCCTTTAACCGCTGGTTAGTTTTCCCATACTTAAAGGGATTTTTTAGGTTTTTTATATTGATAACCTGTCATGTGTAGTGGCCATACCAGGTACTGCAGCTCACTTTACCAAGCTGCACTAGCACTGCACAGGCACTACACAGTAGACAGAGCCGTCACTGTATGGTTCAAGCACTGGCGGGGGTACTAGTTGTCGGACCTCCATCAATCTGATGTTGATGACTGATCCTAAGAGCAGGTCATCAATATGAGAGGCCAGCAAAAAACCCTTTAATACAACCATCCCCAGTGTCCCCTTTAAATAAAGTGAAATGTCTGGATATGAGTACACCCTGAGAGTATGGGGAGAGATTCCATAGTACCCGATGCCCTGATGGATTGAGGTAAGAGCGGGCACAATGAATGGTTAGATATGAAAGCACCAATTACTTAGAAATGGACAAGATTCACTTCCTCGGCCTGACCTTTCTCTGACCCACCGTCCTCATCTCTGTTGCATCCTATTAGAATGAAAGAAGCCAGGCCTGGCCCGCCGCTAGCGCTGCCTGCAACCTGGACAGTCACTGACATAGTCTTGATCTTTAGCACAGAACAGGGATGTTCAATGCCAGCCCATGTGGCATGTCACATAGAGATCCAGCAGGCAAACTGTGTCATCTATGCTGATTGTAATATATGAGAAAAAAACACCTTTACTTATGGCCACCGATATTGTCTTAATAGTAAGAAATACATTTTCTGTTCATCTTAAAAAAAAAGCATAAGAATAGAAGGTTGTTCGGTTCTACATGCCTTGTTTATCCAAATCCGGTCAGTCATTCCAAAGATATAAGCCCTTTTAGTGTTGATGCAGATCAGGGTATACTAGCCAAGTGGGTGGCAACACTGTGGTTTTTCTGGGGGGGTCTCTGTCTGCTGTATGTCATGTTGTGTTACCGCCCACTTGGCTATTAGACCCTAATCTGCAACAACACCAGGGGCTTATATCTTTGGAAAGGCTGAATGGATTTTGATAAACAAAATACCAAAACGTTCAGGGCACAGCGCCTATCAGATGTCTCCATTGGGCTTTTCAGACCTGGTGACAGGTTCTCTTTAAGCATTGCATACGTATTGTATTGTATAAGTATAGTAGCATAAATATTGGTGCAGATAACTATCTACTAAGTAATCCTGGAAAAATTTCCACTAGATAATCTAAAATGTTCTAGATTTTTCCCATTATTACATTTTAGGTGCCGCCCCTTTCTGCAAAATCACTCCCATTTCTCCTAAGCCACACCCCTTTATCAAGCTTTGCCTACAAGGTGCACCTGGACTTGCCATTGTATCAAGTTGCAGGTACAGCACTTAGCAGCAAACCCTGAGCCCTTCCCATGGCTGCGTACAGCAGCACCCTAAGGACACTTTCACATGACACTATTTTGGCCAGAATTTTACGTAAGTATTTTAGAACCAAAACCAAGAAATGGAAAAGTGAAAAGGAATAATGGAAAGATTTCTTCTGCATTTTAAACCTACTCCTGGTTTTAGCTCACAACTTCCGATGCTGTCTGTAGTTCTGTTTTACTGATCTAATAGAGCGCTATAGGGAAAAAAGAGAAACTGAGCACGGCCATCCTGGATGAAGATGGACTACAAGACGTATTCAGCGGCCACAGAGCTCAAACACTGGTAGGGAAAGGAGGATTTCTGTGTAATTTTTCTACTGACATGTCCAATTGCTAATTACTTTCAATGTGTGACAAGGATACTTTGCAAAGTATTTTTATATGAAATGTGGTTGTTGTTGTTGTGGAATACCCCTTTAGACTAAGGCCCCACGTAGCGGGCCGCAGCAAAAAAGCGGTGTGGGAAATCTCAGCATTTCCGCTGCACGTATTTTTCTGCAATGTGTGGATGGGATTTGCTGCCGTGGCATTTCACCCACGTGGATTCCTTGCCTTAAGCGGGAGACTTATAGCTGAAGAGTAGGAGCCCCCATTCTAGACAGGCTTACACTGTTTACTGCAGGCATTTATTCTCTACATTGGTATAATACTGTACTTTGTTGTGTACGTTGTTAATTCGCTATTGTTGATGACTTTTATGTTTGCCCAGTAATACTGTATTATTGTATTGCGCTGCTGTCACTTTAAGTGGCACTGCTGAGTCATTGTGCCCTGTAAAGTTTTGTGAGAAAATATTCAGTATAACTTGCATTTTATTCATTGAGGCTGAAGCCCCACGTGGCGTAAACGCTGCTTTTTAAAGTCCCTGCAAGCAGATGGGATTCTAGAGAATCCCATACACACATTGCAGAAAAATACCCACAGCGGAAATGCTGCGATTTCCAAAACCACTGGTGGTTTCTGTATTGGTATAATTGACGCAGAAAGTCCGCAGCCTTAAAGGGGTTTTTCCATGAAAAAGACATTTATGACATATCCACAAGATATGCCATAAATGTCAGGTAAATGTGGGTCTCACCTCTGGGACATGCACCTATCTCATATAAATGACCCCACACACACACACAGACTCTGTCCTGACACATCGTGGCCCTGAGCTACACATACAAATGAATGGAGATTACGGAAACAGCTTACAACAGTGAGCTATGTTGTTTCCATAACTCCCAATTATTTTATGCAGTTTCTGTAAAGCCCGACCATGGATGACAGTCTTCTGTCTTCAGTCTTCTTGGTGATGTTGCAGTTGGGTAAGTATCAAGGCATGGAAGCTGGGAGGGCTCAGTTTGGAGACAGGTGAGGGTCCAGACATCTATGGTATATCCTGTGTTATAAATGTGTTTCGTGGAAAAATCCCTTTAAACCCTCGTTCTATTTCCTATATCCTCAATATCCTATCAAAATGATGTTGGTGTCTTTTTTTTCTGTTTATTTTTTGTGATTTTATCCTGAAAATCTTCTTTCTTTATGACGTTACCATAGCATGTAACTGTATTCTGTAGAAGATCTGCGTTCGAGGCTCCAATTCTGTCTTGTGTTCCAATTCTGTCTGATTTGATTTATGATTTCTGTTATTTTCTGCCTCCTCCTGGTTCATCCACATTACTGTTAATCTACGAGCTGAATATGTGCAGATTATGATGAAGGATGTCACTTAATTGGGATGAGACATAATGATAGCTTTGTAATATCTCACATTTTATAGATGGGATCTTTATAGAGCGCGCCTACAGTACAGTATTGTTACAATAAAATTCTGACCATACGTAATGTGTATTAGATGTACTTTAACTGTCATTAGGTTTGGGGCATTTTTTGGCATTTTTGTGGTCATTGGAATTTTGTTATCTTTTTAATCTAGCATGATTTGCTTCAGTTTACAGATGTAGCAATGTTTAACTTGACTTTCTGCACCTTGAAATCAAATCACAAGACCACGAAAGCCATTGAAACCCATTGAAAGAGTCGAGTTAACACTCTTTGCCAATGTGTTGCGAACACATTAAATTGAGCCTGTCACTTCCACCAAGCATATTCAACTGTCACCACCGCATTACAGAGCACATTACACTGATAACCAACATACCTCTGTAATGTATGTCAATTTTGTAGATCTGGAGAAAAACTATTTATGTAAATGAGGCAGATGGTGCACTGGGGGCGGGCCTTCAGTCCTGGGAGCACTGCTCTTGCTGCTCAAGTAGGATGAGTGATGTCATAACAATGGGAGGTTCAACTTTCACCACATGGAGTGAGATGGTAGAGGTCTGAGATCCAGTGCTCCAGGGAGTTAAAGACCCGCCCCCAGTGCACCAACTGCCTCATTTACATAAAGTTTCAAATTAGTTTTTCTCCAAATCTGCAAAAGTGACCTACATGACAAAGGTATGTTATTTATCACCCCAGGACATCATAGCCCCCAGGACATGTGATCTGAAGGGGCCTTCAGCCTCCAGGGTTGCTTCACCCTCTAGTCCACCAATCTCACATAATTACCTGTGAGGTCAATGAAGGAGGAGGAGGAGCGGCCTGGGAGGCTGAAGGGCACTTTGGATCACATCACCCAGGGGTCGTGACGTGGCAGGGACCCGGGAAAGGTAAGTAAACTAACAGTCCCGACAACCCTTTTCAGTGACAAGTTTGGAACATTTAATATTCCTTAAAACTACATTGAAAAAGTAAAATGGCATTAAAACACCATAAAAATTTTTAGGGTATGTTCACATTTGACTATTCTTCTCAAGCAGCCACTTGTTTTTGTTCTTTCTTAAACACATCCATTAGGTTTGTAATGTGTTTTCCATCGTGGCTAAAAAAATTGTCCATTTATCAAGGTCCTGTCAGGATTAATATAAGGTCAGATAGGCAAAAATACATTGACATATTACGGATTTGTACAAAAAATCCATACCATAGGTGTGCAGGAAGATTCAAGAGCTCATAAAATGTAAGGGTGCATTCATACACAGCGGATTTGTTGCAGAATTTTCTTGCATTTTCGGTAGCATTTTTTTTGTAGTTTAGATGTTAGTTTAAAAACTATTTAAAAGCTTCCGGCATTCTTCTCCATAGGCTAATGTTGATACGTCACCATGATTCAGTGTGGTTACATTTCATGTTGACAAGGGCTGCTATTTGCGTCTCTACCCAAAGCCTGGGGTCATATAGCACGTACTTGCACTGTCTTAGCCGCCACAGAATCGCAAGCGATTAATCTGCTGTGACACACAGTAGTATCTACGTGAAACAGATTTAATGGGTTCTTTAGCTACGCCATTTCTGTAAGGCTAGGTTCACACGGCAGGAAGATCGAGCAGGATGCTGAATTTTTTCTGCATCCTGCTGCTATCTCTGCCTCCCATTGAAATGCAATGGGAATCAGATTTGGGGAAGAATCTGACACGGGTTCGGGGGTAGAATAATATAGGACCAAATTAGGGAGGGAGAGACCCCTCTTAGCCTTAGGGGTCATCATGACTAACCTAGAGAGCCTATGTCTCCCTCCAGCCCAGACAAACCGCAGAATAGTGCCCTACAAAGAGCGAAGGTCCTTTACAGGGATCGGAATCAGGAGGGTCTCAAATAAATAGAGCAATTTGGGTAAGATTGTTATTTACACTGTGGAAATCTGACCAAAGAGAGACAGAGGGAGAGCTGGGGGGAAGTTAGCCTGGTAGAGGTGAGAGAATGACTTGGTAAGATGAATGCCTAGATATTTTAATGGGGTCTCCTGTCACATGTACGGGAACAAGGCTCGAAGTCTAGCTAAATGTGGATGGGATTTAGTTTTGAATAGGCAAGGCTTCCGTTTAAAAGTGTTAATCTTATACCCCAATAGGCAGCCATACTGTGATAAGAGAGCATGGAGAATGGAATGGTAATATGAAGATTAGCGAGGGTCAAAAGGACCTTGTGTGCAAACAGCGAGAGTTTAAACTCCTGATCTCAAACCTTAACTCCACTAATGTCTGGGTGCAGACGGATAGCTGCCACTAAAGCCTCAATACAGAGGTCAAAGAGAAGGGCCTCTAAATGCCATCAACAAAGGGCCTCTAAGGCCATATATCTCAAGAGGAGCAAATAGAAAAGGCCAACCCAGGCAATCAAAAGCCTTTTCCACGTCCAAGCTGAGCAACAAAAGTTCAGAACCAGATCAATCATTCTCCTAGTGTTATCTCCCCCTGACTGCAAGGGTACTGGTGTTTTTTGCTGATATTTTTGAACTTCTATATAGAAGTCTATGGTGAAAAACATCACATAAAAACATCGTTCCTAAAACATGCTGTGTTTTAGTAAAAAGACCAAAACGCCAAGATGCAAAATTGTTGTTATTACTTATTATGATCCAGCATTTTTTGGGGCAATATACCGGTGTACGTATATGACAACTATGAGTTAGAAGTGTGTCCAGTATGACAAAACTGCATCAAATTTACACTATATGAACAGAAGTATTGGCCGCCTGCTCATAATCATTGAATTCTGGTGTCTTATTCAGTCCCGTTGCCCCCGGTGTATAACATCCTAGCTATGTAGTTTCCTTAACTAACACTTGTGACAGAATGGCTGGTTCCCTGGAACTCACTGAACTCCATCGAGGTTCTGTAATAAGATGTCACCACTGAAACAAGTCAGTTTGTGTAATCTCCTCCGTCCTAGATATTCCACCATCAGCTGTGAATGGTATTATTGAAAAGTGGAAGTGTATAGGAACCACAGCAACTCAGCTATGAAGTTTACAGATTGGGGTCCCCAAGGCACATAGTGAATAAAAGTCATCAAGGCTCTGCTGACTCAATAACTGCAGATTCCAAAACTCCTCTCATTTTAACATCAGCACAACAACTGTGGCCTGGGAGCTACATGGCATGGCCTTCTATGGCTGAGCTGCTGCATGCAAGCTTTACATCACCAAGCACAATGCCAAGTGTCAGATGGAGTGGTATAAAATGCAATTTCACTGCTGGACTCTGTGGAGTGAGAAATCCTGCCAGTCTGATGGACAGTCTGGGTTTCGGGAAAGCCAGGAAAACATTTCCTGCCTCACTACATTGGAGCAACTGTAAAGTTTGGTGGAGGAATAATACTATGATGATATTTATGGGGATTGGCCGAAGCCCCCTAGTTCCAGTAAATGGAAATCTTTATGCTTCTGCATGTCAAGATGTGTTGCACAATTGTATACTTTCAACTTTATGGGAACAGTTTGGTAAAGGCCCTTTTCTGTTCCAGCATGACTGTGAGCCAATGAACCAAGCAAATTCCATTGAGGCATGGTTAAGGGAGTTTAGAGTGTTAGGCTGGCCATGCGTACAAGATATTTATTCCTAGATCATTGGTTGCTTCATTTAATCATAGTAGCATCTGTTGTTACTCTTATGTGTATGACAGATTCTCCAGCAGATTTCACCAAATTTAGCTGGATCTGCCAAAGGTCTGCATTTAAATATGTTATGTGTATGGCCAGCTTAAGAACGCGGCCGTGACAGTGCCCTGACTATAACCCATCAAATACCGTTTGGATGAACTAGTATGAAGACCGTGAGCCAGTTCCCCTCATCCAACATCAGCCTGACCTCACAAATGACCTTCTGGATGAATGGGCTAAAATTCTCACAGACATGCTCCAAAATCTTGAAGAAATCCTTCTCAGAAGAGCGGAAGCTGTTTTAGCTGCAAAGGGTGATCAACTCCATATTAATTCATATGTACAAAAAGTTTCACCATAAATTTTATTATTCCAAATTTGTGTAATTTTGTTGATTTTTTTTATAGCTGTATCATATTAACAGTATATACACAAAATACAAAAAGACAAGAATAAAAAGTAAGACCTATACAAAGCAATTCACTGACCACTGTGGGGTCATGAAGGAGACATCAAGCCTAAAAAAGTGCATATCAACAGATACAGGATTCAGAACCTCAAAAACACAACACACATTAGGTCCCCAGGAGGGGGGTAGGAATCAGGTAGTGATGAGCGAATCGAAGCTGCAGAAGTGGAATTCGATCCGAATTTCAGGAAATATTCGATTCACATGGAATCCGGATTTCCTGATGCTTCGCGGTAACGAATATTTAGTAAGAACCTTTGTGACATCAGACAGTTACATGATATTCTCTAATGATGTGATTGGGTAGGCGTGTCTTTGCTTGTTAGCAGATCCTTCAACATGAATAAAAGTTGCCCGTGCTAGATACAAGAGAGAGAGAGAGACATGACCGCGGCATCCAAGGGCTTCCGCCATTTTGCCGCCCACCCACCTACCTGGCTCTCTGCAGACAGGAAATAGCTGTTTATTCACCGCAAATTAATTCGGATTGAATAGAATCATATCGCGAAATTCGGCGAAGTCGCCGAATTGAATTTTTGAATACTACACTCATCTCTAGTATCAAGTAATGTAAGGAACAATAAAGACCCCTGGAAACAACAGACATGTACAGTATAACACAAGACAGGGGAGTAAGATATGGAGGGAAGGTGGGGTAAATAGTACGAAATTCAAGAAAACATAATCAAAAGGTATTAGGCTTGGTTCACATCTGCGCCTGGATCTCCGTCATTTGAGTCCACTGGGGGACTTGAACGATGGAGAGCCCATCCGATAAAACAGTGGTTACACGTGAACACCAGTGCTCCCCATACACTATAATGAGGTCTGCCAGGTTTCCACCATTTTTATGCTGAAACGAGCAGAAAGAACAGTCTTCCGTGCAGGACTTTTCTTTCCACCAATTTTTGCAGCGGAGTCTTCAACAGAGAGACTACGGTGCAGATGTGAACTTAGCCTTAGGTTGAAACTCCCATATTTTTCGATTTGGATGTTATTTGTTGTAAATGAAATACTATTTTTGCGTTTTGCGTTTTTATATGAGACTATTTCCACAGTCTTGTGTTCTACCGTTTTCTTTTTCCAAACCATAGCAAAAACAGTGGCGGCTTTTACAGATATGTTAACCCAGCAAAAAAACTGTGGTAAAGTAAGTCTTATGTAATTCTAATGCGCCCTTGCAACCCTGTTGATAAATGCATCTTAATGCTCTTTGCTTTGCGGTGTTTTCTGAAGCCCAGGCACAAATATCAGGGGATTTTCTTTGCGCTACCACGGCCGAGTAATTTACAGTATAAACAGTCCAATTAAATTATGATTTTGGAACGCAGCAGATTTTCACTACTTACGAGTCAGGAAAATGATGGATATCCAAACGTACCCTGCAGACGTCGTGAATTATATATTGCAAGTTCTGACGCTGTAATTGATTTTGAAGGTGAGGAGGGGGCGAATGAGGCGTAGAAGGCCAGACCGCATACGTGTACTCAGCTCTGCACATGACACAACAATTCAGGCCGTACACATTAGTTTCCCAATCTAATTTCTGTTACCTTCCCAATGCTAGAAAGCTAATTACACAGCATAGAACACAGCTGGGGCTCCAGTTTATCCAGGATCTCGGTAATTACAGCACATGCCTTTAATTTAATATCCCGTCTCATTACGTATGCAGTACAAGCGCACACCAATGTAGCCGCTGCATTATTAAAGGTCTCAACATAATGATCGCATGCAAATACCTGGAGCCGGTCACTTTGCCTTAACATTTTTGAAACCCTATATGTAGATGTACAGACGACAGACATTTACCCCCTGCAGTGTGTGTGATCTCTACAATATATATTGTATTCTCACTAGTCTCATTCCTTATAGCCCAGGAAATCTTCCCTTGTTATTATCAGCAAGGCTAAGAATTAACATTCCACCACAGATACATTTACTGTATGCTAATGCCGGATTACACACAGGGTTTAGAAGATTTTTTTCGCTGTGTTTGTTAAGACATTCTCAAAGTGCCAAGGTCAGGTGTTTGCTGTTCGTCTGAATACATGAATATTTTGTGTGGTTTGTAGTTTTTTTTAGTCACTTACAAAAATCTGCACACCAGAACCCAGCATATCCACCCAGCCCTGCAGATAGATAGGTTATGGGCACCTGAATCAAACAGTGTTTCCCCCTTGTGAATCGGTGTCTCCACTGTCAAGATATTGCTGTTTTTGTCAATATGCAAATTAGCTATTTGGAGCAATAAGGGTGTTGTTATTGCTCCATAAAGCTCCGCTGAATCTTCCTGGAAACTGCTAAAACAGCTGATCTGTGTTGTTTTGGGGTCTCGGATCCCCCAAAGCACATACTGATCAACTGTATCAAAAATCCTTTTATAGCCGGAAAGAAAATGTAATTATTTTGTTACATTGTAATGTCTGATATTGTTTGTTCATGAACCCTATGATATGTAAAGTGCTGCAGAATATGTTGGTGTTACATAAATAAAATCATTATTATTATTCCTTCCCCACCAAACATTGATCTCCGCTCTGCTTCCACATAGGTCGTAAAAATTATAAAGTGGCAAATTTTTGGCAAATTTTTTGTTTTAAATGGCTGTGGAATCCCCCACTATACTTAATATAATAATATGCCAGTTTTAATGATTTTGTCCCACGATGTACTGAATATTAGACATTTCCTTCAAGTAGTGAATGTATCCAGTAGTTAAAAGTAAGGTAGGGAGTTTATAAAGAGAAAAGTAAGGCGCAATTCACATGACATGTTTGAGCCAGGAAACATTTATATAATGCTGCATTTCATGGCCCGACCATGGCTTGGCTGAACTGAGCTCAGCAACTCAGTAACTGCGGCCAATACGAAAACCGTGTTTCCAGGTCTGAACATGATCGTCTGAAAGGGGCCCTAAAAGTACAATAATAAGATAACATAGAATTAGTGATGAGAGTAGGGTAAGAGTAACGCTACACTATACAACATTTAGCAGCTGGGTACAATGGTCAATATTAGAATATAAGTGGTGAATATTTTATGATATTCTGAAAGCAATATAATAGGTGGGGGGTGAGAGGCTCGTGTCACCATGACCAGGCTCACAATGACTTTTGACACCTTCATCACAGGGTTAGACAATAATCAATATGCTCAATGGGAAACCTAATAAGCAGAGCCATTACTTCAGGGATGTGCATGTAAGATGGATGGAGGCGACATGAAATACTTCCGCACTATTATCGCGTCACTGTCACTAATGGTTATTTGGTAACATTACTTCGCTAAATCTAAAACTAACACTCAGTAATGAAATTGTTCGGGAGCATCTATGATGGTTGCACACATTGATTTCTTGCCTTTTTTTTATATTTGGCATTTTTATTGGCTTTTTTTGGTCAGTAGGATTTTGTGAGGTGCCCTACAAAAGATGCCCTTTCAGTGGATTTTTTCAGCACTTTCATAGTGTTTTTGTTTTCCTGGCCTCTTTATCAAAATTGCTGTGTGCTCCAGATGTTGCATTTTTTCCAGTTCTATACATTTAGGCTAGGTTCGCATCTGCTAGGTTCACCCCCTCCCCAGGAATGACGAAGAGCTGGACCACTAAAACAGTGGTTACCCAAGGACACTGGCAGACCCAGTAGGCCATAATGAGGTCCGCCAGGTGTCCATTGGTTGTCCACTGTTTTTATACTGAAATTGGCGGAGAGAAAAGTCCTCAGTGCAGGACTTTTCTTTACGCCAATTTTTGGTGGTTTCTGCAGCAGAGTCTCCAACAGAGACTTGGACGCAGATGTGAGCTTAGACTTATATTAAAAAAATGCATCAAAATAGGTATAAAAATGCATGAATTTCATAGAGTTTTTTACAAGTAAGATACAATATATTTAGCCTTAGACAGGGATGACACGGTGAGTAATTGAAGCAGGTTTACTGCTGCAGACTTGGCTGTGAACAACTTGCTATAATCTACAGTAGCATAGTCTAGTAAGTACGGTATATAATGGTTGAAATATAAGCCAGCCATACATGTTAGATTTTCATCGGCTGTTTTTCTACCAAAAATCGGCCATGAAACGGCACATAAACCAAAAACCAGACGTTAATCTGTGAAAAATAATTTGGCCGTGCTGGATACTCTGAAAGTGTGTTTTGCAACAGTATATAATACTCCTGATCTCAGAGGACATGAAAAGTCCTCTTTATAAAAAATTCTGCTTGCCAGAGAATGTGACTGAGCTGTAATACCAAATACTGCCAATGGACAAGTGTGGTGCTGTTTCTCAAAAAAAAAAAAAAAAAAAAAAGCAGATTCTTTTTTTCTAATCTTGGACAACCCTTTGAAATATTGATACTTTGGAGTGTATGTTGCAGTACTTTGCAGTGCGGTGTGTATTGCACACTTAGAATTTCTGTACATCAGCCAAAACAACACACAATATAACTACAAACTAAAATACATGCAATAATGGAGTTTTCCAAGATTTTGATAGCAATGACTTTTTACAGTTTTCTTGCATGGCCACTACACACAGAACAGAGCTGTGCTGCCCGCTCCATTCTATATGTTAGCTCCAGCACTGGCGGCTGCTGTCAACAGCTGTTCAGTAGGGGTGCCAGATGTCAGATCCATACCAATCTGATATTGATGACTTATGGATAATTCAATAATATTAAAAACTTGAAAACCCCTAAACCTATGCACAGTACTGAAAAAATCTATACAGTTCAGAAAAGTAATCTGGAATTGCACATTACACATGCACATAGCAGACCCGCATTACCATCAAGCACTGAACGGGACTGCTAGGTTGACAAACTTCCCCTATATTTTTTTGCTCAAATTGCCCCAGGATTGACTGGTATAAAGGCAAACCAGTTTGCGGCTCTATTTTGGCACACAAATGTCGGCGCCAAAAATTTCACCAAAAATGCGCTTCCAGAAGTCCGACAGAGACCACGGCGAGCCAGGGCAGGGATGCATTGGCCTTACAAATTTATTATAACTCACGCCAGAAACTCGGCAGGAATTATACCTGAAATCTACGCCAATTCCTGACAATTCTGGTGCATGGGAGTATGCCTGAATTATTAAGATCCTACAGCCTCTTAAAAATTCAGGCACATGTTGCACAAATTTCACCCATTTTCTTTAGTAAATCTCCAACATTCTCAGTCTAAGAGAAACTCAGTCTAGGATTTACACTCTAAATATTAGTCAAGATTAGTAATCTGCCCCATGTGTTCTGTTATATAGACTTATATATATATATATATATATATATATATATATATATATATATATATATAGTGCTGGCCAAAAGTATTGGCACCCCTGCAATTCTGTCAGATAATACTCAATTTCTTCCAGAAAATGATTGCAATCACAAATGCTTTGGTAATAATATCTTCATTTATTTTGCTTGCAATGAAAAAACACAAAAGAGAATGAAAAAAAAAGTCAAATCATTGATCATTTTACACAAAATTCCAAAAATGGGCCGGACAAAAGTATTGGCGCCCTCAGCCTAATACTTGGTAGCACAACCTTTAGACAAAATAACTGCGAACAACCGCTTCCGGTAACCATCAATGCGTTTCTTACAATGCTCTGCTGGAATTTTAGACCATTCTTCTTTGGCAAATTTCTCCAGGTCCCTGAGATGTGAAGGGCGCCTTCTCCAAACTGCCATTTTGAGATCTCTCCACAGGTGTTCTATGGGATTCAGGTCTGGACTCATTGCTGGCCACTTTAGAAGTCTCCAGTGCTTTCTCTCAAACCATTTTCTAGTGCTTTTTGAAGTGTGTTTTGGGTCATTGTCCTGCTGGAAGACCCATGACCTCTGAGGGAGACCCAGCTTTCTCACACTGGGCCCTACATTATGCTGCAAAATTTGTTGGTAGTCTTCAGACTTCATAATGCCATGCACACGGTCAAGCAGTCCAGTGCCAGAGGCAGCAAAGCAACCCCAAAACATCAGGGAACCTCCGCCATGTTTGATTGTAGGGACCGTTTTCTTTTCTTTGAAGGCCTCTTTTTTTTTTTCCTGTAAACTCTATGTTGATGCCTTTTCCCAAAAAGCTCTACTTTTGTCTCATCTGACCAGAGAACATTCTTCCAAAAAGTTTTTGGCTTTCTCAGGTAAGTTTTGGCAAACTCCAGCCTGGCTTTTTTATGTCTCTGGGTCAGAAGTGGGGTCTTCCTGGGTATCCTACCATAGAGTCCCTTTTCATTCAGACGCCTACGGATAGTACGGGTTGACACTGTTGTACCCTCAGACTGCAGAGCAGCTAGAACTTGTTTGGATGTTAGTCGAGGTTCTTTAGCCACCATCCGCACAATCTTTCATTGAAATCTCTCGTCAATTTTTCTTTTCTGTCCACATCTAGGGAGGTTAGCCACAGTGCCATGGGCTTTAAACTTGATGACACTGCGCACGGTAGACACAGGAACATTCAGGTCTTTGGAGATGGACTTGTAGCCTTGAGATTGCTCATGCTTCCTCACAATTTTGCTTCTCAAGTCCTCAGACAGTTCTTTGGTCTTCTTTCTTTTCTCCATGCTCAATGTGGTACACACAAGGACACAGGACAGAGGTTGAGTCAACTTTAATCCATTTCAACTGGCTGCAAGTGTGATTTAGTTATTGCCACCACCTGTTATGTGCCACAGGTAAGTAACAGGTGCTGTTAATTACACAAATTAGAGAAGCATCACATGATTTTTCAAAGGGTGCCAATACTTTTGTCCACCCCCTTTTTTATGTTTGGTGTGGAATTATATCCAATTTGGCTTTTTGACAATTCTTTTTGTGGTTTTCCATTGATGACAAATTAAATGAAGATATTATTACCAAAGCATTTGTGATTGCAATCATTTTCTGGAAGAAATTGAGTATTATCTGACAGAATTGCAGGGGTGCCAATACTTTTGGCCAGCACTGTGTGTGTATATATATATATATATATAGTATAGAAACCCACTGATAATGTAATGTGTGGTTGATGAAGCCATGCCAAATACTATAATACTATGTAACAATAATAATAATAATATTAATAATAATGTCTATAGCCTATGATATGAGTCCACAGTCATCCCATAGGTATATGCAAAGTTGCTAGTCATTCCACTTACATAACCTTACAGTATAGAAATACTGTATATACATCACTATACAGTATAGAAGACCACTGATAATGTAATGTGTGGTTGATGGAGCTATACCAAAGTCTATGTAACAGTAATAATAATAATGTCTATAGCCTGTGATGTGAGTTCAGTCATTCCCTAGGTATATGTGAAGTTGTTAGTAACCTCCCTTACATAACCTTACAGTATACAAATACTGTATATACATAACTATACAGTACAGATTCCCACTGATAATGTAATGTAATGTGTGGTTTATAAAGCTATACCAAAGACTATGTAACAGTAATAATAATATTAATAATAATGTCTATAACCAGTGATGTGAGTCCACAACCATTCCATAGGTATATACGAAGTTACTATTCACCCCGCTTACATGACCTTACAGTATAGAAATACTTTTCATACATAACTATACAGTATAGAAGGCTACTGACAATGTAATGTGTGGTTGATGGAGCTATATCGAACACTATAATACTATGTAACAATAATAATAATGTCTATAGCCTGTGATGTGAGTCCACAGCCATTCCATAGGTATATGTGAAGTTTCTAGTCGCCCTCCTTACATAACTATACTGTATATACATAACTATACAGTATAGAAGGCCACTGATAATGTAATGTGCAGTTTATAAAGCTATACCAAATACTATAATACTATGTAACAATAATAATGTGTATAGCCTGTGATGTGAGTCCACAGCCATTCCCTAGGTATATGTGAAGTTACTATTCACCCCGCTTACATGACCTTACAGTATAGAAATACTTTTCATACATAATTATACAGTATAGAAGGCTATTGACAATGTAATGTGTGGTTGATGAAGCTATACCAAATACTACAATACAATAATAATGTGTATAGCCTGTGATGTGAGTCCACAGCCATTCCATAGGTATATGTGAAGTTCCTAGTCACCCCCTCCCCCACCACCACCACTTTAATCTTTTGCCTGAACTGCTGACAGTAAACTACACGGGAAAATGTAAGTTACATTGCTTGGAAACAAGTACAAGACATTAGAGCCATTCTATTACACCCATTACGCCTTGGGGGTAAAAACCAAATGATTTCATCAAATAAATCCCATGCATCATTTTCCTTGGATGGGGAACTAGGACACAATTACAAGTATCAATCCAGGAATAGCTCAGGGACATTTCAGCACCATGGACAGCAGACACAGTGGCTATACTGGAAGAGGCTCATACAGCTCGCAGGCACATTATTCATTATGTGGAAGTGACTACACTGCACAAAATCCACCTCATTGTCTGACGGGCAAATGATGTGAATACCAGTGGGATAGATAGGGGTCTGGTTTATGTACACGTGAATGCTGGCATATGTGCCTGGGCTTGTGTATTAATGATCGGCTTGGTTGTTGTGCTTGTGATAGGGTGATTGAAGGCCCTGCTTAGAGGAAGGGGCAGATCTCTCAGTGTTTCTAATATTATTTCACTTCATTGGACAAATCCTAATGCTGGGGGAGGGGTAGAAAGCGCACATTCCCATGTTTCTGTCTTCAGTGAATGTGGAAGCAGCTGCATACAGCTGGGGAAGGAGGCTGCACCGACCTCCCTTGCAACAAGAGGAGCAGCAGACATTCTGTAGCTGCAGGTGAGGACCACATCTCCCAAGGATGCTGAGAGCCTGAGTGAGTTGATTTTTCTGCCCGACATTGCACTTGTGTCTTCGTCTACCATTATTTAATTCCAGCTTCCATATACTGATGACATCAATGAGCGAATATTAACATCTGGCCTTATTTACTCATCAGATACTACTGTATAGAGCGTTATATAGCCCCCTCCATCCCCACCTTGTTGCTATGCTGCTGCATGAGAGGTTTGGTAGAAAATGGTTAGAAATGGTGAAATAACAAAATAGAGGTAATTGGGATTTATCTATGAAAATTCAGATGGAGGAGACAGAATGTGTGTAAAATTATAGGGAAGCCGGGAGTATAGTCATTGTAGTACAGCTGGAGCATGTAAAGGAAACGTGTGCAAAAGATACAGGAGGAAGTGTAGTCGAGCCCCAGAAATCATGAATCAGTGCACAGATATCTGGCTAGTCTTCCCTTTGGTTTTTCTTGTTTTTTTCAGTCTTCTTTATTGCTACTTTATTGTTACTTTTAGATATTTTTCTAGGTTTGGAATGTGATTCTACAATAACCATGAACTGAAATGAACTTTGCTATTTGTGTTTTTTAACTCAAGTCCTAAATCTTTAGATGTCGCTGGAAATTATTGAGTCAGTTGAGAATCCCAGTGTTGGTAAACCAGATCTTAAGGTGCCCATAGACCTTTACTAGCTGTTGGTGGAATACCTGTTTCTTCTTCATTCCCCCAAGCACACACAAGCTTGGCTCGGCAGAGCTTGTGTGTGTTCTCTCTGAGAGGGACATGAGATGTTACTAGACTTATCTCTAAAAAGTTCAGGTGTTAAAATTCAACTTGTCCAATCTTTTGTCCACAGATGATATCAGGGAAAGTAGGAAAGTAGGAAAGTCCTTATATACTAGACTAAACTATATCCAGACTAAAAAGTGCTGCAAGTTCGACTTTTTAGTCTGGCGGTTTTAGCTTTAAACAATGGACACCTGACAGACCCCATTATAGTTGGTCCCCATTGATGTCCACTCTTTTAGTGGCCCATGTGTCCATTGTTCTGGTCCTCTGATGGACCAGAACAATGGACACCCTGGCGCAGATGTCAACATAGTGTCAGATAAGTGGCCAGTCCTCCAAACTCTGAAAATTCAGACAACTTTTCTCTTGTGTGTCTAGGGCCTTTAGTCCATTAGCTGATTTCCACTATCTAGTACTAACTAAACGTCTCCAAATAATCTGCAAGGTCAGCACATATTTCATTCATCACTAGTTGTAGCTACTTCTATATGAAAAATGCCCGATTGTTTGATATGTTCACCCATATCTACCCATTTGGGAATGAGCTACAGTACCAATCAGTGCTACATTTATAGGTTCTCTACAATATGTGGTACAATATTGCAGTTTTGAAAGGGTCGTAGCACTCCATCAAGTGACTCTGCTCCATCATTCTGCAGATCAGTGCAAGACCCCAACATTCACATATTGGTAAACTATCCTATGGGCTATCAATGTGGGCTCCTTTAAATATGGTGGGATACATGAAGGGGAAAGTACTTCACGCCTCGTTTTGACTTATCCCTACCCAAGATACTTCCTGATCGCTTCCTGTAATATGGGAGAGCCAAGTAGGATCATACTACCTATTTTGTAGGTAACTACAAAACTGTGGCCCTTTTTTCATTAGGCCAATATCAGCCTTATGGTGCTTATGCCCCTGATCCTACAGAAAGGAGGTTAAGATTCTGTTACTGGGCTAGTGAGGACAGGATATCATGAGAGTGTGGTTTTAATATATCAACATAGAATTTGCCGGCCATTTATATACACATTACTTCTTTATTCTGTTTTGCCATTTGTGAGTTTTTGTACTTGTGTGTATAGCTTTTAACTGGCTTCATCCTCTAAAGTGCATATAATATAGAGCGAAACCTCTCTAGAAGACCAGACTGTTGAAAAGACCTACCACTTTTGAAGACCGATTTCTTCAGTGACCGATTTTTCTCCCAGTATACTCTATGAAAGCTACCTCTCTATACTATATAACTAGACCCAGTGTCGGAATGACGTCCCTTGGCCAGCCAGATAAAATTATTCTGGGTGACTGTTGAACAGCGGAGACTGCAATCTGCCACTGAGGTGCCGAGCATATATGCTATGGTCCCAATTTTGCCAGGACAATCTCAGAACTCGATTACAAAAGAGACAAGTTTTATGTATACCCACCCCAAAATGGGCGTTCATGGGGTTTTCCTAGGTGAAGTTCAGTTTTAGGCCTATGAAATGTCAGCAAGTATCGGAAAGGTTAGCAGTGAAGGGGAAAATGGAAAGGGGAACCATGCTGAAGTCTAGAAATGAAAAGTGAGCCATGCTGGGAACCAGGAATGAGAGGGGTAGCCATAATTAGGTCCAGGAGGGGGACTATTTTGAGGACCATGATTTAAAGGGATATTATGTTGGGGACTAGGAAGAGGGCAACCATGCTGAAGACCACAATTCCAAGGCATACCATACTGGGCACCAGGAATAAAGGGGGGGGACATGCCGATGACTAGAAATGAGAGGAAAGCCATGGTTGGGACCAAGGAGATGGTGGTGGACTTCCGCAAAGGCAGAAGCCCTCCTAAACCAGTGGACATTCTGGGGACGGGCATTGAGATTGTGAACACCTATAAGTACCTGGGTTTGCTCCTTAATAATAAGCTGGACTGGACAGATCATATGGAGGCCCTGTACAGGAAGGGCCACAGCAGGCTCTACCTGCTTAGGAAGCTGAGAGCCTTTGGAATCCGGGGGGCACTTCTTAGAACTTTCTTCAACTCGGTAGTGGCATCAGCCATCTTCTTTGGAGTGGCCTGCTGGGGGAGCAGTATATCAACCAGGGACAGAAATAAACTTGACAAGCTGATTAGAAGGGCCAGCTCTGTCCTGGGGAGCCCACTGGACCCAGTGCAGGTGGTGGGTGACAGAAGGATACTGTCCGTGGTGAGCTCCATGCAGAAGAAGAAGTCCCATCCCATGCATGAGACTGTGATCGCGCTGAGCAGTACTGTCAGTGACCGACTGCTCCACCCTAGGTGTGAGAAGGAGCGCTATCGGAAGTCTTTCATCCCCACCGCGGTTAGGCTGTACAACCAACACCGACCTAAGCGGAGATCATTACACACAGAGAACTGAAATATCTCTCTGCCTGTTAAATCCCCCCCCCCCCCCCCGCTACGTCCTATCTGTCTGTCTGCTATTAATGTAATGTCTCTCACCTTGGAACATTCCTGTACATGTTGTATTTGTATTTGTATCTGCTTATCTTTGCTGCTGTAACACACTGAATTTCCCCATTGTGGGACTATTAAAGGACTATTATTATTAAATATGCCATGCTGGGGAAAGATGAGGTTATCTTCAACTAGGAGATGTGCAGGTCACCAGGGGAGTAAGGAATAGTTGGGGTCCTCCGTGGTTATACAGTGTATGTGTGGGTGGAAGTGATATGCTGTTGTGATACTTGGCCCTGTGTAATATACTAATGTGATACCTGGTTCCGTGTAATATACTAATGTGATACCTGGTTCCGTGTAATATACTGATGTGATACCTGGTTCTATGTAATATACTGATGTGATATCTGGTTATGTGTAATATACTGATGTGATATCTGGTTATGTGTAATATACTAATGTGATACCTGGTTCTGTGTAATATACTGATGTGATATCTGGTTATGTGTAATATACTGATGTGATACCTGGTTCTGTGTAATATACTGATGTGATACCTGGTCCTGTGTAATATACTGATGTGATACCTGGTTCTGTGTAATATACTGATGTGATACCTGGCTCTGTGTAATATACTGATGTGATACCTGGTCCTGTGTAATATACTGATGTGATACCTGGTTCTGTGTAATATACTGATGTGATACCTGGTTCTATGTAATATACTGATGTGATACCTGGTTCTGTGTAATATACTGATGTGATACCTGGTTCTGTGTAATATACAGATGTGATACCTGGCTCTGTGTAATATACTGATGTGATACCTGGTTCTATGTAATATACTGATGTGATACCTGGCTCTGTGTAATATACTGATGTGATACCTGGTTCTATATAATATACTGATGGTTTTTAAAGCAATGTGAGGGTGTGCACTTACACCCTCTGCACCGCGAATCCAGTTTTTTTTGCTGGAAACGAAGTCCTGCATGTCCAACTTTGTTTCCAGCGAAAAAAACTGGATTCGCGGCGCAGAGGGTGTAAGCGCACACCCTCACATTGCTTTAAAAACCCATTCAAATGAATGGGTTTTTAAGCAATGCGTCGCTAACCTTTCACTATCCAGTGCCTATACAGTTTCCTGAGAGTTTCAGGCGCATTCGCAGCGGACGGACTCCAGCGCAAGTGTGAACCCACCATAATATACTGATGTGATACCTGGTTCTATGTAATATACTGATGTGATACCTGGTTCTGTGTAATATGCCTGATTTTTGCCTCTTTCATCATCATTTGTGGTTTTGCTGTCTGTAAATGTTTGCTGTTTCCGTTAGACACGTTAACCTGCATTCTGTGTACTTTTCACCCCTATAAAAAGACCATTTTTCTGTGCAAATTTGGGTTGTCAGCTCAAAGAGGTTTCACTGTATAATACATCTAACCTTCTTACAGAAGTGTAGGATATATATTCCTCCCATTCCCTGAACATTGGTATTCAAGGCCAGGTTTGCATAACTGAAACCTGTAGGAGAACATCATAGCTCTCACTCATCACATATGATGCATAGAAATTCGTGTAGCTGGCAAATTCATGTCACTGAACAGAATATGCTCTTATCATCCTACACATTGAGTGCATAGTTCAGTCCGGCTTACATCAGCTTAGTCAATTCCCGGTGTTCATTCTTCTTTTCTGATTTAATTAACTGGCATGTCTTACTAGTCGAGACTATGCCCTGACCTCCATATCCTGGCGTTCTGGAAATAAAACCTATACATTCATGTGCCATCTACCCATTTAGTAGAACACGTGAAGGCCCTCCAGAATGGTATCTTTCTGGCCACAACCATTTAAGTAGAACAAATCTAAACTGGATATAGCATAAGGAGATCTTACAAGATTTGTAAACAAAAGTCTGCTGTTTTTTTGGGTTTTTTTTACAAACAGCGCCACTCTTGTCCATGGCAGTGTCTGGTAATGCAGCTCATCTCTATTTAAATGTAGACTTCAGTAGACTCAAGCATAGGAGGGATCCGTGAAAAGGGTCCCAGACATATACCAAACAGTCAGGGAAAAAACAGATTGTTTCATCCGTTTTTCAGGACCGTTTTTAGCTACAGCATGTGAATATAGCCAAGGCATGTCTGCTCCCTTCTCGACACAGTGCTGCTCTTGTCCATGGGCTCGATCTATTCTTGCTGCACAGCCCCAGTGAGATGAATGGGGGATGAGCTGTAATACCAGTCACAGCCTATGGACAGGAGTGGTGCTGTGCCTGGAAGGAAGCAGACATGGTTATTCAATCTTATACAACCCCTTTGGCCACTTTAACAGCACATACTATATATTTTGGATGTCAGATGATGTTTTATACAAATTGGAGGTAACACTATTTTCATCTGTTTTATATTGTCTGTATGGATTCAGTACAAACAAAAATTATTCTTACTTATATGCAAAGAAGTGATAATTTTTAATAACTGAGACATTGACAGATTCTACAGGTTGTGTAAGGTTAGAACATCATGGCTGCTTTCTTCCAGAAACAATGCCACTCCTGTCCATGGGTGGTTTGCCCTATTTAAGTACATGGGGCTGTGCTGCAATATAAACACAGCTCATGACCATGTTGTCAAGGAGAAATAAAAAGACACAGGACATTCCCATAGAGTTGTACTGGTTAGGTAAGGCAGACGAAGGAACAACTGGTGAGATTTCTCTCGCTTTCAGAGGTTGTGTAGACTCAGATATAACTGTTGAGTGCTTGTATGGATGCCGCTGCTCTAGATGTGCCTTGAAAATATCTGAGGTCCTTGGATCCTCTTCATCTGGTCCATACCTGCCAGCACCTTGAAGTGGCCCATTTTTTATATTTCTGGAAGAAACCAGCCATGGTTTTCCAATTTCATACAATGCCATGACATTGGCACTGAGGATGTTGGCAACCAATGTGCACGTACTTATGCTTTGCTGTCGCCTATCTCCCCCCCCCCCACCCATCACTCATCTTTCCTTTCTCCTGAGAATAAAGACGACACACGAGGCGGTTAGATTAATTGGCCACACCAGACATTTTATTTATTTAACATAATATAAATATATAATTAACCGTATTTATAAAAAAACAACCAAAACAAATAAATAACCTTAAATATATATCCATGAATAAATAAGTAAATAACCCCAACTAAACAAAATCACCAAACCTTTCCTGAGACTAAAATGCTTCCTGGGGGGAGGTCCTTGGAGTTACATAAATCTGGCCGCCAATCTGTCCACCACACCAATTACCCCCAGCCGCAAACCACAGGCTCAGGGGCACCATAAAAACACAGATGGCAGCTTACCACATGTAAACCACTTCCCGGGACACCACCAAGCAGGAGCACAAAAAACAGCCACACCAAAACTGAAGTTAATCATAAGAGAAACTAACCACAAAGTTTTCCCACCCCCGGAATTTCAACCAACTCCAAGGACCCCTCACCCCGCCAACTGCTTTAATGAACAACAAAAACTCACACCATCAAACGATAAAAACAAGGGCTGGCGGGGGAGGTCTCGACTCCTTTCCAGCTGTGAATGACCACGGGAAGCAGAGCCTGAGGCTTAAATCTTCTCCCCATGACCACTCCCGCCTCTCACCTATCCCTCCCCTAGCAACCTAGGCCACACCTTCAGGGCACTGTCATGGAGGCCTCCCCTTAGGGCTGGCACCCCTGGTCCGGCCTTACTTTAACTTTGTATAAAAATATAAATACACATGGAAACAATCCATCATGCAAATCTATCACACGGTGCAGTTTTTGCAAGCATGTTGTATTTAGCCAAAATCAGAAGTTAGATTTATACTGTAGGGGGCTAGGGGTCCTTTTCCCAATCCAACTATGCCAAGTAAGTGTTACTTCAGGCAAGGTCCACTTCCCCCATACTCCAACCTACCCAAGGACAGGGCAGGCAGATGCAGATCCCCCCTTCTTGAGTGTACTAGTTTCCATGGCTGCATCTGCCATGAAGAGAGTTGAGTATCTCACCTCAGACAGCAGATTTCCAATTCCCTGAGGGGGCAGTACTTGGGAAAATTTGCCCAGCAGTTTAGTTCGGACCAAACACATCCGAAACTAAACTACTATTATTATACTCTGGAGTCTCTTTAGACCCTAGAGCCGTGGTGGCGAACCTACGGCACACGTGTCAGAAGGGGCACTCAGAGCCCTCTCTGTGGGCATGCGTGCCGTCACCCCAGTCAGGCTTATTAATCGCTTGCTAATGGAGTATGCAGAACAGCTGTCCCAGATCCCCCAGTGAGTGAGGACTTCTTTCAGATATATGTGCAAATGCACATACACCTGAAACCTGTCAGAGTAGGCCGTGGGACCGCGGTTTACACTGACAGAAGATTGTAACCTCTGCCCCGACGCAGGTGCGATAACGTCATTCATCAGCACCTGCTTTGTGGTAGAAGGAGGTCGCCCGGCTGCTCTTCGTGGGAGTGCAGTTAAGTACAGGAGCATGTTATGCTGTGTGGGGGCCACTGAGGAGCACATTATACTGTGTTGGGGGCCAATGTGGAGCACTTTATACTGTGTGGGGGCCCTTCACTATTTATATAACACAGTATCTGTCTTATAGCAAACATGTGATATTATTACAGACTGTAACAACATTGCACGGTCACTATAAAACAGATCCTGTGCGATGTAAATAGTGAACATTAATTGTTCAAAAGTACCAAATGCCATTCTGTACAAAGTTGTTTTGTATGTTTGAAAGCTCTGTAAAGCCCCATTCACACAACTGTATTTTGTGGGTCCATAATTGTTTGCAATTGTGGATCTGCACAGTATTAAGGTTAAATTGTCGTGTTGGCACTTTGTTATAAACTAGTGGGTTTTGGGTTGCAGTTTGAGCACTTGGGCTCTAAAAGGTTCACCATCACTGCGCTAGAGTATCAGAAGCAGAGGCCCAGGGGAGGTGATCAAACATAAAAAACAATGTTAAACCCCCTCTCTGGACTCCGGCACGGCCTCCTGTTCTCCTTGGCGCTTCTACCTGATGTCAGAGATTGCTGATATGGCCTTAGGGGTTACGTTGGTATCATAATACATAATGACTGAAATTATTTCGGCTGGACTTGAAATTTTTGGAAAATTCATAGGGCCACTATGGGATACGATACTGTGTGGAGGGGCCAATATAAGACATTATACTATCTGAAGGGGCCACTATGGGACATTATACTGTGTGGAGGGGCCAGTATGGAACATTATACCATGTGGAGGGGCCACTTGGGGACATTATACTGTGTGAAGGGACAACTGTGGATCATTATACTTTGTGGAGGCCACTATAGGACATTAAACCATGTGGAGGGCCACTATACTGTGTGAAGGGGCCACTAGGGACATGGTATTGTATTGTGCGGAGGGGCCACTATGGGTCATTATACTGTATGAAGGCTACTATGGGACATTATACTATGTGAAGGAGCTACTGTGGATCACTATACTGTGTACTCTATGGAACATTATTATTAAAGGATTTTTCAGGAATTGGATAAACTTTTTAGGAAGCAGGGGCAGGAGTAAAAGAAAAACAAAATAAAACATCTGTAATCTGTTATTGGCGCTCTGATGGCTGCCACCATGTCATGTAGGGCACAGGGCTTCTGGGGACTGAGACATAGTGCATGACCGAATGGGCTTTGGTGGCAGACACAGGAGTAGGGTCAGATGAATATGTTTTTTTTATGTTACACCTGCCCAGGGCCCACCCCACTTCACACAGAGTTTCTAACTTTGGGTGAGGGAAGGAAGGGCATTTCAATTTCCACCAGAATCGGCCCTGCTAGTCCAGAAATACACTCTATTCACACAGGCACATTGTGTTTACTGATGTAGATGATATTCAGCACAACACAGGTTAACATCAGTTACTCAGCAGTAAGAAACTGCCAGCATCAACATCAGCAATTCACATGATGGGAACAGAACACTTTTCCTGGCGTGACAACAGCAGTCTTGTTGCATAGACAGCAATTGTCCAGTTCTCACAGGGGTTTGCACTCTACACTTATGGTAACCAGTTCTCAGGCAAACACCAGATTCAGCAACGACAGGCTCAGCTCTAAAATTGGAGCCTGACTAGTAGCAGCGGAGATCCAGTTTGAATACCCAACAGCACAGGAAAACCTCCCTTTTATATCTTCTAGTCTAACATGACTAAAAGGTGTTAGACCATAATACACGAAGACTACATGTCAAGTGGTGCCAAAGGGACACTGCCCAATGCACAGCCAACAGGCCAACTAGGTTTTACCCATTTAGACCATTACAGTGACAGGCTAACATCATACAGCACCATAACTCATCAGCACATTCAGTGAAATACACATCTTATAATGCACAATAAAATGCACAGAGCACAGGTAAATATACACGACAATCACACAGGCCAATCCTGGGTACGGACCTAAACCAGTTGACCACTTAAGGCCATCCTTTGGAAGGTTGTGGCTTCTACCACCTTACAGATCTAATACTGATCTTTAAAAAACAATGCACCAAAGTTAAAAATGTAGCTCAGTGTAAGTAGTTAGGTAGAGAGAATTCCATATTACTGACCCCAATGTGTTAGATACAGAGCTACGGTCTACGGGTGTTCATATTGGGTGATCTTGACCTCTTTGAGCCGATATCACTCCTTTCCCACTAACTGCTGATACAAGTCCCCAGACACAAGATATGCTCTTGATTGATGTTACAGGACCGCTAGCATTTGTACCTTTCACTTCATATCATGTGCCTGACTGCTCTCCGAAGCTTTCCCTTCAACTTGCCCTGCTCAGAGCTCACTAGAGACCGAGCAAACATTTAAGAATTTCTTGCCAAGCTTTCAAAAACATCATAGTTAATTTTCCACGCTACAGTACCATAAGTCTTACACTTTTTACATCCGCACTGGGATTTGTAGAGCGGTATAAATTGGGGCACTGATACATAGTATATCTTTATGTGAAGATGTACAAGAGCTGAGTTTGCCCTTCAGCATTTATGATGATATTCCAATGTATCTGCCATTGACACAGGAAAACTCAAATAATAATAACCAATGTACTTATACAGCACCATAAATAGCTTGTAAGCAAGACAGAAAAACTCTCAGTATAGGGGACTTTTTAAAACCTTTGGACAAAGTGATACCTTTGTACAGCAATTTGTGACCTTGGGTATAACAGCGTTGGTGCCAATATCAAATCAAAGGAATTTATCTGTCTTAGTTCTACGAGTAGAGTTAATATTGGGGAAGTGGTTTTGTTTTTGGGGGGTGAGGGTTGTTGTTGTGTTAACTGATACGGAGATTACATGTATTTTACATATTAGACATTACATAAAATGTAATATGTAAAATGACCAACCATTCTTCCGCTATAAATTATTCTCAATTTTTCTGCCAAGTGGGTCAGCATTCATCCCTATAATCCCAACAGACTGAGAGAGAATAGTCATCTCATGTATCTATATTGGTTAGTATCTCTTAAATGCAGTCTTCCTGTTCTCTTGTGCCCCTTGAGTAGACATGTCAGCGAAAAATATTCTCATCATAGCCACAGTAAATGGAGCTAACAGACTTTTCAGGATTTTCTGCCCCAGTGATTTAGCTCCACCACTGACAAATACTCATATACTACATGTACTCTCTTTATCAAAGCAGAAAACATGTGTAGCCATGTGTACTTCTAAATATATAGTACCTGGAGTAGATCATGCCTTTCAGTAGAAAGGTCAAGCAGGAAAAACCAAAAATCTCTGGCTGAGAGTATGACCAGATTTTACCAATATGGATAGTATGAGAACAACTATAGGGATTGTATAGTTTACAGCTATATCAGAACCCGGGGGCAGGAGACAGCCACAGACAGCCAGAATTATTACCCCGTGGTGTGACATCACTGCATCTATTATCCTTATACTGTGACATAGCTGTATTTATTACCTCTCTCCTATGACATCACTGTGTGCATTACCTATGCATTATCCCTTTGCTGTGACATCACTGAGATCTTAAGTTAATAGCGTTACCATCAGTATGTGACATTACTCCTATGCTATGACATCGCTGTATGCAATAACTCATACTTATAACTTCACTGTGCACTGTGACATCACTTTGTTTGCACTTTCTATTTTGTGACATCAGTTTGCACATTTTCTAGTGTGACCAGGTCCATGATCACTGTATGCATTGTTTACTGAGACATAAGTGTGGATAATATTTAGATGCTGTTACTAGATTTCTGGAGATGAGTCTTTGACATCTTTGATCCGTGGATTTGTTCTTTGGAGATTTGGAGTCAGGAGGAATTTTTTCCTAAAATGAGGAATATTGGAATTTTCTCTACCTTTAGGAATTTTGCCTTCTGTAGGATGAATATTGAAGGATAATAGGCTGAATGTATATATCTCTTTTCTCAGCTCTACAGACCATGTTACTGTGTTACCTCTGTATGGTGACATCACTGTGTTTATTAGCCCTGTGGGACATGTCTATAGGAATTATTCCTTTTTAGTGACATCGCTGTGTGCATGTTCACGGATGTAACTATATAATGTGAAGAGGGTATAGTTGCACCCATGGATTGGTGCCTAAGGCTGGCCAGTCACATAAGAAGATACCAATAATAATTCACCATGTAACAATTTTCAAAAAAATATTTGTTCCCAGTTGTTAAGTGTGTTTTCCTGATTGTTTGTACCTTAAATGAATAGAAAAAAGTTATTATTCCCTGTAAACTTTGCTTTTGTGGTCAGCACAATGATATTTTGAAATTGATCTATTTTTAAGGATATTCACAATATTTCAAGATACTTAAGAAACTTATGGAATTGTGAGAACTATCAAGAAGTTTCTAGAGCTGCCCATAATTATCTAGAACTTTCTGGGACTGTACAGAATTGTAGGTAGCTGTATAACTACAGTATATAGGGCCACTATAGCCCTTCCTGAGAGACGGAGAGACAGGATCTAATTGATTGGGATTGCATAGTAAGTGGGCAATGGCCATCACAGACAAAGGGGAATTGACCTAGACAGACAGGTATGAATTCAATATCTATTCAGATTCTGATAACGACAGTATTCACACTTCACCCCACACCCATTACAGGAGGAGCTTAGGAATGTAAATGTATATATTGTGTGTTACTCTGGTACCGGGTGATCAATCTTGCTCTGCTGAATCCTCAGTACACTCTTGAACTTTAATACTGCATGGAATAAAGACCATTTTTATCAAGTTTGGAGAGACATCCTTTTTCCTTACAGTTCACAGCAACTTAGTCAATTTAGATGGCATCAAGAGGTTGCATACATCCAGCAGACGCATTTTGCTACGTATGTGGCCAGTTTATAAAGACAAGAGCGAAAAAGTACTCTGTGGAAGCATCTGCTAAGATGTGTGAGGCCTACAAAGCATACTTCGGCATGCCTGTTGGTGACCAAGACAAACCATGGGCTCCTCATTTCACATGTGAGCACTGGAAGAAAACTCTTGAAGGTAAGTGGATAAATGCTACTCTCTTAAATAGCAGAACAATGTAAAGTGGAAGCCACTGGTGGACCCATGCAAGGTGCTGATGCCACCACTACACATCAAGTTGGGGCTCATAAAACAATTTGTCAGGGCTCTAGATAAGGAGTCGAGAGCTTTCAATTACCTCCAAGATCTTTTACCTAAGCTGTCTGAAGCAAAGATCAAAGCTGGTGTCTTCGTCGGACCACAAATCAAGAAGATCAAAGAGTGCAGGGAATTTCCCAAGAAGCTGAATAGGAAGGAGAGAGCAGCTTGGAACAGTTTTGTCGCAGTGGTTCGCGGCTTCCTAGGCAATCATAAAGATGAAACTATGTACAACTGGTTCAGACTCTGATAAAGAACTATGCTGCAATGGGCTGCAGGATGTCACTCAAAATCCATATCCTTGATGCTCATCTTGATAAGTTCAAAGAGAACATGGGAGCTTATTCAGAGGAGCAAGGCGAGCGCTTTCACCAGGACATTATGAACTTTGAATGTCGTTACCAAGGACAATATAACGAAAACATGATGGGCGACTATATTTCTGGATTGATTCGTGAAACTGATTTGCAGTATAGTCATAAATCTCGGAAAACTGCACACTTCTGAACAGTTTTTGGTAATCTGTGTAAATTTGCAATGCATATAGTGTTCTTAGTCTGACTGTATAAATGAGAAGATGCAAAATCGTCTGTTTCTATAGTAAAAATGCATAATTTTCGTTGCCATGGTCACAAAAGTGAAGTTTATGATTAATGTAAGCAATTTTTAATTTGTTTTAGACATAAGCAATTGGAATATAACATTTAAAAGCTGGGAACAAAATTTGTGTTACATAGTGTAACCATCAATGACAAGGTATGGGGCTCTGTTAAAACTTTGCATCTGATCTACAAACTTAAAATTACACATTTTCTAACATGTCTACTTCACTTCAATACCAGTATTGTAAATGGGGCATTTATTGCACATAAATGGTACTACATTTGGTTGATTCCTGGTATAGGTTGCAGTATTCATGATGAACGTCATATCGGTATGAAGTACCAACGTGCATGGAAAGCTTTAATGTAACAATTATTTATTGAATGTAATACACCAAACAGATATAAAATAAAATACATGATATGCCTAGTTAATGATAATTCAGCCAATCATTGGCAGAGATTACCGTCTCACCCAGTGATTGGCTGGGCGCCATTTCCTGTGTTGAGAGGAATGGGAAACAGAGACCAATGGGAAATCGGTGAGATGAGTTTTCCTTTCTTTATTTTAATACAGATATGTTACCTATATATAGATTGTTGTGATCTGTGGCTTCTGTGTGAAGACCAGTGTAGAAAATATTACGAGAATCACTTCTATGGAGGATTTGATTTTAGAAGAGATAAGGGCTGGATAAAGGTAGAGGAACTTGAGGAGAGGTGGTTTACTGTATGTGGATGGTTTGGTGTTAGAGAGCTGCAGTACGCAGGAGGCAGCAGTGTAGTCTAGGCAGGAAATGGTAAGGTCACATTCAACCATTTTTGTTGAACATTGAAGAAAAGTCAATTTGAGACCTTATTTTAATATGGATGGTGGGCTGAAGGACAGGACTGTTTCCCCAGTCTCAACAATTTTCCCTAAGAGGCCAACTGGGAGACTGGCAAAAGAGTATAGTCATTAGAGGGGCGTCTAAGGTTTTTTTATGAAGAAAAAAAAAAAACAGGCTTAGAATAAAATTTTAAAAAAATTTAAAAAGTGATACTATCCTCACTGATCCCCCGCAGCACCAATTACAATGCTGTCTAGGTCCATCGCCACTCTCTGCTTTCTCATTCTCCTCTGCCCATAGGTAATGTCACTCAGTCACTCATTGGCTGAGGCGGGTCATTGCTGCCAGCTAAGCAATTATTTCCTGCGTTCCAAGAGGCACCATAAAGCAGAGACTGACAGGGTCTTGGTATTGGTAAAATGGAACATCTGGGAATCAGAAAGGCATAGGTATTTTAATTTTATGCCATTCTGGTGTTTTTTTTTTTTTTAAAATTAGCTGGACAACCCCTTTAAATTCCATTGATGATTTCATTTTGAATGGGATGTGAAAAATATAATAGATTTGGTTCTGTCTATGTTATACAGTATTTTAGGAAGTGGAAGGAGGAGGAGAAGCAGTAGGTAGGACCAAAGTATAGCTAGAGAATAAGAAAATTGCCTTTAGTGTGAGAGTGAGAAATATCAAATATGGGTAGAGAAACCTCTTAAAGGGGTTGTCCAGCCAAAACAAAACAAAATTAATTAACTGTTTTTTTTTAAATATTTATTATTCTATGCCATTTTTCTGGTGTAAAAAGTCACAATACTTGGATTTGCAGCACAATTTGTCATAACTGATGAAAAGGGGACATCTTGACAATGTTCTGGTTGTGGGGCCATTGGTTCCCTCCAGAGTAATCATCATTTACACCAGAAAACTGCCATAAATGATACCTGAAATCTACACCATCTATGAGCTGGCATAGACATCAGTGCTGTCACGCTTCCTGATGGCCTCACTGGCAAAGGAGATAGGAACCCGCCGGACTTCATAAATCTTCCCCTAAATATTTCATTGCAAGAGGTATGATGAGTGTCAAGCACGTGGTACAGAAGAGTGTATGGATATGGATTAATAGTCCAAAAATATAGCATACCAGTTCACCCGCTTGGTGCATGGCTCAAGGATACCTTCATTACAAACATAGACAACAGAAGTACCAGAAAAATAGCCAGAATTCCTAGGATTAAAAGTAAGAATCCAACTTTATTACGTCCATGGCTTCAGCACAAGAAGACAAATACACATCTCTGACAGATTTCTGGCCAACTAGAGGCCCTTACTCATAGCTATGAATCAGGATCCCTTGTTGGCCAGAAATGCATCAGTGGTGTTTTTTGTCATTGTGTGCTGAAGTCATGGATTTAATAAAGCTGTTTTTTTTAAATGTAATCCAAGGAGTGTTAGATTTTACAGAATATATCAATAATATATGGAAAAATAGCTATCTGCAGACAAGTGCGTGTTATGTGTAAGGCATTTGTATTGCAGACTTTTGCATTCTATTCTATTCTGTATTTCTACTGTTTTTGCTATTTTTTTTTGTCAGTTTGTATAGGTAATACAAGGTAAACAAAGTGATCAGGAAAACGGGGGACCAAAAGTCCCCCTAAAGCCTCCTTGCTATAAGTCTACCAGGACTGTAATCTCCAGCAGTGCACACATCCCCATAGAAGTGAATAGAGATCCGATCACACAAATGCATTGCCGTTCCATTCACTAGGAGATTTTAGACAAACTTTCGGTCCCCTCTTCTCCTGATCCCTGGGGGACCTGGCGTTCGGGCTCCCATCGATCAGACACTTATCCCCTACCTGGTGGACAGGAAATAAGTGTACTTAACAGCACGACTCCTTCAAAAAGAAAAGTAGGGGGGAAAAATAAGGCATAGACAGAAGGCAGGATAGGGGAGGAGAATATTTAGCCTATAATCTTTGATGCAACGAACCAGTAGATCAATCTGGACTGTGTTTCTCTGTTTGGCTCCTTATCCATTTTATATTCCACATACCTATAAAATTCTGCCCTTTCTCCCATCTTGGGTCAGAAAATCCCTAAATCAAAATCATTGTAATAACAATCAGCGGCATAACTAAAGGATCACGGTCCCTGGTACAGAAGCTCAGCTTGGGTCCCCCTACACAACTTCTCCTCACAATCATCAGCCTCGTCCCATCTGTATATTTTAGCAGCATTTACATTTCATGTTCTGACCAAATGCTATTTTTTACCATTAAAGCATTAATTTTCTTCTTTCTGACAGTGAAAGGCTGTGTATCTTAAATCTTCTCACTCTAGTGCACCAGAGGGCAGGAGTAATATATGTATGGTACACAGACTGCCAGCCAGCAAAGGAAATCAGAAAGGAGATCAAAGAAGTGTAATCAGCACTAGTGTGGTGAGGGTCACCTATGGGCCCCCTTGTTTATAACCTGGTAGCAGTTGCAACCCCTGTGACCTCTACAATTACACCAGAGCTTATGAGCCCCTAAGACTCATAAGTCCAGGTGCAACTACACCCTCTGCACCTCTCTTTGTGTTATAACCCTGATAACAACAACTAAAACTTCTACTCTATCCAACCTCAGCATCAGCCACCACTTCTACAACTTCTGCTATTGGGTTATTACTACACCTTGCAGCCAGAGACATGATGCTTACATGCTACTTATTGCATTCATAGTCATCTTTGTGCTCTTACCACTTTTGTGCTCAATCTTATTGCACTTATTCTTACTACTGTCTATATTCCTGGGGCAAAATCTCAATGTGAGATGTCTGGCATCAATGTAGCTGGTAGGACTTCCTATCCCTGACTTCCCATCATGAATTGGCCAATGGGAAGCACAGTTATTCTTCTAGTATTAACCTTTTCCTGCCTCGCATTCAAACAAGCAGCATTTGCTGGCTCTGTCTGCAGCCACAACTATCCTGTGTATCCTAGCACATTGTACTGACATTACTGTTACTACTGTCTATAGCACCACATTTGTGGAGATTGTGGTACAATGCAGTAATGATGTATGCATAGCTAATACATTGTCTCACATATGATTTTATATACAGTAATAATAGTAGTAATAGTCATAGACAATGCATGTCTATGACACACAGGATAGTTGTGGCTGTAGACTGAGCAGTGGACTGCAGCTGGCTTTGAATGGGAGACATGAGAGGATGATGTTAGAGGCCATAGTGGGCATTCTGTGAAGGGAAAATATTAGCATTGCCAGTGACTGGGAAAGCAAAATCCTTCCCCCACTTCCTGAAGTCTGTCAGTGTCTCTGCTAATAGTTATGGACTTCACATCACAACAGACAAGGGAGACAAGTCATAACCAACACTTTGAAGCAATTGTCAACCAAGGACAACATCTGCATGAAGTTTCTATGAATTCCCCAGGTTTTGTGGGTTTCAACCATGTATTCCAAATGTCTCCAACACTCCTAAAACATACTGATATGTAAACTAGCAGCTGTGGCCTCCATTTCCTATTGTCCGCCTGCCAGTTTTATGACATAAAAAGGATAATTTCTGGCACACAGAGTTATGTGATAAAAATGGTTCCTTTATTCAGAATTTTTCTGCCATGCTTGCCAATTGCTAAATAGGAGGGCATAGTGTGGACAAAGCAGGGAGGGTGTGGGCCTTTGCAATACTATTCATTTACTTTTACAATACCTGAAATGACAGCTGGCATCTCATGCCATTGCAGCAGTTAAAGGGCTATTCCCATCGCCAGTATTGAAACTTGTAGCTCAAGCTAACTGAAGTATTTTGCCCAATTCATTGCTTTATCTATCTTGAACCCTTTGTCAGATACTGCTAAATATGTGTCCTCAATATTATTTGTTGGAATATGTTGGTATTATATAAGCAATTGAAATATCCCAAGTATCACAGAAGACCTGAATGAGCAGATAAATATCAATTTTAAAAGTGCTAATACACATGACTGGCTATCTAAGGGGTATTGTGGTCGCCAAACTCTTCCCTAATGACAAATGTCTTTAAAAATAAAGATCTGGGGTATTACAATATGCCCAATCCTGTGCCCCTGTGGAGGTGTCTGGCAGTTGCTTAGTCACCTTTCCTGGTTAAATACAAATACATACTCGGCCAAGACAAGCATGCAAGTATGTAGGAGAGTAGCCAGAAAAAACTGACAAGAGACAAATATTTGACAGGAATCGAACATATATTGAAAGTTAAAGGGATCCTGGAATTTTTGTTTAATGGCATATCTATAGGATCACTGGGGGGCTGACGGTCATCTCCAGCATGAATCAGCTATTTTGGGGTAAATCCAGTCTGTGTACTACACAGTACACAAAGCCAGAAGCCAATAGCTCTATGCTTTGTATAGTGGTTGGACGTCTATACTACAGCTCAGCTCCCATTGACTTCAATGGGAGCAAAGCTGTAGTACCAATGCCGGCCACTATCCAGGGCACGGAGCCAACTGCTTCCTGCTCTGTGCACTGTGTAGAAAACAGACCAGACCACTTGTCTTTTCACAAGAGCATTATTGTGTTTTTATCTTCTGTAAGGGCATCAGATATCTCCATTTATACATAAATGTCCATTCACTATATAGAATGTAGCTGAGATGCATTTATAATATGTTGTAATACAACCCTTATGCCTTGTATATTGATTTATAGAACACTCCCGGACATCTATTGAATTCAGAAGAGGATTTCTGTGACCCAAGACACTGACTGTTCTTCTTCTGCATCCTGGGAGTTTCAGCCTATCTGCTCTACCCTGACCTCCAGTATTTGTGGTATGAGTCACTTCTGTAACAACTCCCATATATCTCTATTATGGTGCAATGCAATTACACTGTTTATTACGCTAATATATTTAAGCCCAGCAAGGAATTCATGCTCTTCCTTAGACAAGCTTGTAGTGACTTCATAAAATAAAGTAAGCACACAAAATATGGAGTGCGACTAAACCACTGAGCAAATGGAGGCGGAATATATTTGCATGGAAATAAATACTTATTAATGCAAGGATGTATTTGTGGCAAAAAATCACATTAATGGAGTTGGAACTGAGCAAGAAGAAGATGTTAGCAATGAGAGTGCAGAAGGACAAAATTGCAATTGTCCTATTAACTGTCTTAGAGGGTGTTGTCTGGGGCATGTTCATAGCTGCTGATAAATTCTGCACTTCTTAGGACCAAAGTTACAAAATCTGCCAGTACTGAAATGCACTAGAGCATGATAAGGTATTTTTTTTGCCTATTACAGCCCTAGAAATATTCATAACATTACAGGCCCCTCAGGCCTCTAGTTGCCCTCTTGTTTTCTACATAAACAGAGTATTGTATACATGATTGATGGTGATGGTCAGTTAGGAATGGGAGATGCTGTACAAGGTCAAGTTGTGGCGAAGGAGAAGAAACCATGCTAGCAAATATCAAGTTATTATCTGTATCTACAGGGGTATAACAAGAAACCATGGGCCCCACAGCAAAACATGTAGCGGGGCTCCTCTCTACTATGACCACATTAAGTTCAGAACTTGAAAAGTGTACAATTATTTAGGTCTCCTTTACACAGAGGGATAAAACAGAGAGTGATTTTACAGATGATGTACACAGTGATGTCACAGTACAGGGATAATACCAACAGTGATGTCACAGTACAGGGATAATAAACACAATAATATCACAGTACAAAGATAATACACACAGTGATGTCACAGTACAGGGATAATGAATACAGTGATGTCACATTACAGGGATAATATCAACAGTGATGTCACAGTACAGGGATAATAAACACAATAATATCACAGTACAAAGATAATACACACAGTGATATCACAGTACAGGGATAATAAACACAGTGATGTCACAGTACAGGGATAATGAATACAGTGATGTCACAGTACAGGGATAATAAACATAGTGATGTCACAGTACAGGGATAATAAATACAGTGATGTCAAAGTAAAGGGATAACACACACAGTGATGTCACAGTACAGATATAATAAACATAGTAATATCACAGTACAAGGAGAATAAAGACAGTGATGTCACAGTACAGGGATAATAAACATAGTGATGTCACAGTAAAGAGATAATAGACACAGTGATGTCACAGTACAGGGATAATAAACACAGTGATGTCACAGTAGAGATGATACACACAGACACAATAATGTCACACTACAAGGATAATAAACAGTGATGTCACAGTACAGGGATAATAAACACAGTGATGTCACAGTACAGGGCCCAGTGATGTCACAATACAGGGAAAGCCACAGACAAGAAAGGGGAGAAACACAGTGCACTCTGACATCAAAGCATAAGTTAATTATAAAGTTGTCACATACAGGCATTATGGTGTCTCAGTAAAGTATATATATATATATATATATATATATATATAGATAATCATGATATTTTCTCTATATGCATAATTATTAAATATATTTTTGTGGTCATATATATGCAGTATGTATGTTGCTTGAGAAAGGAGATTTTATGGAAAAACTGAAGCATTGCTGCTATGGGTGAATAAAGCATCTCTCTGTTATTCTCACGGTTATTTGTTACAATGCTGCCTGATGATTGGAACTGTGTATTTTGGTCTGAAAATAGAGGCATTGCACCTGGCCATTGAGGACAGTGTGAATATTTTTTTCTGTCTAGATATATAGATAGATGATGGATGGATAGCCAAAAAATAAATATTTCCACCAACATAAAGAAAAACAATGGAGCTGTTTTATCCAAGCCAAAATAAGAAAGATAATGGATAGAGAGATAGATAGATAGATAGATATTAGATAGATATATAGAAAGATAGATAGATAGATATATAGAAAGATAGATAGATAGATAGATAGATAGATAGATAGATAGATAGATAGATAAAAATAAATCTGCAGTATCTTGCAAAAAAAATTGATCTGTTTTATTCAAGTTATGAATAAAAAAGTTAAATTTTTTTAAGATGGTGGTAGAAATTTTTCTTTTTTAATTTTCTGACATATACCCAAAGTGGGGATCAGGTGATCTCTGTGAATCTTGGAGAAATCCCCTGTATGATGTTGGTTCTTATGTTCACATTTTATAGATATACATATGATAATGGATAGATTGGATAGTTAGATAGATAGATAGATAGATAGATAGATAGATAGATAGATAGACAGATAGAACACAGCGGCAGCACTCCAAAATCCAAAATCAGTGAATTGCTTTATTCCAATGCGACGTTTCGGTCCATGTGTGAACCTTTCTCAAGCTGTGTTTTTTCCACTGTTGGAGGAGATTTGTCAGTCTCCTAAAACCTGCACCCACCGACCTCTAAAAGGTTTTATATTTTCTGGTGCTGCCTTGGACTATTTTTTCGATAGATAGATAGATAGATAGATAATCAAAAAAGAGAAATTATTGCAAGTATCAGGTGATCGCTGTGCAGCTTGGGGAAAACCCCAGTTTGGTGATGTTCTCTTATGTTCACATTTTATAGCCAGCTAGATAGATAGTCTCCATTTACCAGATGGTAGTAATTGCTATGTACAAATCTTACAATGAATCATAACTTGTGATTGGCTAAAATGTGTTTATACGAGTGACTCATCCTCACCGTTTTAATCTCCTCTAATCTATTGTGACTCAATGATCTTTAATGGACATTTAAGAAAAATTATAGATGACTGCTCCTTAATGCATTCTAGAACATGAACATCCCCAAATGGATAGAGGGACACTGTGCAGGATGTGTTTGAACTATACAATATAAATCATGTAGATGAGAAGTAATTTTTCTGCCTGTGCAGGTGCCCCACAGGCCACCTCTTGATAGTCTTACTTACACTATTCGCATTCCAAACAACCATCTACTGTATAGTGTTACTTAGTGCAGCCCTAGTCACATTTTCCGGTGACTTTTCATTTCCGGAACGTCACCTATACTAACCCACCCCACTCCCACCCCATCATACTTACCTTTCTTCCGGTCCGGACCTTTTGGGCACGGGACTGCACTTCTTCTGGGCAGCCAGCAACTCCTCTTCTTGACGTCTGCCAACTGCCTGCGCCATAGAGCCAGAGTGCCGGTATGCTCAGTAGAAAGTGACATCCCGTGCCCAGAAGGTCCTACCCTGGATACAGGTAAGTATGATGGGGTGGGGGGATTGAGTTAGTTAGGATGCTCTAGTAGTGGGCAGGCTAGCTATGGAAACAGGGAGGGGGTGTGAGTGAGAAATGGAGGGGGAGAGAGTCAGAGAGGTGGTGTGAGTCATCCCAAGGCATCATGGTAGTTGTAGGAAAACAGAACTGGAAGATGATCATGTAAACAAATGCAGAGAAATCCAGAAATCACTCAAAACACTGCTAAAGGTATTTTGTGCACAAAGAGACCTTTTTTGAAAAATTATTTTTTTGCCCCGAAAACCCCTTTAACTGTGCAGTCTCTTCATGTCTCAGATAACCATGCTTCCATCAACCAGGTACCCATTCCCAAATTAGCCTAACTTTCAAGGAAAAGATTTTGTTGCCTCTCGGTTGCCATGTTGATAATCTCATGTTTTCTGACTTATAACTCAGAATTTATCTTTTTAGCATCAAAACATAATATACACACATGGACAAAATTGTTGGTACCCCTCGTTTAATGAAAGAAAAACCCACAATGGTCACAGAAATAACTTAAAAAAGCCAGACTGGAATTTGCCAAACTACATGTTGACAAGCCACAAAGCTTCTGGGAGAATGTCCTATGGACAGAAGAGACAAAAATCGAAATTTTTGGCAAGGCACATCAGCTCTATGTTCACAGACGGAAAAATGAAGCATATCTTGAAAAGAACACTGTCCCTACTGTGAAACATGGAGGAGGTTCTGTTATATTCTGGGGCTGCTTTGCTGCATCTGGCACAGGGTGTCTTGAATCTGTGCAGGGTACAATGAAATCTCAAGACTATCAAGGGAGTCTAGAGAGAAATGTGCTGCCCAGTGTCAGAAAGCTTGGTCTCAGTCGCAGGTCATGGGTCTTGCAACAGGATAATTACCCAAAACACACAGCTAAAAACACCCAAGAATGGCTAAGAGGAAAACATTGGACTATTCTGAAGTGGCCTTCTATGAGCCCTGACCTAAATCCTATTGAGCATCTTTGGAAGGAGCTGAAACATGCCGTCTGGAAAAGGCACCCTTCAAACCCGAGACAACTGGAGCAGTTTGCTCATGAGGAGTGGCCAAAATACCTGCTGAGAGGTGCAGAAGTCTCATTGACAGTTACAGGAATCGTTTGATTGCAGGGATTGCCTCAAAACGTTGTGCAACAAAATATTAAGTTAAGGGAACCATCATTTCTGTCCAGGCCTGTTTCATGAGCTTTTTTTAAAAATTCTGTTGACGCATGGTTGAAAAGCAATGTCTGACTTTCATTTGTTCATTTTCATAGAATTTTTATATATTATTACTTTTGTCAGATTCAAGTTATTTCTGTGACCATTGTGGTTTTTTCTTTCATTAAACGAGGGGTACCAAAAATTTTGTCCACGTGTGTATGTATGAGAAATAAACACATCTTGTGTGCTTCTTCATACTATTGTGTGGTTTCAAGAAATCATAACAAGCAACCAATCAGAACAGAGAAAGACTGAAGCATTTAAAGTAACCCTTCCGGGTTCTCTTACCAGAGTTCTTTCCCCTCAGTCTGTGTCTCAGTTAACCTGATAATCTTCTTTTTTCACTAGTCATTTAGAAATCTTTACATTATAATCATTTTGCCCTAATGGAACCTAAATTCATGCTCCATAAATCCTTCCTGTTCTGACTTCCTGCTGAGCCAGTGATAGATTGTGTTTATGTATAGAAGCCAGGGACTGCAGGGGAGGGACAGAGCAGCAGCCTGAACCGATGATGTCATAGGGGGTGTGTTTCAGATTACTTCAGACTCCCTGTAGGTACTACAGCTAAACTATAGTCACAGATCACAGCTCTGCCCTGAAGGATCTGAGCAGCAAGATCAGAGGAAAATAAATAGCAAATGATCAACCCTTGTAGATACAGACTTACATATAATTTTCGAGCTTGTGACCAGACAGTAGCTCTAATACTGATAATGTGATTGCCTTTATGCTACAGAGAACTTCCATATCCCACATTATCAAAGTGTTACAAATGTAATGGTCATAGATAAAATCATATTGAGTTTAATATAGATAGCTTATACCATGGCTGTGGTATATTGTATACAGTGATAATAATATCACCTTGAACCTGCTACATATAAAATAAATATAAAAACTTATCAAAGATTAACTTATTTTCATGTTTCATTTGAATACCTTTTCTGCTTTATTCTGTTCTCGTCACTTTCTATAGTTTTTCACCCACTGAGCACAAACCATTGCCCTTGCGGCATCCCATTCAGACAGAAGTAGGTAATATTCTGTCTCAGTAGAACCATGCTGAGACAACTCGCCCTCTCTGACTGCTCCGCATGTAAATTACTATATCAAAGAACAGCTATATAAATTGTCTTCCCACCCCCTGCCGTGCAGCTGCAAATTTGTCCATTACATGAAATTATCCTTTTTGCCGGTAGTTTTGCATTAATGTTGTACCACTGATTCAGAAAAGACATACTGCTGCTCTGTTGTTTTCTGCTACCCGCCAGAACTTTATAAATACTGTAGGTATAGCGTTATTGAACACTCATTTTTTTATATTTAGGTTTGATGGGGGATTGTTCGGATGACAGCTGGAACTGTTGTGATCACAGGAGGAATCCTAGCAACTGTGATACTTCTATGCATTATTGGAGTACTTTGCTACTGCAGGCTTCAGGTGAGAGTATGACTGCTGTACTAGATGATGTCTATTATTAAAGGAGATATGACATGAAAAGCATTTATCATCTATCCATAGGACAGGGGATAAATACCTGATAGATTGGGGTCTGACTGATGAGATATGCAATAATACAAATGAGAAAAAGGGTTCTTAATTTCTCATGGATCAAAAGTTTATAATACAAGCAAGCAAAGATCCACAATTATATGACAAATAAAACTTAACATTTAATAATCATCTAAAATACAATTAACCTCAATGATTGGATGGTATAAAAATCGGAAAATAATTGGAACGCTCTTACCCATTCCAGATGAAGGGTGTCATACCCCACCTTTAGGACCACAATTTATGCAGACGCAAAGGGAACCAAGGATGGGTGCAGGATGTGCAACCTTGTCATCCTTAACTCCCGCCCTTACAAGGGTGGTCCCAATGCTGACCCTAAAATTGCCCTGTTAATATCTCCTTCTTACCGACGCGTTTCGCATCCAAAACATGGATTCTCTACAGGAGATTGTTAGAAGATCAATTGAAATGACCAAGCATAGCAGAGCCCTGCCCCGAGTGCAGGGGAGCTTCTGACGGTCTCACAGTGTAAGGGCAGGAGTTAAGGGTGACAGGGTTGCACAGGGTCAATCTCCTGCACCCATCCTTGGTTCCCTTTGTGTTTGGATAAATTGTGGCCCTAAAGGTGGGGTATGACACCCTTCATCTGGAATGGGTAAGAGCGTTCCAATTATTTTCCGATCTTTATACCATCCAGTCATTGGGGTTAATTATATTTTAGATGATTATTAAATGTTAAGTTTTATTTGTCATATAATTGTGGATCTTTGCTTGATTGTATTCTGACTGATGAGACCCCAACAGATCCTGAGAACAGGGTGTGTTACCCCCATTGTCCATTCAGTCTGACTGCAGCCACCGGCTGAATATATGCATGCCTGTACTGGACAGGACACATCCTCGCTCCCATTCACTTCAATGGGAGAACCAGATATAGACAAGTGCTGTACTTCATCTATCTCTGGTGCTCCCATTGAAGTGAATTGGAGTGTCGTCCACCAGCTGACATACCTACATTCAGCCTGTCTGCTGTCAGACTAAATGCACAATGAAGAAAAAACATCCCCTGTACTCAAGATAGTGGAGGTCTCAGCAGTCAGATCCCCACTGATCAGGTATTTATCCTTTATCCTATGAATAGTAGATACATACTTTCATGGCTTAACCCCTTTAAAGGGACTTTCTTGAACTTTGTTATTGGTGACCTATCCTTAGAATAGACCATCAATATTAGATCAGTAAAGTTTGAAACCCGGGATCCCTGCCAATTAGCTCTTTGAAGAGCTTGCAGTGATTGGGTGAGCTCCACTTCCTCTTCTCAGGTCAGTGACATCACATCCATGCCCATGATGTAGCTTAGTCCCATTCAAATGAATAGGACTAAGCTGCAATACTAAGCACAACCACTGTACAATATGCGGCTCTGAGCTTGGTAAGCAGTGAAGAGGCCACAAAACTTGGCCAAACACTGCAGCCTCTTTAACCAGCTGATCTTTGGGGATTTGGGATGTTGGCGCCCCCAACAATTTGATATTGATGACCTATCCTAAGGCCAGGTGATCAATTCAATATCAAATCCATGTAATGTCTTGTATTTTTATTAGGACTGTATAATATAATATAATATAATATAATATAATATAATATAATAGGACTGCACACAGTATTGTGACACTACAGCTAATGACTGACTCTACTAATTTTTCCTGTATCCTATACAGTATTACTGTTGTAAGAAAGACGACCTGAATGGGGAGGCAGAGGAGGATTCTGGTCACCGGCCTCACTCACACTTTCCTTGCCATGACTGCTCTTCATCCCACCTTGATGGAGTGTTCCCTCCATACACAACTCCAGCCTACTCTCCATATGGCTCTCCATATATCATACGGACTGCAGATACCATGTGCAATGGAAGAGAGAGGGATTCATACACTCCAACTCACTATGCAGAAGCTGGACCCCTTCTTGTGATGGGGGGTACCCCTAGTCTTTCTAGAGGGCTTCATGCTCTCAGTACCCAGGTATGAACTGGAAATGACCAACACAACACTGAGCGTCTCTATGTTCTAATCTTGCCAAGGATTTTACCACTACTATGGATCCACCAAGGCCAGCCATTTTCATGGGCATTCCCTGAACGTTTTTGGAACAAAAAGTGTAGTTACATTATAACCTGTGAAAAAGGTAAATGTACCGTATTTATTGTTTGAGGAACGATATAGCATTGCCATTCTGATCCTGCGGAAGTTCATTGACTGTGGAGAAGAATGAGGACAAAGCCTTTGCTTGAACAAATAACTTCTATTTCACTACCAGCTTGTGCTTGATTTTATTTTTTCATGGGGAAAAAGTTATATAACATTTATGGGGTTTATAATTCTAAATCATCGAGGTGAATATACATATCATATGGAATATTATACAGACTTTTTGTAAGGTAACTAGAATGAAAGTCTTTGTAGCTCAGTCATGCTTTATAAAATGAGGAACCATTGGCATAGAGCAAACCACCACCAGATCTGACTTCAGGATGTATCAGAACTTACCCTTACCCTAGTAAACAGTGAGATTACTGATGGATTCCTTATAAAACCCTGGTGGAGAGAGCATATGGTGGACTTAACTAGTACTATGCCAGAGCTAAACAATGTACACATAGCCTATTTATATCACACCTCTTCTCCTCTGTTTCACATTTAATTTCACTGATTTTTAGATAATACATTTTTTTCATGACCTTTTCAGTACTTCAGGCAGATTAGTGCTCCCAAGTGAATTCATGGGCTTCCTTCAATACTTCTATGATGTCCCAAATCATATATTAAACTGCCAATAATTTTATTGGTAATATTGTATTCTCGATGGCTTAGACTTGGACTGGATGGTAACTTTGCTACATAATTCCCACCATAAGGCCTCACGCACCACACAGCAGGATCATGTGCAAGGGACTGTATGGAGGTCTCTGCAGCTTTGTGCTAGGGATGCTCCATGACAAGGTCTCTGTAATAATATTGTATCTAATGGAGCATGTCACTATTTTTTCCATCCTATTCCATATGAAAATAGAAGGTTTCTTGTTGAAGTGTGTTTCTTTCTTGTACATTGCTTGTTTTCCAATTAACCAATAAAATTGGACTTTAAAGTGGACCTTTCACCACCTCCACCAACTCAAACTTTTTGCATCCTTCAATAGGTGCCTCTCCAACTAGAATTTTTTTCTCTAACCCCCACCATTCGTAAGCAATTGGTGCTTTTAGTTTCGGTACCGAATATGTTAAATAGGTTCTCTACTGTCAAGTGGGCAGTCCTAGGCTGAAGTAGACAGTCTAAGATCCACCAACTTGATAGTTTAGAGCCCAGCTAGCATATTGGGTTCTGAAATTAACAGAAATGGTTGCTTGGGAAAGGTGGGGCTAGAAAAAAATTCCAACTACATTGAAATAGGTGGAGTGGCACCTATTGAAGGATGCAAAGAGCTGGAGTTGGTGGAGGTGGTGAAAGGTCCACTTTAACAACAAATCTTCCACTTTCAATAATGACTATCATGGTCAAAAAACTCTACTACTTATTCCATACAAAGCAAGTCAGATTTACAGTAGGGTAAAGTCTTTGAATACTCTGTTAGCACTCCATACAATTCGGAGGTGACGCGGTGCTGTAAAACTATAATGTACATGAGATGTTACAGAAAGCCACGCAAGTCATATCACCCAATGTGACTTATGTAAAATTCATGTGATTTTCCTTCTCAGTTGTGGTTGATGTACATAATTGAGTTTGTGATTTCAGCTTCCCGAGAAATGTCATGCAGCTGAAGTCACCATCTGGCCTGGGTCAAACTGGAAAATGAGAGCGAGAGACAATATTATCATTCACGGGTGTTTAGGGTCATTTGCCCAGATTCACAAGATTTAGTTATAGAAAAATATTTTAGAATATATTGCTAGATATATGAAGAATTGAAATATTAAATTCATTTGTTTTTAGAGTTTATTCACTACAAATATAAATTTGTAGTTCAAAAATATTTTCAAAAAATTTAAAGTTGCCAAAAATGTCAAAATATTCAAATTCCATATATATACATGTTTAAAGTTCTGTTAATTCTGTCACACAGATGAATTAATATGATATATATGCTATATATATATTTTTGGCCTACTGCCAGTACGTATACACTGTGGTCCATAGGTTACACCATAGGTTATCCTATTCTAAATGATCATTTTGTTAATATAATATAGCAGGTCAGGAGCGGCAAAGACCAAGCATTACTTATATCAGGGGACATCCATTATATAACTTATTAAAAGGAAACACAGTAGTTAAAAAATATTTTAAGCTAAAAGGAACTCTCACCCCATTTGTGGGAGCAAGGGTAATCTTTGCTAAAACTGAAAAAATCTCCAAAGTGTTGAAATGCAGTAGGTATCCAATGTATGTCTTTACGGGATATGTCTTCTTATTGTAATTTCCAATAAAGTTACATTGATTTTCTTAAATATATTTGTATTAATGAAGGTAAAATTTAAGGCGTAACTCCAAGAAAAATGATAATACGTCCATGTGTCTGGATTTTTATGTACGGTTACTCTTGTAAGCGCTGAGGTTTTAGGTTTGACTTGCCCTGACAGTTCCTCCCACAATAAGATACAGCTTCTTTTTGGAAATATTAATTTTAATTCTAGTGCTTGACTATAGGGAGGAGACATGGGACCTCCACCATCTTGGAATCCTACCGTAAGGAACTTCAGCTGATCAACCTTCCTTTCCAGAACGCAAGTTATTCTGATCTGTTCTAAATGTGAGAAGAAGTAGATGGCTTCTAGCGCTGTACCCAACCATTCACCTTGTAGACCAGACAGTCACTATTAATTTGGGTAGGGTATATACTGCCCACTTCCTATATTGCTACATTTTATAAAACCTAGGGTCGCCTGATGTACCATTCGGTGATCCTATCTCACTAAGAGGAGAGGTGGCCATGTACATTGTATGCATGTAGCTCACTCCATTAGTCCAAAGGAATTTTGACTGGCCCAATAAATCCCATAGACCTAAGAAAAGAACTACACAAATGTTTCCTATATGTGGCTGCAACAGGTCAGGTGTGGGTCTAGAAGTGGTATCCTCTGATGTTTTTTGCCCAGGGACCTCCATTAGCCTTAAATGGGTTGTCCTGTTATAGAAACAAATCACCGATTCACAGGACAGGGGTTAAATTTTTGATTGCTGGAGGCCCAATCACCGGGTCCCCCAGTGATCAGGAGGAAGGGGGGAACGAAAGTCCCCCTAAGGCCTCCTTGTGACCGGCACTCCATTCACCTTTAAGGGGCTGCAGGCACTGCCAAAGATTACAGTCCTGAAAGCCCCATAGAAGTGAATGGAGTGCCAGTCACACAAGCACACTGGTGCGCCATTCACAAGGAGGCTTTAGGGGGACTTTCAGTATTCATGTCCATCAAGAAGCGGGTGAACTGTAGGTCAAGTGCAGTCAAACAGGTAGTCTGCCCCGATAGGACTACCATTCAGACTTTATACACCTCCTTAGATAGGCTGAAGACAATCTTCAGTCGTTACTTCCCATTAGATAGATATAGATAGATATATTGATCAGCACACTGAGCACACTTTAGACTAGACAACCTCCTACTTACCCAAGTGAACTATTGACCAGCTCTCTATCCCCTAATCTCTCATCCACCTAATAATGATGAACTTCAGAACAAAGATTTACAAGTCTGACACAGAAGGAAGGCAAGACTCCTTGTGACACAAGTCACATCCTAATCATCTATTCATTGATCTCTGAGCAACCTGAGAGGCCATTACAGCATGTTTTACTGTGGCATGGAAAATACTTCAATAAAAGCGGTTTGTGGTTAGGTCATGCCAGAGACTCCCAACCAGGGTTCCCAGGGACTCCTTGAAGCTTGGTCAGTGTTTCTCCAGAAAACAGCAAAGGCAAGAACCAAGAACCGTGCCTGCCATTAGCCCCACTCACCTAATGGAGTTGTCTGAGACCCAAAGGTAACGGATAGTGATGACCTATCAACAGGTTAGGTCATCAGTATCTGATCGATGGGGGTCCAACAGCTGATTCGGCTGTAGGAAGGTATATGATGGGAGCAGCACTGCTCATTGTCAAGTGTATGAGAGCAGAATTGCAGTTTCCTGGCACCACCACTACAGTGTACGTAGCCAGACGCTGTATACAATGTATAGAGACATACACTGTGGCAGCGGCACACAATGGAACTGCAGCTCTGCTCCCATTTAGTTAAAGGGCTGCTTCCGGCCATATTTCTTGTACAGCTGAATCAGCAGATCGGTGCAGGGTCCGGGTGTCAGGCAACATTGTATTATTTTAGCTAAAAGACTGACATGCTGTAAAATTCTGTATTGTATTATATGAATTATGCCTGTGAGTATAACACAAAGATGGCAGACCCGTGACCTTCATTAGGCCCAACAACTACCATGGAAAACCCATCACCATTCTGCAATCATGCAACAGGGACACTGACAGAGCCATGGATACTACTGGCTGTAGCATCTAAGGGATTAAATGGCTGAGTTATCTCCAATCCTGTCGGTTACAGCATGGTGTCAGCTGACATCTCCGTGTCTGCAGCATCACCGTACAAGGGGTTAAATCTAGGAAATTAATCAGCATTGCAGATTAATGGGAACAGTGGTAAATTTGCACTTGACATATTGCTGGAATACCTAAACCATCAGGTACCATGGACAGGTTAATAACAGAGTCTAGTATTTACTTGCTGTTTATATTGCACCACTATATAGTACAGTACTGTATAGAGATTGTCGCCATTTACATCAGTCAGCGTCCCCCACTAGGGCTCACAATTTAATTTCCCTACCTCTGACGCAGTAGAGCCAGTTTCATAGGATCATATATGTCATTCCTATGAAAACTATATGTTAATTTTTGGAATTTGGGAGGAAACGAAAGTACAGATAAATGAAGAACCAAACAGATCCCATACCAAATAGATCCTATGTAGATGAGACAATCGAGTTACTTTAATATACCAGTTACTATATTTTCTGACAACTCAAAAAAGCCCAAGCAAAATGAAAAATAGCAGCTTTAAAATTTAGTTGTCCATAGTGATGTGATCACTTCCCGCCAGGCATGGTAATGGGCGCTATAATGTGACAGTCTTGCGCTCTCATGTGTAGGTCCATAATCTATAGAGTAGCTGAGCTTGCTCATTTTTAATATACTAAAGTCAGGAGAAACAGAAATAGAAATCAGCAGCCGAGCTTTATAGCTAAACGTCTACAGAGGATGGAAAAACAGAGGTAATTTTAACCCCTTCAAGGGATTCTTTGGGCTTATATGATGACCTGTACTTTGGATAGGTCGTTCAAAGGTCAGCAAGGTCTGATACCTGGGACTGTTGCGGATCAGCTGTCTGAGGCAACAGGGGCACTCATTCAAATAAATGGGGATGAGCTGCAATATCAATGGTGTGCAATAAACGGCGCTGTGCTTGGTTTTCAGTGTAGAGGCCTCTTCACACAGCTGATCGTCGAGGGTCCTGGATGTCGAAGCCCTGAAGATCTTTGATTGATGACCTATTCACCAATGTATAGGGCTGGAAAACCCCTTTAGCTACACTGGACCACCACTTCCTTATAAACCACCAATTTACTTAACTCAATTTATCCTCAACATCATCAAACTCACAGGGGTACAGGAAGCTGAGATATGGGGTGCTGTTTGTAGAGTTATGGAAATTTATTTAGGATTTTCTCAGCATGCCCTTCTTCTTGAATGAAATTTCAGGGTTCAAAAACACCACCATGTAATAAATCACAATTTTCGGTTTATTTCTTTTATTTAGAATAATAAAATACATCTCTTACAGCCATTGTCATTATAGCAGGAGCCATTGTCTCAGGAACACAAAATTAGATTCTGCCATGGACTATACAATAGGACGATAGAGCGTGAAGACTTTGTTCTCATCACACTTTTTTAGCCTCTGTTAGATTTGTAGATACTCCACCTGCATATAACCTGTATCTCCCATGATACTTAGGGACTAACCAATAGTCTGTGTACAAGAAGCTGGAGAGAGCTAAGGCATTTGGTGCATGCGCTTTCTATGTGTCCAACAGGACCGCACATGGACCGCACACATACGGCACGCTGTAATTCACGCAAACAATTTTTGCATGTCCTAGTCGAAAAATTGCATCGTGCTATTTCCGTCTGTATTGCAGACAGTACATGACTATGAGCAATGTCAGTGTTTTTCACAGCTAACACACTGACACATTTTATTATATGGTCCCATATACAGGCCCATGTATTATCACAGGCCCATTTATGCGGCTGCGAGTCAGGGGCAAAACTCATAACAGGTGCTTTTCCTGTCTGTTTTATGGCCCGGGCTCATTGACAAAAATCAACGTAGCCGTGAAAGCACTCACTGCTCATGGATATCATTCATGTGCCATCTGTGCCGTCCTACTGCGGACATGGCACCTGCATACACTGCCTTAGAGAATGTTGGAGACAAAGTCATCAAGTCCGTCTCCTCTATGCACATATGGACTACACATACATTTTTTCATACATCTATGTGAATCAGGTCTAAGTTTCTTCGATTTCTATATATTTTTGGAAATTTCTAGCACTCAGAGGCTACATTTATGTTTATTTAATATGTTCTTTATAGTTGCGCAGTCTACACTTTGGTTAAAGGGATTATGTATCCCCTATCCATAGGACAGGGAATAAATTGCTGATCGGTGGGGGTCCAACCACTAACACCCCTACCGATCTCAAGAACAGGGGTTTTTTACCCCCTCTGTGAATGTAGTGGTGCACCACTATTCCATTCGCCTCAATGGGAGCGCAATAAATAGCCAAAGTACAGTGCTGTGCTATGTATAGGGAATAAATAATTTTCATGGCATATCCCCTTTAGTATTGTTGAGCTGCCCTGGCAAAAATGGTCATTATTATTATGGTGAAAAGGCAATTGTCAATGTTTTTTATGTTAAAGTGGTCATCTAGTATTAGGCTACACGCTGTTTTTTTTTAATGCAGCTTTTGCCGCACTTTTTGTCAGCCAAAGCCAGGAGTGGATTTAGTCCAAAGGAGAAGTGTAAAGCCCTTCTCTAGGCCTTGGCTCAAAAAAAGGCAGCAAAATTTGCAACAAAAAATGCAGCTTTCTTGCAACTTGTGGCTTCAGTCTTAGAAAAAAACTCTGTATTCTTCTAAAAACAATGCCACGCCTGTCCATTGTGTTCATGATTTTGGACATCCCCTTTAAGGTGTACCTCCAATTATAGATCACTTCTCATAAATTAATACTACAGGTGAATATAGTAAACTTTGTAATACATCTTCTTAAGATCTGTTTCCTTCTTCACTTCTCTCCTCCTTATCTTCACTCAGCCTGTTTGTTTACATAGAGTCATATCTGTATCCAGCTCACAAACTCTATGGAGAGGGGAGGGGGGGTTGATAATTGATTTATTTCTTCATTCTGTGCAGTGTAGACTCTTATCTTGAAGATACAGCAGTGTCAGAAGGGTTCCCTCACTCACAGAGTAGCAGAGTTTAGCAGCAGTTATTTGTATGTCTTTTCCAGCAGCGTACTCCTCCCCCTTCCTATCTCCATAGACTAAAATGTAAACAGTAACTCAGTTTAATAAATGGAGAAGGAAACATATGCTTAAATAAGATATATTACAAAGTTTCTTATATTCACCTGCACTTTTAATTCTCTTTATAGCACCTTTTATTTGGCACATTAAGCCACAATAATGGCCCATTTATGAATTAACTTGTCCCTGAAATACAATCCATTTGAATTTTTCCATAAACCTTTTTGAAACACATTTTATTTGTATTATTTTTCATTGAGGGGAAATCCCCAATGGAATTACTGAATATGGAGTCCCAGAATCATAACTTATCACCTATCCAAAGGACATGGCTTAAATTTGCAATAGATGTGGGTTCCACTCGAGAATGACGGTACCCCACTGACCCCAGATTATAGCTGCAGTGAAGGAAGAGTTTGCCACAGTTATTTTTGAAATGGAGAGACCTGCACTTGTGTGGCCATCTCTCCCTTCTCTGCAGCTATGAGATAGGTATTAGCGGACTCCGATTCTTAAGATAAATGAGGGCCTATGCATCTATCCTGTGGATATGCCATAAATGCCCGAGGGGTATTTAAGCCTGAAGTCTATGGCACCGATGAAAACAGGCACAGCAGGCCAAGCACAGCATATGTCTGTTATCATCTGCGCTCTAGACTTGAAATGGTATGGCAGTGTGGATAGGTGATAAATTCTTTAGGCTGGACTACACGTACATGATATGAAGAACTGATGTTTTTGGGCTATTCCTGTTGCACAATCCATTCTTATTTCGGTTTATTCTTCCGCAGTTGGAGGTAAGGTTGACCGGTATTGATACTTACATAGAAATCACTTATCTCTATAATACAACAGAGGACAAAGGAGGATAAGCCCAAGATATTCTATTTTTCTCGGAAGAACCAACGTGAATGAGTTCTACATGACCTCACAGGACCTGGTAGTTGCTAACATCTGTCTCCATTTAATACCCTATTAAAGAGTGGTATGGATTAAGGAGCACCCATGTGTATGCTTCAAGGAGCTGACTAGAAATAAAGGAAGTATATGTATTTGCTACAGCCTATAATGCCCATAGTAATATACAATAAAAAACAGTATTTTTCCTGTAAAATAGCACCTTCAATGTGAGTAACATAACTCCATCAGGGTGTAGAGCTGGCATGGGCAACCTATGAAATTCCTGAGCTCCAGTACACAGAGAGGTGAAGATATACAGATATGGAAGATCTAGTGCAATAGAGGCATATTCACATAACAGCAGGATGATGACTGCACACCATAAAATTCTGTGAAAAAGGACAGGTAAAAAAATAACTTCTGTCAAACACACCTTGTACTACCATCTAATGCACCTTGAAAGTATGGCAGCAGGATTATTGTAATAGAAGCACCTGGAATTATCCATAATGTACAGAATTCACAAATGGAAGGGACAAACACATCAAGAAACCCTGGTCAGGAGGCTTTCCCTCCGCAGGCTCGGCAGCAGGCCTTCCGGTAATACCAGTGTGAGCACAGCTTCACCTTTAACACCAGGGAACAGTTAGCGGTCGCCTTATCTTCACAGTTTTCATCTAGAAAAACATGAATGATCACAAAGTTATTACAAAGAGACGTCAATGGACTAAAGCATTCAGTTCCGCCATACATGTGTGTCAATTTCCTCTTGATCCAAACATCCCGATATTTTTCATTTTTGGGTAGAGTTGTTAAAGGGATTGGGCACACCAATAGGATTGTGTGCAAGAAGCTTTAGAGTGCTGTAAAACCACAAATTAAGTCTTACTCACTTGCCAGACCCCCACCATTCCTATGCTACAGGTACCCTGTTCCCCCACCAATTTCCATATCCTGGCTACGAGCACTGTAGCCTCTTCCTTGTACCAATGACGTCACACTTAGCAGTCACATGGCACAGCTGCAGCTCAGTCCCATTTAAGTGAGTGGGGCTGACCTGCAATAGCAAGCACAGTCCCTACGCAATGTACAGGGTTGTGCTTAGTATTCAGTGAAGAGGCCTCTCTACTGACAACTTGTTTCTCAGGCAGAAATCTAACTTCCCAATCCTTATCTCTCATATAATGTCGGGAGTATCCCATACACATAATGGTTGGCTGGTCCAGTCGAAATCACACATTTAATACTGAAGTGTTAAAAGTTTTTTTTTTTTTTTTTAATTAAAAAAATTAAAGATCATGAAGAAAAGAGAAACCTAAATCCCATCAATATTTGGTGTGACCTTTGCCCTTTGCCTTCCATCAATTCTTCTCAGTACTTGCAGACAGTTTTTGAAGGATCTCGGCAGGAAGGTTGTTCCCGCCATCTTGGAGAACTAAGCACAGATCTTCTGTGGATGTAGGCTTGCTCCATTCCTTCTGTCTCTTCATGTAATCCCAGACAGACTGGATGATGTTGAGATCAGGGCTCTGTGGGGTCCATATCATCACCTCCATGGCTCCAAAGGGCTAAGGTCACATCAAATATTGATGGGATTTAGATTTCTCTTTTGTAGGATTGTAGGATTTTAGGATTCCAGTTTCATTCATTTGTTCATGGATGTTGCATATGAACAGATATTTAATTCACCAAATAAACCCACTAAAATTAGTTTTATACACAGTATACCTTTAGTAACCAGCTAAACAACCTTGACTAGTAAGGTGTCCATACTGTGCTTACTGTGACTGGTTAGTAACAGGTGTATTGTGGCTCTGACTCATGTACACATAACATTACAGACACAACATTCTGGGCGACTTTGAGAGTGTGGGAAAATTCAGATCATTAGACAAAGCGATAGGTTAGGATGTGGAGGCGAAGGCTGGCAGCGATTCAAAAGGTTGAACTACAGGGAAGATCAGACACTACAGATCAGCAGGGAAATGATATATCAGGCTGGGATTATACACAGTGACATCATGGACTCAGATCTGACTGGTGGTCCGTCCTCTTGTGGCTTGGGATACTTATTAACAGCATGGGCAGGCAGACTTAGCAACTATGACCATGAATAACTATTATTCTGCCTTATGACAAATTACAGTTATTATTCTGCATACATTATAATACTGACTATTACAGAAATCTGTGTTGCTGCCTATAGTAGTAGTTTGCTGATATTCACTGACAGATATTATCAGTAGCTTTTTCACTCTGTAGTCAGTAAATGGAGATTGTGACAATCTAAGGTACAGATGGATAGGTCCTCAAAGTATACCAGCATCAGATATACCATATGTACTACCTGCAGCTGCACAGAGGTCTTGTAGGACCTATTATCTATCAACTTAAGGCTTAGGCCCCATGTTGAGGAAAAGCAGCTTATTTTGTTGCAGATTTTGCTGCATTTTCTTGAACCAAAGCCAAGAATGGCTACAAAAGGAATGGGAAATATATAGGAAGCTCTTATACTTGTACCTTCTGCTCAATCCACTCCTGGCTTTGGCTCAAAAAACCGCAGCAAAATTTCCAACATAAAAAGCTGCGTTTCCTCAGGGTTTTTCACAAGTTTTTAAGAGAACCTGTCAGTTCTATTGGGGACACTGAACCACTCACAGGTCCCTATGAACTGATGATTTAGCTTCCCAAATAGCCCTATCCTAATTCTCATATATAAAGACATATATAAAGAATACTTTATACTTACCTGGCTCCTGGTACGCTCGGCACCTGTGCAGTTGTTTATTGAAGGCAGAGCAGTATACCTTGGCTTCAATGCACATGCGTTAGACCATGGGTGCATGTGCAGTAAAGGCAAGGTGTAATTCCCTGACTTCAGTGAACATCTGCGCACAAGAGATGGTTAAACTCATGGTACTCATCTCTAGGGAAGTATAAAGGGTTTTTTTTATTGCAGCAACAGAAAGGCTAAGGCTGTTAACATAGGGCTATTTAGGACACTAAACCCTAAGGACCTGTAGGTGGTTTAATGCCCCAAATAGACCTGACAGATTCCCTTTATACTTACCATCTATCCACAGCATAGATGATAAGTGTCTGATCTTTGAGGGACCTCCACCAATTATGAGAATTAGGGTTCTGTGTCCTATTGTTTGGATAGGACGGTGATTGAGCTTGCACTTTGGAGCTTCATTCCACTATATGAGGTGCTGGAGATAGCCGAACATTGTTCTTGACTCCTCTTATACATTCTAATAGAGATGAACAGAGCAGAAACATGCATACTCAACCACCGGTCCATTCGCACAGGGGAAACTGGACCCTCATTCTTGTGATTGTTGTGGTCCCAGCAATCCTGTGAAAAGAGGACTTAAAATTTTTGGATAACCCAACAGCTTCTTACAATCCATTGAGACCACACATAAGGGAGTGAGGTAATGAACTTCATAGCTGAAGATTACTTGTTACGTAAGGGTGTGCTCTGTGGCATGTTGGGGCCCCTGCTGTCTGTGACCACTCCTGCCTATACAACTGTGTAAGGCCTCATGTTCTAGCTCTGTACTACCATATACAGTACTGTATGCTCTGCTGTACAGGCTCGGCGCTCCGCTTGTGGGCATGATGTCTACCACTTTTCTTTAAAAGTACAAGCAAGGTGGAAATGATTTCTTGACTGAATGGAGACTGTGATGAGCCAGAAGAAGGCTGCATGGAAAAGGACCGCAGGCAAATAAGACTACAATACGTATTTTGGACGATACAAATGAAGCACAATGATGGATAAAAAAGTGTGCCTGAAGACGTTCTCTGAGAATACAACCGTGAAATTGATGCACATGTTTTATCTCCTCTGGGATCTGTCATGTCAGTATGTTTAGATGTTGTCTACACACATTATGGTGTACAAACTGTTTACTTTCCTCTCCGGGGGCGTGTGGCGTAAAGCAATCAAATATGTTTGCTTGTATTGTATCCCTTCCAATTCTGGGTGGGCGTATCGTCATACACGGCTCTCATCAGGCTTTATCCACTTGGATGGGTTGTATGATATAAAAAAAAATGCCTGTTTCTTCCACAAACATTGCCACTCTTTGCCATAGGCTGTAAATGGTACTGCCACCCAGCTGTATTCAAGTGGATTGGGCAAGGTCAACACCGAACCATGTAAATGTTTCCTTCTTACTCATAAATTCATAGCAAAAGTGGACACAATAAACTTTGACATTGAAACTAGATTGTATTATGGTCATGACACACTAAATTATTTACACACAGCAGAAATAGGGATGTCTTAAGATGGCCATATAAATCAGATAAATGACAGCCGAGCCCACCGATTTTAGTTGGAGCGCTCAACCATCTGCTGGTGATGTGCCAAAGGCATAACCTGCAGCTCCTGGGCCCCAATGTAAAATATATAATGATGCACCCACTTATCATGTGTCTACTTATAATACTGTTGCCCGACCCTTGTGTTCTTAAGGAAGTTACTGATGGCAGTTACTTCTTTTTCCCTATTGTAAAAAAATATGTATGCTTGCCAAGTTGAGCGTGCATGTGTATGGGGAGGTCTGGAGGAATAGGTTTCAGGTGAACAGACATTTGTCCGACAGCTATGTAAAGTGTATGGCCAGTTTGATGCCAAGTCCCATATGTGGCAGGAATATTCTAATTTTTAAATGGTCACTAACTTTTCATGAATCAGTAACATAGGCTGTTTCCCTGCTCCCCCTCCCTCCGTTAAAATGTCTTTCATTCTGAAAATCCCTGCTAGAGACAGACTGTAAGTCACATTGCTGTCTATAGAAGACTATGGAGAGTGGGGGAGTGAGCAGGAGCAGAGAATCACAGGTGTAAACTGATGCTGGAGCTGAATAGGAGCTTTCTATCACAACTATACCACTACATGTCAGTCCCTCTCTATATATGTCCTGCATGTTCTTGGGGCTGTTTCTGAGTGAACGAGATAGTTAAAGAGCAGATCTGTCTCTACTTTCTATGTGCAGTCTATGGCAGCTAGTCTCTGCCCATCAGTTCAGAGTAGACTGCAAACAACAGATAGAACCATGCAGAGGGGAAATCAGCTAAAAAACTTATATAATGGTCAGATATAATGTTACTCCTCATTACACACAGTGTACTATAGATTTCTGCAAAGTTTGTTGAAAGGTTGGTCACGCTTTACCTATATCTATTCTAACCCACAATACTTCAAGAAATTGAAAAGTCAACTCAAAGTTCTCTTGTAAAAATGTCTAGATCCTATTCTCTTTGCTCTCCTGCCAAATTCAATCTTACAGCATGTACTCTCTTGTGAAACTTTGCAACTGAGAACTTCTCAATAAGAACTCGTATCAGAGGTCTCTACACAGTCCCATATAAACTCATAGGAACGCATAGGTTTTACAAAGAACATAGTGACATACAGTACTTCTCAAATTTGTAATGAGGCTGGGGTCAATTATACACCAGTCTACTCACCCCTTGAAACTTTTTAGCCCATATAAATACTATAAGAATAATGATAATTGTTCACACATATACTCACATATCATTCACACATATATTCACAATGATAAGGAGACTTCTTGGGAAAGCCTCTTCAAAGGGAGACTATCATTCGCAAAAACACTTTTAAGCTAATGGTACAACCATTCTTCTCCTAACTTTCCTTGTTTTCTTCTCTCAGCCGATTCCAAGATAAATCGTTTCTTCATGTATGTAAATGAGCACCACGGAGCACCCGGGGCATTCCTTCTTTTCTGCGAGCACCCATCGCGTCATCGCTTCTCACCGCCCCTTCGTCCGTTGCGGTGACTCCTCTCTTGGTCTTCTTTCTTCTCAGTTCTCGCTTGCAGAAAATTCTCGCGACTGCGCATGCGCAATCGGCTCTGCCACGCTCTTGTGACAGACCACCGGAAAATTGCGGCCCAATTGCTGGCGAGAACTGAGAAGAAAGAAGACCCAAGAGGGGAGTCACCGCAATGGACGAAGGGGCGGTGAGAAGCGATGACGCAATGGGTGTTCGCAGAAGAGAAGGAACGCCCTGGGTACTCATTTACTTACATGAAGAAACAGATTATCTTGGAATCGGCTGGGAGTAAAAAAAGAAGGAAAGGTAGCAGAAGAATGGCCTAAGATCCTAAGTAGTGGGCTGCAGCAAAAAAGCACTGCAGAAAAAAACGCGGCAGCAATGCATCTCGATTTTTCCCGCAGTGTTTTTCCGAGAAAGTCCGCAGAGGTTTCCTCTGCGGCCTTTTTGCTTCCATTATACCTACAGATAAATCGACCGGTGTTTCCATAGGTATAATTGACATGCTGCGATTTCCAAAACCACAACGGTTTTGGAAATTGCAGTGTGTCCGTTGTGTGTATTTTTCTGCAATGTGTGGATGATGGGATTTGCTAGAATCCCATCCACTTTGCAGGGACTGTAAAATGTTTTGTTTTTTGCCGCAGCATTTCCACCAAGGCCAAACCGCTGCATTTACACTATGTGGAGCTCCGGCCTAAAAATCACAGCTATAGCATGCGTTCTCTTACCTGGGGTCTCTGTGGGGCATGGATTAACATTGCAGACCTGTTTACTTTCTGGTTTAATAGACTGATCACATCCCTGGCTCAATTCTTCCCCTTGATAGCATGTTACTTCTCTTAGCTGGTGTCCAGATCCGCAGGTCTTACTGCACTGTATAAGGCATAAGAAATGTGCATAAAAAATACATTCACCTTTAAGCATAACCTGAATTTTAAACAACAAGGATTGTTGCTTGGGAGATACAGAGTTTTTGGTCAATCACTTACCAATCCAAAATGTTGGAACCAGTGCTCTAATTTTCTCCTAGAAGAGGGAATAACTTGGCACTCTATAAGGCTAGGTTCATATCTGTGTTAGAGTCCGCCAAAAATCAGTAGAGGAAAAAGTCCTACATAGAATACTTTTGCCTCTGGCGCTTTTAGTTTAAAAATGACAGACACACAACAGACCCCATTATAGTCAATGGGGTCCACCGGGCTCCTTGTGTAACCGCTGTTTAACTGCTCCCCCTCTCTGTTAAGGCAAGCGCTATTGTGAACCTAGTGTCAGTCAGTGGTGCAGACCGCAGTCAAAAAACTCTGCCAGCAGCGAACCCGCTGTAATCTACAGTTTGACAAATCTCATCTGCAAGCTGAGACTAAAACCTGTAGCGCAAAGTGACTTGCACTTTGGGTTTTAAACCCACAGAGTGTCAATTATTGCTATGGATTTCAGTGCAATGCAAAGGTTGAAAGCCACAGAGAACCTGCAGAGAAACCGGCAGGTGAACCACAGCTATAGCCAACTGACATTGGGTGGTTTCTGCCACTGCGGGTTGCGGATTAGTTCATCAGTAAAAGATCAGTGAGTGTCTAACACCCGGACCCCCGGCTGATCATGTCATCACTAAAAGTGAACTGGAAACTGTTTAATGTTTCTGCTTTCACCAAGACTGGTTTCACACAGGCCGTTTGGGCTGGGAAAAATGGTCCATATACTGACTGCACTAAGACTAAGGCCCCAAGTTGCGGAAATGCAGCTTTTTTTGTTGCAGATTTTGCTGCGTTTTTTTGAGCCAAAGCCAGGAGTGAATTGATCAGAAGGGAGAACAATATATTTTCTATATATTTTCTATTCCTTTTTTAGCCACTCTTGTCTTTGGCTCAAAAAAACCAAGCAAAACCTGTAACAAAAAAATCTGCGTTTCTGCAACGTGGGGCCTCAGTCTTAAAGAGGTTGTCCAGGGTAAAACTTTATTTTTTAATTAGGCTGGGGGAGGCAGAAAAAAAAAGAAAAAAAAAACATACTCACCTGTCCCGAGTGTCCTTACAACGCGGTCTGGTCCTGCTGCTCGGTTGTCTTCTTTTGCGGAATTCCTCGCTGACTGTGACGTCCCAGGTCCCTTTTGCCTCAGTCAAGGGACCCCAATCAGTGGTCACGTGCGGCAGGGACTTCCACCGGAAGAAAACAATGGAGCTGCAGGACTGGATCGTGCTGGAAGGCACCAGAACACCAGGGACAGGTGAGTATATATTTTTTTCACCTCGCCTGGCCTAATTAAAAAATGTAATTTTAGCCTGGACAACCCCTTTAAGTCCCATGCACACGATGGAGTGTGCCATCTGAGGAGGTAGGAGGGCAATTTTGAGGCAGAATACACTAGAATGACACTCGGAGTGACATCCAGGTGTCATTTGAGTGCATTCTTTGATGTACTCACCTCTATGCGGTCTTCTGATCCGATGACACAGAGCAGGACAAGACCTGCTTTATGTTCATTGGAGCATCGGCCTGCACACTCGGTCATGTACATTAGGCCTTACTGTTCCCAACCCAGTTTGATTGAATTGAATTTGGCATGTCAGTTCAGCTGAGCCATGTTACATGTGCTAAATGCAGCCTCAAACTTGTCTGAAGATGCTTTTATTTCCCATTATTTTTGTATTGTTATTTACAATTTGTTTTATCATAAAAAATTTCAAAAAATGAAATAAAAATGTAAAATATATAAAAAATATCTTGGACAAGGCAGGTCTGAAGCATTGCAGCACATATCAGAATAAAACAGGAATAGATTTAGAGCAGATATGTGTAGTTAGAGATCTGATCCCTTCCCCAAATGTTTGCATAGCTGAGAAAAACCACCAGATGTGAGTCACTGACCCAAAATCTGCTTTCTGTACATCCCTAGCAGGTGCTTGTAGGAAAGAGATTAAGCTTATGTAAGTGTATTGCACCACCTGGATAGAATTTTGTACGGATGGTCTTAAATCATTACATGAGAAATACATTTATTTTGGAGAGAATAAAGGTGGTCTTTATCGTAGAGCTGTAATTCTTTCCCCAGGGAAATAATGGATTGAGGTTTCCTGGAGGAAAGCATTAAGACTAGATTCACACCACCAAGTTTCACCCCTGATGTCTGAATTTACTGGCCTGGACTTCATGCTGGGAGCGGGACTCATAGCGGGTATCATAGTTATGTATGCTGCTAGAAGTCCCTGCCTGCCAGTCACATACAGTGGGGAAAAAAAGTATTTAGTCAGCCACCAATTGTGCAAGTTCTCCCACTTAAAAAGATGAGAGAGGCCTGTAATTGACGTCATAGGTAGACCTCAACTATGAGAGACAAAATGAGAAAACATATCTAGAAAATCACATTGTCTGATTTTTTAAGAATTTATTTGCAAATTATGGTGGAAAATAAGTATTTAGTCACCTACAAACAAGCAAGATTTCTGTCTCTCACAGACCTGTAACTTCTTCTTTAAGAGGCTCCTCTGTCCTCCACTCATTACCTGTAGTAATGGCTCCTTGTCTGACATTGTTATCAGTATAAAAGACACCTGTCCACAACCTCAAACAGTCACACTCCAAACTCCACTATGGTGAAGACCAAAGAGCTGTGGAAGGACACCAGAAACTAAATTGTAGACCTGCACCAGGCTGGGAAGACTGAATCTGCAATAGGCAAGCAGCTTGGTGTGAAGAAATCAACTGTGGGAGCAATAATTAGAAAATGGAAGACATACAAGACCACTGATAATCTCCCTCCATCAGGGGCTCCACGCAAGATCTCACTCTGTGGGGTCAAAATGATCACAAGAACGGTGAGCAAAAATCCCAGAACCACACGGGGGAACCTAGTGAATGAACCTGCAGAAAGCTGGGACTAACGTAACAAAGGCTACCGTCAGTAACACACTACGCCGCCAGGGACTCAGATCCTGCAGTGACAGACGTGTCCCCCTGCTTAAGCCAGTACATATCCGGGCCCGTCTGAAGTTTGCTAGAGAGCATTTGGATGTTACAGAAGAGTATTGGGAGAATGTCATATGGTCAGATGAAACCAAAGTAGAACTGTTTGGTAGAAACACAACTCGTCGTGTTTGGAGGAGAATGAATGCTGAGTTGTATCCAAAGAACACCATACCTACCGTGAAGCATGGGGGTGGCAACATCATGCTTTGGGGCTGTTTCTCTGCAAAGGGACCAGGACGACTGATCCGTGTACGTGAAACGTGGCTGGGTCTTTCAGCGTGACAATGATCCCAAGCACACCGCCAGGGCAACAAAGGAGTGGCTTCGTAAGAAGCATTTCAAGGTCCTGGAGTGGCCTAGCCAGTCTCCAGATCTCAACCCCATAGAAAACCTTTGGAGGGAGTTGAAAGTCCGTGTTGCCCAGCGACAGCCCCAAAACATCACTGCTCTAGAGGAGATCTGCATGGAGGAAAGGGCCAACATACCAGCAACAGTGTGTGCCAACCTTGTGAAGACTTACAGAAAATGTTTGACCTCTGTCATTGCCAACAAAGGATATATAACAAAGTATTGAGATTAACTTTTGTTATTGACCAAATACTTATTTTCCACCATAATTTGCAAATAAATTGTTTAAAAATCAGACAATGTGATTTTCTGGATCTGTTTTCTCATTTTGTCTCTCATAGTTGAGGTCTACCTATGATGACAATTACAGGCCGGCCTCATCTTTTTAATTGGGAGAACTTGCACAATTGGTGGCTGACTAAATACTTTTTTCCCCACTGTACTGTCCTATACCAATTACAGTATGGCACAGTATGCTGCTGGGAGGCAGGAACTCTTAGCATCATAGATAACTATACTGCTAGGAATCCCGCTCTCAGCGTGACGTTCAGGCCGGTAAATCGGAAAACACACAGACTGACTCGGTCGTGTGACTCTAGCCTAAGCTTGTGCCTGACACCTATGGCTGTAGCTTATCTCCTATGATAACAAAGGATGTGGCATACTGAGTTTGAACATGTCTGATACTTCCATCCCCTGACATCATCTGAATAGTTGGCAAACCCCATATCACAAGCCAGTTGGCCAAGTAGGCCAAGGTATAATTGACATGCTGAGATTTACAAAAACCCAGGCATTTTTGAAAACGCAGCTTTTCCACTGCAGATTTTTTTCTGCAATGTGTGGATGGGATTAGCCAGAATCAATTCACTTTGCAGGTACTGTAAAGCACAACGTTTTTTGCTGCGATGTTTCCTCAGCGGCAAAAACGCTGTATTTTCGCAACGTGGGCTTCATCCTAAAACTATATATAGCCTTCTCCCTCACACATTAGGGGCCATTTGCATAAGGTTTTAATCATCTGTTTAGCCAATCAGTTTAATGAGGACCTAACACCAGGTCTGAATGACATCCATCATCTGATCGCCACTGTCACCCTCAGCATTTTGGTGTTTTGTTTATCCAAATGTGTTCAAAGATATAAGCCCTGTTAGTGTTGGTGCAGATTAGAGTATAGTAGTCAAGTGGGCAGTAACACTGTATGACATACAGCCAACAGAGACCCTTTCCCAAGAGAAACCACAGTGTTACCACCCACTTGGCAAAACAGATTCAAACAGAAGGGCATCTGTATACATAGACTTAATGTGACCCTCATTTTCTTTTCATTACACACAAGCCTGTACACCATACACAGTGAGAAGCAAGGGAAAGAATAAAGAGATGCAAGATTTCACAGAAAGGAGACAAAATATTTTAAAGGGGTTGGCCACTTTCATACCAATATTGAGAAAAAAATGTTATTGTTTGTATAAAAAAAAAAAAAAAAAAAAAAAAGTTGTATAACTTTCCAATATATCTGTATCAAATCCTCATGGTTTTCTAGATCTCTGTTTACTTTCATTCATTCTGCTTACTCACAGTGGATAAAAATCAGTCCATTGTCATGTGATATACAGTCCATGGTCATGTGACATACAGTCCATGGTCATGTGATGGACACAGGTGCACAGCTCGTTACCAGGCAACTGTCTGATTACTGTGCTGTGACTATAACGAGCTGTGCACCTGTGTGTCCATCACATGACCATGGACTGTATATCACATGACCATGGACTGATTTTTATCCACTGGGAGTAAGACAAATGAATGAAAGCAAGCAGAGATCTAGAAATCTAGAAAACCATGAGAAATTGATAAACTATATAGGAAAATGGTATAACTTTTTATTATATAAACAATAACATTTGTCTCTCAATATTGGTCTGAAAGTGGACAACCCCTTTAATAAAGTAGCTTGCAAAACTGATGAATAACACAAAAACTGGCAGAAAATCAGAAGTTCAAAAATGTATTTAGACTTTGACCAGTAATGGAATAACACTTACTGTCCCCCATTCAGTGGTTGTCCAGTGGTGGTCACAGGGTGGGCCCAGGCAGGGCTTCTCATCTGGAGGCTTAATACTTTCATCACACAGACTGGAGTCTGCTGAACACTTGACTTCCCTCTTCAATAATCCTTCAGTTCCACAGGTAGCAGAACACTGAAAACAAAGGGACAAAAATATTATGCAGGCTTTAGCTCTGGACAATCAGAAGATGTAAAGCATATCACTAAATGTTGTTAACAGAGCAGAGGAGAAGCTCAGGTAAGATGGCCGTCACTTAATCATGTACAGAAAATAAAATGAAAAGAAATATAAAATCAGAAAATGCTAAATGATATATCTCAAAATCTGGTTTTAATAAATACATAAAATGTTCCCTTGAAACATACCTCTGACCAGTCTGAGAACTCCCACTGAGGTCCACACGGCTTATTCTTACATACTTTCTTCTGTGGTGGTCTTGGTAGCTGGGCACCATCACATTGCTCATCGTATACAGAGCTGTCTAGACCTGGCGCAAGCATCTTCCAGCATCGAACTGAGCGTACTTGGACACCTTGACCACAGGTTCTTGAGCATTCACTCCAACCACTTGACTCCCATCTCCAAGGATAGAAAAAAAGAGAAAAGCATATAAGGCAAAAACAGATACAACTGCTGCAGTCAAAAATAAAATTCGAGAAGTACATTTGGGTTTTGGGACTGGGCAGTTCCACCATAGAAACATAGGTCATAGCTCAGAGGAACCAGGAGGAAGATCAGACAAGAAGAACATGAAACAAAATACAGGAGAAGAAAGAGAAGAGAAGTGATGTTGTAAGCAAAGGCTGACAGGGCCATCTCAACCCACATTTCATCCATTTGCTCTGAGCTAAAGTACGTGGAAAAAATGTTGCACAGTAACAATTCCTTAAAAAATAGAAGTGTTAATAGTTTATTTGTGTCCATTAATAAATGAAGTGAATGAAGAAAAGAGAAATCTAAATCCCATCAATATTTGGTGTGACCTTTGCCTACCATCAGTTCTTCTAGGTATACTTCTACACAGTTTTGAACGAACTCGGCAGAGTGGTTGTTCCCGCCATCTTGGAGAACTAAGCACAGATCTTCTGCGGATGTAGGCTTGCTCCAATTCTTCTGTCTCTTCATGTAATCACAGACAGAGTGGATGATGATGAGATCAGGGCTATATCTGTGGAGGATGGACCATCACTTCCAGGACTCCTCCTCCAAAGGGCAAAGGTCACAACAAATATTGATGGGATTTAGATTTCTCTTTTGTTCATTTGCTTAATATTGTTAATTGACAAAAACAAACTATTAACATTTCTATTTTTGAAAACATTATAACTTTGTAGCTTTTTTCTAAAGCTTTTGCACAACACCATATATAATCCAGGGGGCTGTACACACTACATTTTTGTTTTTTTGACAATCCAATTATCCAGCTAAGTTTGTGTTTGAGCAGCTTAGTATCGATCGCTGAAAGTTTCCATGATTTGGCTATCTTTATATGAGCTGCCAGGACAATGTAAGAAGTCAATCTACCTAAGACTAAAGCCTTCTGGGCTGTGCAAAGCAGGTTCATGTGTATTATCAAGTATACACTAACTCAAAAATTAGCGACTTTGGGTCATTGCCACCAAATGTGAAATGTCGCTCAAAATATTAGGAGGCAGGCCAATGCTCAATGATAAGATGTTACACTTGGGAATCAGTATGTTCCAATGTACAGTCCCATAAACATTGTTGTAGCTGTAGTAGACTATTATTTTTCTGAGCAAAAATGAAGTGAATCATTTTTTACATATAACCCTTCTTTTACCTAAATGAAATGGTAAAGTACACAGTGCCCTTCTCTCATACCTTGGCATACACTCTCTTCCTGTGCAGAATTCCTGAGTAGGTTCTGGCCTTGTCAATGGATCACAGTGTGACTCGTCTACTTCCCTCCCATCATAGCGGATACATAAAGCATATGTAGAACTGAGACCTGCAGAAACATCAACAGAAAAGTTTAAGCTATACAAAAAAAATTATTGACATGCAGGGAGCAAATTATATATTTTTCAGTACTGTCCAATAATGCTCAATATAGTGTATATTATCATATATTATATACTATAAATAAACTATATATATGGCCAACATAGATCATGATATGCTCCATATTTCTAATACAGTCTATGTTACTCTATGTGCATATTATTTGTCTATACACAAGAAGTATTGAAATAAAATACTCTCCACACACGTCTTATGCACCAGTATTATACTAGAAGAAACTCTTAAAATACTTATACTTAGTAAAGGAACAATTCAGCATTACCTGAGCTGCAAGTGGAGCTGCATGGTGAGTAGGCAGAAACCTTCCAGCGATACATATCGGCCCGGCTGATATCATGACTTGATAATAAATCACTACAAAACAAGAATATATGCAAGGGCTGACATTGGAAAACTGACTGTCACGTGGCCACAACCACGATCTGACTATTTTGATGAATATAGATCATTTATACTCATCCCTGGCACCTCTACGATACTGAAGCAATCCATTGCAATGTTTAATAATCTGTTTAGAAAAAATACTCGATTCACTTGAGGAAGAGGTTGTGGCTCCCCAAAATTTACATGGCTGTTTCTGAATGTAGAGACCTTGAATAATGGTGTTGTCCAAGATAAAGAACAATGGTAGGAAACTGTAGAGAATAATAATAGAAGAAGCACTCATTACCTTAAGGCTACAGCCCCATGTTGCGAAAACGCAGCGTTTTTTTGTTGAAGATTTTGCTGCGATTTTTTGAGCCAAAGTCAGGAGTGTACCTAACAGAAAGGAAACGTCTAAGAGCTTCCTTTATATTTTCCATTCCTTTTCAAGCCACTCCTGACTTTGGCTCAAAAAACAGCAAAGGGTGGGTTCACACTTGCGCCGGAGTCCGTCCTCCGCGAATCCGACTGAAAATCTCAGGAAACTGTATAGGGAAAGGTTAGCGATGCATTGCTTAAAAACCCATTAATTTGAATGGGTTTTTAAAGCAATGCGCGGGTGTGCGCTTACACCCTCTGCGCCGCGAATCCAGTTTTTTTCGCTGGAAACAAAGTCCTGCATGTCCGACTTTATTTCCAGCGAAAAAAACTGGATTTGCGTCACAGAGGGTGTAAGCGCACACCCGCGCATTGCTTTTAAAACACATTCAAATAAATGGGTTTTTAAGCAATGCGTCGCTAACCTGTCACTATCCAGTTCCTATACAGTTTCCCGAAATTTTAAGTCAGATTCGCGGTGGACGGACTCCGGTGCAAGTGTGAAACCACCCAAAATCTGCAACATAAAATGCTGCATTTCCGCAACATAGGGCTTTAGGCTAAATGGGTTTTCCTGGATTTTTTTTATAGGGTATCTTTTACTGGGGTTACTTGGTTGGAACTTTTTCACTAGGAGGTACTTTGCTTGAAAATTTTGAGAAGCACAGTTTTAGAGTACTGCACTTATGGTGGCAATGAAGATAGCAGTGATCACAAGATGTATAACTGTGACCACTGATTCCATAGAGTCCCCAGCACTTGTACAGACTTATACATGCTGATTTATATGTCTGTCCATGCGCAGCCATGGGTCACTATGGACTTAAGCCTCCGGTGATGTATTATGTGACCATTGTCCTGACCGCTGCTGCCACTACTGTTTACACGTGTCTCTGTCTCACATTATATATTATAGATTGGTAAGGGTAAGTATAATTTAGGAAGACATGTTATGAGTAACTTTTCATTATAAGGCATACACCAGATAAAATTTTTAAAGTAGACAACCCGTGTAATTTTTGTTGACTGCCTATCATGCTATCAGTGTTTATTAGGACACTGTTTTTAAGTCAAGACGGGATAAAAATGAGCCAGTTAAAAATCACAGTGGAAGTAAATATTAATATCCTTCATATATTAAAAAAGCAGAGTATACCAATTTCATGTTCAAGTACAGTGTGCACAGCTGCGTACCTGCTGAACCCGGGTGCTTGGAGCGGCTCCGTCATGGGAACTGATCCAAGATGTTCATAAGCAGCTGGCAGCATCAGACTGTCCCTGAGTTGTTCTGCTTCCTGCGTGGACTCTGCAAGGGTCGGACCCCCAGGACTGCCACCAAAGAGAGATTGGCAGAGAGCAGAGTGGCTAGGCTGATCACAGAGTCTCCATAATTCACTCGGCAGTAATCCCTGAGGAGCATCTGTGCTGGGCTGGAGGCCTGAAACAGGGAGGTTGAGCAGTGATGACATTTACACACCATCTGACATTACATATGGAGAAGGGTGAATCACTCAGTAAAAAAAATCCAAGAAAAAGACTGATTTAATAGACTTTCCAAAATGTGCTTGAACACTGTACAGCAAATGTATCAGCATGTGTGTTTTATTTCTTGCAGAGGCGCACAGATAAACAATATGGTTCTGCTTGCAGATAAACATGTGGATATGTTTATAATAGCATAGCCGCAAGAACTAAGTCCTCACTTAATGACCAAGCAGATAAGATCTCGCACTCAAAGTGACAGCATGCTGAAAATGCCTTGTTTAAGCATCATCTTACAAGGCTTGGGCTACGTTCACATCTGTATCAGTGGAGCCTCTGTCACAGATTCGGTCAATAGCACATACTGCAAAGTGACAGAAAGTTAACAGAAGCCAGATGGGCCCATTATTATCAATGGGATCTACCACATCTTAAAGAGCACCTGTTACCTCTCCTGTAGGGATGAGCAAACCTGTGTGTAAAGAGCCAGGTTCGTTGTGAATTTTCCAAAAAAATTTGGTTTGGAAATTTTTGAGGTTCACCATCCATGAACGACTATTATATTCTTTTCAGAACCCTCAGAATAATAAGCAGAGACCCAGGGGAGGTGCGTAAACATAACAAACAGTCATACTCACCTCTCCTGGGTGCCATTGTGGCCGTCCAGCTTCCTCTTCATGCCTCTTCCAGCCTCCTGACTGATGTCAATGGCCCCAATAGACTGCTGATGCCTCAGAAGTCATGTGGGGCACGCCAAGATCATGATAAGATCAGCCCACTGAGGCTGTAGACCACTGATGTCATTCAAGAGGTCGGAAGAGGTCCAAAGAGGACAGGAGGAGCCTAGAAGAGGTGAGTATGACTGTTTGTTATGTTTATGCACCCCCCATAGGCCTCCACCAGAGTATTATGATAGCAGTTCCAGTTCAGATTGGACTATGAAACTGCTGCTCGCGAATATTTGCGAGATGAATCTTCAGAAGTTTGCACAACACTTCTCTCCTGACATGCCTGTTTTAGCAACAAGTTGCAGTTCCCATGAAATAACAACTGTGGAGCATCTTTTCTTCTCTCTGTTGGGTCTCTCCTCTGTTATTCCTCCTAGAAATTTAGGAATAAATTGACAACTGGCTGTGATCAGTTCAGATAGGCCATAAATATTAATTCCTGAACACCTTTCATTTTTGGTTAATACATTTATTTACAAAGAACAACATGTCAGGAGAAGTGCCAGGTCCTCTGTAAGCTGCCATTACCGGCTGTGGACAGGAATTACAGGTACTCCATGTCATTTCTAGAATTTTGCATATGTTTATGTGCGGGAATATCCAGAAACATTTACATACATATAGAGTCTATGGTCCATTTTAACACCACAGAAAGATCAAAGAACATTGAGCTTACTGTCTGTCTGGTCTTCTACTATCTCTTGTACTTTAGCAGCTCCGTCTGGATGTACAAATGGCCCTTCTGCCTCCTCAGTGTTCCCCCAGTTAAATGTGTCGGCAGACTCAGGCAGGTTGCTCTCATCTTCTGTCTGAGCTCCACTTTGTATATTACTTGGAGCTTGAGGAATGAGCTGTATTGGTTCAGATAGAAGAGGCAGAGGCGCTTCAAGGGCTCGAGGTACAGTGTATTCATATGTAATGTGTGGAATCTTTCCATTGAAGTTATAATACTAAAAAAACAAAATATTTTTTAGAGCAAGATATCATGCTGACATATTCACAGTCATGAAAACATAGACTTCGCACAGTAAGGCTGCGGTCACACTACCGTTTGGGGACTCCGTCCCCCATTCCGCTTAAAATATGCAGAAAGAAAAGCAGGAATTTTCTCTCTGCCGATTTCGGGCGGAAACCTGGTGGACCCCATTGTAGTCTAAGGGGTCTGTGGGTTTCCACGGGTAACCGCTTTTTAAGCAGATAGGGTTTCCGTTTTCAGGTCCCCAAGCAGACCCAAAGAACGGAAACCCAAACGCAGATGTGAACCTAGTGTAAGGCCTTATGCACACAGCAGTGAAAAATAGCCAATTTCAGAACAATGAAAATCTATGGGTGGATTTGTTTGTTTAAAGGGAACGTGTTAGGGTGATTTGGGAAACTAAACCAACCCCAGGTACTTGTGGACTGGAGCATCAGAGATAAGTCTGATGAGACTCATCGGACTCATCTTTAGGTAAGTATAAAGGATTGTTTTTTTTAATGTGGACAAAGCTGGTTTTACAGGGCAATTTGGGACACCAAAACCCTAGTCCATAAGGACCTTTGGGTGATTTAGTGTCCCAAATTGATCTGACAGGTTCTCTTTAATGGACCGTGAATAACGTCCAACAAAAAATAGGACATGTCCTATTTTTGGCCATGCCAGAGAGGTAACTTTCACCTCCATTGCTTACGGATTCATTCTAAATAACCTATTTGACCATGCAGATAAAAAAGATAAAAAGATGGACATGCATCAGTTCTGCATAGCTGGAAAGGAGACACTCAAAATCATTTGCTCTGGAGAGTCCAAATAATCTCAATCCAACACTGAGATATCGATAGAGCTAGAACCATATAAGCAAAAGCCATCAATCTGATATGACTCTTTAGTATCTGAAACAGACCTTCTGCTGCATATAGACAGATGTATTCTTAAATCACAAAATATACAGTATAACAGTTATCTGATAAGAAACAAGACTGCAGAAAGAAAGGATAAAGACAACACACTTATACAATTTCATGGATTTACAAGTCATGACCCTACTCTATGGAAGGCTAAGAAGGTTGTCTTATTTTTTGTAATATTTAAGAAGCTGTTCAATTGTTCCTCTTTCACCCTGAATATGGGTCCATTGTATGACTATCTGAATGGAGCAGCAAGCACCTGAATGGAGCAGAAAGCACACGGGTGGACTGCTCGTCTATTCTTCTCTATGGGACTCTCTGCTATCTCTGGCAGTCACATAGAGATGAATGGAGTGGCACTACACCTGTACAACTGCTACACAAGACCCCCATTCTTAAAATACGTGGGGGTCCCATTGGTCAGAGCCCCACCGATCTTCAACTTATCCTCTATTCTATGGTTAGGAAATAAGTTGTAAACTCATCACAATTTCTGTAACATTCAGCTACCCTTACAGATCAGTCTGTGTGCTTATACTGTCCACTGTAGTACTCAATGTCTAGCATTCCTCCCTCTATAGGTGGCACTAAAGAGTCAGCTTTAGCTCTCATATTTGAGAGCTAATTTGCATACCATTTTCCCAGGCTGCACTGCCTGGCCTATAAGAATCCCTTATAATCCTGGCAGTCTCCAAAACGTAAAAAAGTACCTAATTAGACCTTGGAAAAAATCAGCGGCAAGAAAATAACCATCTGCATTGCCGAATCACATAACAGACAGTAGCATTCATTTAGATACATCTCTGTAACTGAACCTGGTGCAAGATATAAAAATAGGCTCTTCTAATAAAGTAAAAATGTCCTGAAGAGGGTATTTAAGTTCTCATGTTTATAGGCATGCAGATAGACTGGGGTCTCATACACACACCATGACACTGAGGGACTGGTTGGTTGGCCCTGGTGTAGTTAGATATTCCAGTCCCTCACTCTGTACATTTGCAGGTCGTCGATATTTGACCAAGGTTCCTGCAACACGAAAGTTCTGAGGATTATCCATCATCATGTTCCCGTTGATGTAGAAATTCCCAGCAGAGTCTGCTAGAGCTGGGAAGAGATAAACAGGATAGAAATAGCATAAACGGGGAAAATGGCGTAAAAAGAAACATGAAATAAAGTATACGTAATATATTATGCTTATAGTATATTATATCCAAGGGTCCCCCAGCTCAAACTGCACTGTGACACATATTTAGGCTTTTCAAGGACTACAATGTATCTCAAATGTGTTTCTGCATGGTGACTACTAACAGATTCTGATATACTCTTAGTACATGCCAGAAAATTCACTGCTTGGGAACATATTGGGTTAGACTGGACCACCAAAGTACCAGAGGATCTTCAAACAGGACCGAGTTTTATGCATAATAGGTCCTACAATAATAGAGACAATAAAAGGGACATTTCATTCCCTCTGGTGAGCCCAAGGTACCCCAGTCCCATGCTGGAAACATATGTGTGCTGGTTTATACAATGTGTATACAATGAGGATTGAAACCCCCAGACAGAGGGTTTACCTTTCAGTACTTATCATGCTAAAACAAACTAAAGATGTCATCGGTCATGTAAAAAATGACAAAGAGTAAGAAATATAAAATAAAAAAAATATATATATACTCATCTGTACTTTAGTGGTCTGTCCATGCTGGTCTCTGTTTACTGGCTTGAAGCAATAACATGCCATACATGTGTATGTGACTGCTACAGCCAATAACTGGCCTCAGTGATCCATACATGCTAGCACCACAGCTAAGGTCAGTTACTATATGCACCAGTCACTATATCACTACAGGCCAGCAAACAGATACCAGGGGAACCACCGGAGTGGCGGTGCTGGACCAGCGGGGGTTTGAATATAGGTTTTTTCTATGATCTTCTTTGACACTTTCTTAAATCCCAGACAACCACTTTAAATCTATAACAGAGCCATACAGAACCCCTCTAGATGGAGTCTGTCACCAGAACCCAGCATATCTACCCAGCCCTGCAGATAGATATGTTAGGGTCACCTGAATCAGACTGTCCCCCCCCTCATGTGAATTGGTTCCTCTATTGCCGATATTTTGCAGTTTTTGTCATTATGCAGTTTGCAAATGATCTACTTTGAGCAATGAGGGGATTGTCATCGCTGGAAAGAGGTAAGCGGCAACGCCCTCATTGCTCCAAAGAGCAGATTTGCATATTGACAAAAATGGCAGTATCTCTGCAATGGAGGCAGCGATTCACAAAGTGACCCTAACCTATCTATCTGTGAGGGTTACGCTGGGTTCTGGTGACAGACTCCCTTTAAACTAGTCTAACAAGACTAAAAATTGACAATTGAAACACATCATCACAGACACACTCTCTCTTTAACATGATATGAGACTTTCATTTTGGCAACAGAATGCTTTGGTTTATCCATCGTATGACAGATATTACCATTGCTTGCAGGACCCCATCATGAGTCAATGAGGTCCGAGTGTGAACATAGTCCTTGCAAAAAATAATGTTCATCTAAAGGGGATCTGTCCCTCTCCTGACATGTCTGCTTCAGTAAATACTTCCATTTCTTATGATATAACAATTCTGAAGCATCTTTTCTAATAGCTCTGCATTGTGTTGTTCCTCTGTTATTCCTCCTGACCTTCATAAATATATTGACAGTTGGATGTTACCATTCCCTTTGTCAAATGGGTGTGCCCCTACATAGTGTGATACTGTCAGGATTGATTGGAGTGTGTAGTGACACATCCTAAGTGGTAACATCCGGTTGTCAATTCATACATTTCTAGGAAGAATAACAGAAGAACAGCAGCAGGTAAAGTTCTAAGGAAAGACGCCCCAGAATTGTTATGTCATGAAGAATACAGATCTTGACTAAACCAGACATGACAGGAGAAGTAATGCGTCCTCTTTAAATGTAGCTTGAATTTCCCTTATATTCTATTATTTGCTATCTTATAATGTTAGTATATGCAAAGAGGACCTCAGGCTCTTTCTCACCTAGAATATTTTCAGTATTCCTTTTTTCGGTGATAAGAATGTCAATCGCCCCAGCAGGAATTGTTGTAATAAGTGCATAACCTGGAATACAGGAGCAGAAAATGACAAGAGCTACAGTATACGGTATAATTCAGTCACTTTGTAGCATCACATTATACCGCCTTGTCACAGTACACCACGCTGAGCGCTCGATGACAAGCACTGTGTTTCACCAAAATCATAATGTCTGTCTCATACGTCCTAACAGAAAACACATTGCTGGCTTTGACATCAAGCTCCAGCTGTCAAGCTGGCACTTTCTAGAGAATTGGTTTTATGACATGTTGCTACGAAGTGTGACAGCGACTTTAGGTACTGCAGTGCTGTCTCATAGACTTACATGGTACACCGCTGCAGGAACTAAACCCACTGTACATACTTCAACATGCAAATATTACCGAGAGCCATGCTTTCCCCGAACAGCTGATCTGTGTCAGACCCCCACACACCTAATAAAAGGTGCATATATATCATATCAGCATATATTGTATCAGCACATATTCAGCACAAAATTTTTTACCAATTTAGATTATAAAAGAATTGGTGCTCATAGGTGGTTAGATAAAAAATACCCAGGTAAATCTGAATATACTTTACTTGACTGAATGTTGGTGATTGACCATCCCATCCATTGCTGAGGGGTACAATGTTGCCATGGAAAGATTCTTACTATCACAGCTCCCAATGCCATCATAATATTACAGGACCACTATATAGACTCAGACCAGTGTTTCATAAAAACAAATAGATTACATTATACTAAGGGGTTTTCCGGGCAAAAATTTTTTTTTTTTTTTTTAAAAAGGTCTTTTAGTGCTATTAATGGGTTAATAAGTGCACCCAAATACCTTTAGCAGTGTTTTGAGTGATTTCTGGGTTTCTCTGGGAGCTCCTGGCATCTTCTGCATTTGTTTACATGGTGTAGCTACACCATGTAAACAAATGCAGAAGATGCCAGGAGCTTGTGCTGCCTTAGCTAATGCAATGCATTATGGTAATTGTAGGCTCTCACACTATCTCCCTCTCACTCCTCCCCCCCTCTAACAACCCCTCCCTGTCTCCCTAGCTATCCCACTACTAGCCCTTTCCAGCTAACTCAGCCCTTCCCAACCCCATTATACTTACCTGTCTTCTTCCTGTACAGACTTCCTTCTGCGGGGAAAGGTTCCTCCTCTTTTGTGACTCTGCCAGCGCCTGCACAGTAGTCCCGGCACTGTGCTGTAGCTTTCACTCCATCTTTAGTGTGCAGGCGTGGGAGGCTACTTCGGGCTCCCACACTTGCGCAATAGAGATGGAATGTTGGCTTCAGCGCAAAGCCAGGACTCTGGCTCTTTTGCGCACGTGTGGGCAGACGTCACAGAAGGAGGAGGTGTCGTTCCCCCGCAGAAAGAAATCTGGACAGGAAGAAGTAAGTATAGGTAAGTATAATGGGATGGAGGGGGGGGGTAATGGTGACATTCCGTTTCCGGAAATGGGGAAACAGATCGTCACTGGATAATCAGAAAATTTCCCTGGGGCAGTCACATGGGTACAACACTTACCCAAGACACATTTTCTAAAGCTTCCCGATACCCTATAACATGCGCTCCCATCACCGCCGCACACTCCACATCTGTCCAGTGATCTGGATGAATAAAGCTTCCCATCGCATCCTACTGGCTGCAGAAAAAGAAAGATATATGAAGTAACACAAAACCATACAACACACAACAATGACTAAGACTACTGCTTCTAAAATATTCTACAATTTTATAGGTGTGCTCATTCTACAAATTTCCAAAGTGACAAGATGAAAGGTTAAATTTTACCTCTTCAAGGGGTAAAAGAAAACTTTACATGCATGATGTGCCCTTGTGCACATGTATTGATTTTTTTGTACTGTCAATAAGGAATGGTGCAGGCTGGTAGCAATGGAAAGTTGCTATGTGCTTGGTTCTATTACCGTATGTAATGTGTAGACTTGGTTCTATTACTGCATGTGTTCTGTAGACTTGGTTCTATTATCGCATGTATTCTGTATACCTGGTTCTATTACAGCATGTATGCTATACACTTGGTTCTATTACCGCATGTATTCTATACACTTGGTTCTATTACCGCATGTATTCTGTATACCTGGTTCTATTACCGCATGTATTCTGTATACCTGGTTCTATTACCGCATGTATGCTATACACTTGGTTCTATTACCGCATGTATTCTATACACTTGGTTCTATTACTGCATGTATTCTATACACTTGGTTCTATTACTGCATGTTTTCTATACACTTGGTTCTATTACTGCATGTATTCTATACACTTGGTTCTATTACCGTATGTATTCTATACACTTGGTTCTATTACCGCATGTATTCTATACACTTGGTTCTATTACTGCATGTATTCTATGCACTTGGTTCTATTACCGCATGTATGCTATACACTTGGTTCTATTACCGCATGTGTTCTGTAGACTTGGTTCTATTACCGCATGTATTCTATACACTTGGTTCTATTACCGCATGTATTCTGTAGACTTGACTCTGGTACCACATATATGCAGTAAGCTCATGCATGTATTACACCTATTTACATACTCAACTCATGTATCTTAGGTGTGACTGTGTCCTTAAAATGTGTGATGTATGCTACACTTTAAAACTACCCCCAACTAGATGTTCTGCACACTTCTAAGGCAACAAAAGGAATACAAGCTGTGTGGTATTCCTGACTCAAACAGCGATCCATAGCTAATCCCAGGGAACTGAATATATAGGAGGTTTTGTCCATAGTGGACAAGAGGTCAATTTATTAAGACTGGCGTATCCTATACCAGTCTTTATCAATTCCACCAGTGTGACATGTGCCAGAATTAATACAAGGATTAATAATTCTGGTGCATCTCAGGATGTCCCCTGCACCAGAATTGATATATACATCAGTAAGGGACTGGCATATATTTCAGTCATAACTTGTGCCAGCTGTCAGGCAGAGGCGTCCCCAACCCATCTTAATCCACACCCAGCTTAGCCTACCTTTTAAAAAGTGGCAAGCAATTGGGAAAAAAGAACAAAGTGGAGTAGTTTTGGTGCAAAAAAATCGCCACTTGTGTTACCTTAATAAATTTCCCCAATGACTTTTAATCTTTTACTTGTAAGAGCTCGGAAATTTTATTGCAAGAAAAAAAAAAACAGTGTACAGATAGGTTTTATTGTATGGATGTACTGTATAATGTAAGAATTGACAGTAACTAAACATGCTTGTGATGTATACAGCCCCAGCGGTACCTCACATTTGCCGCTGATACAAACTCCCTGATGTGTCCTGTCTCTACAGCTTGTTCCATCATGGGCTGGTACCAAAAGTTGCCTCTCTCTGGTGGTACTGGTGCACTGAAGATCACAAGGCTTACTGGAAATGCTGGTGTAGTCATCTGGTAAAGAGAGAGGGTCACTGTGAGGACTCGCAAATTTAGCATAACTGATTTCAATGGCCTCTTTCCTGTTCCTTAACCAATATGGTCTTGTTGTCACCAAAAGATTCCAGTGAAGAGGCATCACCCAAGTCAGCTCTTGGCTCTGGTATCCCACCATGTGATATGAGTTGTTCACATACCCTTTTAAGTTGTCACATTCCCTTACCTGGATATAGTGGTACCCAACGGTGATACAGTTTCCCAAAGGCCCTTGCATTGAATGCAGAGCACTGATACTGTTTGAAGCTTGCAGATCCAGCAGGACACATCTGGAGAAGAAAAAGAAAATATTTTATAGGTCCATGTTCATGCTAGTATAGACAACTGTAAGCTAGGCTACTTTCAAGCATAGGTCAAAGGCCACAAGTACCCGTTACCCTACCACGACCATTTTCTGCCACATGGATCACCTGAGATGCATCACAATTATTAGTGAAGTCAATGTTAGCTGTAAACTTAGATTCTCAGGTTACCGCTATCATTGGTTGTCTTTTTTAATGACGTAGAGTAACATAAACCATATGATCTAAACTTTAGATCATGTGGTTAAGGTTACTGTCAGTCACTGAAAGTAAAAGTAAGACTTTTCAGGGCATAGGGGCACTTGATCTGGACAATGTGAGTCTCGGGAGATTTGCTCCTCTTTCAGTAATGCTTTAGATCAGAATATACAAGACATAAGACACAACAGTTCCATAGTCTGATGATGACTATCTGGTTAGTTCTATGCAGATGAAGAGTAATTTAGATGTGTAAACTCAACACAATTTAAAGGGGGTGTCCAAAACTCAAAAAACATAACTGCTTTCTTCAAAAAACCACCGTACCTGTCCACAGGTTATATGTAGTAGTGCAGATCTACCCCATTCATTTCAGTGGGGCTCAGCTGCAATACCTGGCATGTATTTCTAACCCTGAATAGCCACTTTAATAAGGGGCTAGGTTTATTATGTTGTCTGAACTGTAAGAATAATTTTATAGAGCAGGAGGGGCATATATATTATCTATACACGTCCCATCATTATTTGGTTTGAGCGCCCTTTGGAGGAAGAGTCCTGGAAGTGATGATATGGCCAACACAGCTATAGCCCTGATCTCATCATCATCCAGTCTGTCTGGGATTACATGAAGAGACAGAAGGATTGGAGCAAGTCTACATCCACAGAAGATCTGTGCTTAGTTCTCCAAGATGACGGGAACAACCTCCCTGCCGAGACCTTCAAACACTGTCTGCAAGTGTACCGGGAAGAATTGATGTAAGACAAAGGGCAAAGGTCACACCAAATATTGATGGGATATATACCGTACTTTTTACATATAAAATATGAAACATAATAAATAATCAAATTATAGTAAAGGCCACATATATACACTACTGCTCCCTTTAGAATCTATAGGACAAAATATCCGAGTCTGATAAAGATCTAATAGAGCAGCATTGCACATCTACAACATGGATGATAATTTGTGATTGTGGGACAACCCCCTTTATGCCATTTTGGTCACAAAATAGGTCACAGGTCCAAAGATTGCCACTTTTCCCTGCAACACTGCCAGTAATGTAAGTGAATGGGAGTCACAGTCATGGCAACCTTGGGGATCACAATCACATTCACCCCATTAGTTGCAACGTTGCAGGGTGAGATAGCAACCTTTGGTCAGGCGATAGGTGTAATCACCAAAATCGTTGTGTAGCCCGAGCCTTAAAAAGAACAGCATTCTCCAAACATTACACACACTGGTGCGGCACAGCATGCAGTTCTGTAAAAGGGTTGAACTAATACAATCTTTAGTCCACTTCAAAGCCCCTGCAGAAATCTATGGCACGCCTTCAGGCTACACATGCTTGTGAATGAGTTTGCCGTCCATACAATGATATACGAGTCGGGCAGGATTATATGTGGGTAATTACATGCTATACGTGGAGTAATGACAGGGCTATGTGTGGATAATTACAGGCCTGTACATCACAGTTATGTAGTAAGTGTAATGGGGAACAATCACATTACATTCGCTCATTCACCGTAGCGTGTTACTATGATCACTTACAGTTGTCTGCAGTTTACAAAGAGCCTACACCATTTGCTTATTTATATGCTATAGCTACTTTACTGCAATACCACTCACGCTTCAATATAACCACCCGCCTCCCAAAATACTACTCTGCAGAAAATTTTGGCACCTAACAAAAATAACTCTGTTTTGGGTGAAGAGGAATGTAGACTGTGCTATGTATAGTTTATACATGGGTTGGAAGGGTCATAGCACAAGTATACAGATACTATATAGGGATAAGTGATTATTATAGTAGATATACATTTTTAATATCTTAAAGTGATCCTGTCCTTTATTACGACTTTGGGTACAATATCAGGTGGAGGGATAACAGAACGGATTGCAGCCTATGGTAGATCCATGATCGTTCTGACAATTGTAGAATCAAGAAGGATCGAACATAGATCAACAGAAAAGCCGAAGGAGATGCCCATCTTGGGAGTTGTATTTTATATATATATATATATATATATATATATATATATATATATGATAGGGCAGGGCAATTAAGCGACAAATAATCAAAATCGCTCAATTAATAGCAATGAACTTGCTCATATGGATTATTTCAATTATTTTGCATCCATGCCATCCTGTCTCATACTGCTATTGTCCCTAAATACGTTATCCAATCCGGATTGCTGATGAAAATAATTGAAACCAAAAAACAGTGGCATATAAATAAGGGGCGTACCATGTGAAAAGGGGAGTAATAATCGTAATAATAAATAATCGTAATCATGGTAAGATATTCATACAGGGAACACGGGACCCCCATGATAAGTGGGGGCTTCAGCAGTCACGCCCCAACTGATCTACCAGTTATCCTCTACTGAGTATATAGAAAATAACTTGGAATTCCTGGAATACCCCTTAAGGCTGAGGCCCCACAATGGCCAAAGCCAACAATGGCTATAAAAGGAATGGGAGATATATAGGAAGCTCTTATACTTCTAACTTCTGCTCAATCCACTCCTGGCTTTGGCTCAAAAAACCGCAACAAAATCTGCAACCAAAAACGTGGGGACTCAGCTTTAAGTAGGAAACTGAATGCACTCAGGTAAGTTTCTGGTTATGGGCCATAATATATGTACATGCCAGACCTGATATTATTAAGGTGTTAAAAATGGGTTTTCAGGATCATGCAGTGATGCCATCACGTCCATCATTTACATGACTCGGTAGCCGCCAGTCTCTACCCTTAGTAGTGCGTCTGTATAGCAGCTATACCACTTGTGGTGGCAACAACCTTACATCAGCATAAACCTCACGGTCTCCACCAATATAATCCGATGGTTTGAGAAAGGCCCTAATTTGAACTGAAACGCCACGTTTATTTGGATTTCCAATATAGAATCTAATAGCAATAAACATCTGAGGGCCGGATTCTCTGGATTTTAATGTTATTGTACTGTCCCACTGGAAACCCTTCAAAAAGGCTCACATTTTGTATACACCTTTGTGAAACCATGCTAGCACTATTGTGCATATGTAATGGGTATGGCACAGGAGGCAGAGAGTCTTCCCTTGTCCTTAGTAGAAGGAAGAAGTAGTGTGAGGGAAAGCTGAGAAACATTGAAGTGTTATATGCACCTCACAGCTTCGATCCTGTTTGCAGCCTCAGGACAGACAGGACAACCTTGAGTATCTACAACTCATAGTTGGGAACTTGTAGAAAAGTGTGGACTTTGAGAGACAATAAAGCACGCTAGTTAAAGTGGAGGACTGTCCCAGCATAGGAGATGCAGACTGTCAATGTACCATCCACCTGCTCAGTCCCAGCCTTCAGTGGAAGCTGCATACACATCATACCTCCAGTATCTGGATGCCATTTACCCTGTTCTACCTCAAAAACATATTGTTATGCAGTTTTACCAACATCTTGTTTTCTGGGTCTTATGCATGCATGACCATCATGGGCACTCCAACCTCTATCAGCTCAGGGAGACTTACAACTTTTAGGACATGCCCTGGAGGAAAACACTACCACCACCATCAGGAACTCTGCAGGTCCCCTCAGCACAGTACCAGCCTAGGAGAAGAGCTGATGGATTTGGTTGAGATTCTAGCCACTGTGACAACTGGAACTACTACTACTCCCAGTCTCCTGACCTTCCCCATGGCTTGCTGCATTTGTATGTACATATGAGTGCTGAGGTCAACGATTGGCTGCAAAGCTCAAGTGAATGATTCACATGATGCTGTCGCTGGACTGGTATGGCCACTGGAGTGCCAGGCGACTGAGCAGATGAGTAATGGTTATTTTTTTAATTTGATACCTTTTTTTTTTCTTAGACATAATTCTTAAAGTAGCAGTCTGGCATCCTTTTTAATCTTTAGCCCTGTAGTACAGAGTATACCGTTGTTTAATGAATAGTGAATTCACTCAACCAGCAGATTCTTCATGAATAAGTGTACTCCTCCGAGTGGGCGTCCGATGGTCTGTTCCCTTCCGATGAACAAAGAACTGGTCCTATTCTTCTCCATGTCATACAGAATGCATCGGAAACCCCTATAGAGCTAAGTACATCACATAATGTATTCACTCCAAGTGTCATCCGGGTGCATTGCACTGCAAACTCAGCCCCACATCAGACAGCACACTTGGTCGTGTCCATGGGGTCTAAGTTCTGCAGCTGGTCATGTGATCAGCAAACTGACCTGCTGATTAACATAACAGCCAGAAGTCCCTGTTTTCAATGTAAGTCTATGAAAGTGGAATGTCCAGGCTGTCATAGATTTACATAGAAATGGAGACTTCCAGCTGGAGTGTAAATCCACAGGTCAGTCTGTCGATCACATGACCAGCTGCAGAACCCATTCAGCGACTACAAGAAGAATCCACAGAGTGACTAAACTCACTTTTCATTACACAGAACAGAGCTAAAGTATAAAAAAAATTCGGGACCGCTACTCTAAAAATCCAGACATTCGATTTAATTAATCCAAAATCAATTCACTACAGGATGTCACCGTGCACAAAGGGTTAAATAGAGACATATAATAAGAGTAATGCCTCATGTAGATGTGATATGCATGTGAAATGCAGATGTGTGAATAAGGCCTAACAGATCTATCACCAGCAGCCTTCTCACAGTCTCCATAGCAAAAGGGAAAATTAAAAATAAAAAATACGCTAATACTAATAATAAATTACATTAATATTGCACTAATTATAAATTACAACTTGTCTCCGTCACCCGTTTACATCCAGTGCTGCTTTTCCTATAATTTCCTACATCCGACTGTTTCACAGTGCCTGGTGTGAAGAGTACACTTTCCAGAATTCAACTTGGTATATTCACACGACAGCAATAGTAGAGGAATTCTTGCTTCTCAAATTCCTCTTCACTTTCTGACCCTTTGCGCCGCGGCTTTCCACCCATTGAGTAGGCACGGATAAATGGGTCTTATCAGTAAAGTGTCTCATGCTGCGGGTTCTGCGGCTGAATCACTCATGGAATCTGCGGCAACATCGAGCAGGGTACTTTTTTCAGCGCCTTGCTTCGATCTCTGCCTCCAATTGGAAATAATGGGAGGCAGATTCAGAACAGAACTTGATTTTGCAGTGGAATCCTCTTCAAAATCAGTACCAAATTCCGCCATGTGAACATACCCTAGTAGACTCAGCTCTGGACAGTAACGGAGCCAGCAGGAGATGCACAAAGCAGTCAGCAGAATTCTGATTGTTGCCATAATCTCTTCCTGATCAATGTCTGTACCTACCTGTTGCTGACACAGCTGGTATTGCTTGGCCTGACCTCCACATACAGTGTTATCCAGTCCTGCAACTGTTTGGAGTCTGTGGGAGAGAAGACACATCTTCAGATCACAAAAGAAATCAGTTTTCACATGAAATACTTGCTTTAAGTTGGCCAAACATATTAGATGATTGTGGGCCGAACCAGCCAACCATCTAGTGTATATGGCAGTCCGCCAGCTCTTCCCCAACTGCAGATGTCGGTGGAGATAAGGATCAGGCTGAGTTCATATCTGCACTGGAGACTCCGTCGCAGTGACCGTTTGACTGTGAAAATTGCCCAACAAAAGAGTGTTGCAAATAAGACATTTTTAGTCTGGTGGTTTCAGTTTAAAAGAAATGGACACCCAACGAACCCCATTATAGTCAATGAGGTCCATCGGTCACCGTTGGTGTTCACTGTTTTAGTGGACCGTGTGCCCATTGTTCTGGTCCTCTGATGGACCAGAACAACGGACACCCAGGCGCCATTGTGAAAATAGTGTCAGACAATTGGATTTCAACTGCCCAGTCCTCCAGGTCTTAGGGAGATAAACCGTCATCAGAAGTGTCTGCCAGCAGCTTCCTCCTCTATCCACATTCAGGGCACAAGTATTGCTCTGCCCAGAATGCATTTCATGGAGTGAGTGGAAGAGACAGCTACCTTATGCGTATAGCCAGCACTGGTCATATATGACCGGATGTCCCCCATGTGCCGCCAGTGCACAGGCCATGCTTCCGCGGCTCCTTTCATTAAATGAATAGGAGCCACGGAAGCAAGAGCTGCAAAATAGGACATCCTATCCTATCTGATGTGGCCCTGACTGTCGGCCGCACACGGGACTGTGAAATTCACGGTCGTGTGTACGGGCCCATAGAAAAGAATGGGTCAGTGTGCTAGCTGTGAAATACACGGATAGCACACTGACCCACACCACGGTCGTCTGCAACCGGCCTTAGGCAGGTCAAAATTTAACTATAACCCAAAACAGAGGCATATGAGAAGAAGCATTTACTATTAAAACTGGAACAAAAATCCATTATATGGATGTAGCCATAACCAACGCAACAGTTTAAGATCACCTACCTCTGACGCAAGCAATGCCTTTCTCGAGACATTACTCCACCACCGCAGGTTCGAGAGCAAGTGGACCAGAAACTCCATTCTCCCCACCATTCAGTCACATCTTCATCCCACACCTCACTGCTGTCCTGACAAGACCAGAGAGCGTCAGCAAAGAAAACGGCACTGCAATAATGCACTGCATAGTATAATAATAGTAACTATTTATAAGCAATTTAAAGTAAAATCTATGTCAACCAAATACCAACTGAAAGACAATATAAACCACATCCAAGCCTTGTCATACACAACAGTAATACCAAAATATATGCATTGTAATTGGAAGAATACAAAGTATCATATTGTTTAATATTAAGTGGCTGCATATGTGGTTAGGCTGGGTTTACAGCTGTGTCCATCCAGTTGTTTTTTGCCTAAGCCAGACGCAACTGATGACAATTTGGCTATCAAAATTTTGGATTAAAAACATTGACTGCATTGTTCTCAATATAGATTGCTGACAGGTCCAATGCCAAGCTCCATTTGAGGCTTTAGAGCACTGGATAGCCAAAATGTCCTCATTTGTGTCTGGTTTAGACATAAGACAACTGGCTCGAAACAACCATTGGTGTCACTATATGGGTCGCAGCTACTATTAGGCCCATAAGCTAGCGAGGCCCAGGGGTCACCCTCACCAAACTACAGCTTATTAAACTTCTCAAGTGCAGTCACAGGTATAAAGATTACCTTCGCTACAATTTACAGTGGGGAAAAAAAAGTATTTAGTCAGCCACCAGTTGTACAAGTTCTCCAACTTAAAAAGATGAGGCCGGCCTGTAATTGTCATCATAGGTAGACCTCAACTATGAGAGACAAAATGAGAAAACAAATCCAGAAAATCACATTGTCTGATTTTTAAAAAATGTATTTGCAAATTATGGTGGAAAATAAGTATTTGGTCACCTTCAAACAAGCAAGATTTCTAGCTCTCACAGACCTGTAACTTCTTCTTTAAGAGGCTCCTCTGTCCTCCACTCATTACCTGTAGTAATGGCTCCTGTTTGACATTGTTATCAGTATAAAAGACACCTGTCCACAACCTCAAACAGTCACACTCCAAACTCCACTATGGTGAAGACCAAAGAGCTGTGGAAGGACACCAGAAACAAAATTGTAGACCTGCACCAGGCTGGGAAGACTGAATCTGCAATAGGCAAGCAGCTTAGTGTGAAGAAATCAACTGTGGGAGCAATAATTAGAAAATGGAAGACATACAAGACCACTGATAATCTCCCTCGATCAGGGGCTCCACGCAAGATCTCACCCCGTGGGGTCAAAATGATCACAAGAACGGTGAACAAAAATCCCAGAATCACACGGGGGGACCTAGTGAATGACCTGCAGAAAGCTGGGACTAACGTAACAAAGGCTACCGTCAGTAACACACTACGCCGCCAGGGACTCAGATCCTGCAGTGCCAGACGTGTCCCCCTGCTTAAGCCAGTACATATCCGGGCCTGTCTGAAGTTTGCTAGAGAGCATTTGGATGTTCCAGAAGAGTATTGGGAGAATGTCATATGGTCAGATGAAACCAAAGTAGAACTGTTTGGTAGAAACACAACTTGTCATGTTTGGAGGAGAGTGAATGCTGAGTTGCATCCAAAGAACACTATACCTACTGTGAAGCATGGGGGTGGCAACATCATGCTTTGGGGCTGTTTCTCTGCAAAGGGACCGGGAAGACTGATCCATGTACATGAAAGAATGAATGGGGTCATGTATCGTGAGATTTTGAGTGCAAACCTCCTTCCATCAGCAAGGGCACTGAAGATGAAACATGGCTGGGTCTTTCAGCATGACAATGATCCCAAGCACACCGCCAGGGCAACAAAGGAGTGGCTTCATAAGAAGCATTTCAAGGTCCTGGAGTGGCCTAGCCAGTCTCCAGATCTCAACCCCATAGAAAACCTTTGAAGGGAGTTGAAAGTCCGTGTTGCCCAGCGACAGCCCCAAAACATCACTGCTCTAGAGGAGATCTGCATGGAGGAATAGGCCAACATACCAGCAACAGTGTGAACCTTGTGAAAACTTACAGAAAACGTTTGACCTCTGTCATTGCCAACAAAGGATATAGAACAAAGTATTGAGAGGAACTTTTGTTATTGACCAAATACTTATTTTCCACCATAATTTGCAAATAAATTCTTAAAAAATCAGACAATGTGATTTTCTGGATTTGTTTTCTCATTTTGTCTCTCATAGTTGAGGTCTACCTATGATGACAATTACAGGCCGCCCTCATCTTTTTAAGTGGGAGAACTTGCACAATTGGTGGCTGACTAAATACTTTTTTTTCCCCACTGTATATCATTTACCTTTCTACAGGGACAGAATAAACATTTTTGTAGGAGTTCAACTTAAAAATAGTCACTCTACCAATCATCTGATCATTTTATTCACCAAGCCTGACCTGTTAGCAATTGTTGTACAATAAAAAGGTCAGTAATATTTTTCACTATGGGATCACAGTGCAACATTATAATGTGAATGTAATATACCATTGTTAGAGGTTTTAGCTAAAGACCCTCATAAAGTACTGTAATTTCAGAGCCAACCCAACCTATCCCCCTTTTCTTCTGCTGCTTTCATGGTGGTAAAAGAGGGAGCTGAGACATCCATAAGACATGCCAGGAATTTAGAAAACAATTAAAGGGGGCTGAGAACCGAATACAACACAGGATTCCCAGAAAAGAGGAACATAATATTAAGATTCATTTTGGAGGTAGGGAAAAAGCTCCCTACGTGTAGGTCATCTGTCTTCTCCCTTTTCTCTTCCTCCACTACCCCCAGGCCTGGTGGTGTTAGAAGCTGTAAACCTCTCCTCTAGCAAAAGCGTTTGATCTCCTACTTAAAAGGGACGCCAGCAGAGTTAGAGGTTCCACCCCTTCAGTGCTGGAGGGGCAAGAGCAGAAGGAAAGGATTAAGAAGATGGTGTGAAGTGATAGATGGGGGAAGAGAGAAACTGAAAAAGATGCTTAGTAAATGCAGACAGATGAAGCACCGAGGCCACAGCTGGATTACTGGGACTTCTTCCCTAATAATAAAGAAATGTTTAATATCTCATGTTAGAAAAGGAATAAGAGTTAATGCACGCATCTAGAGTGCAGAGTAGCTGAATTTAGAGGAGGGGGGTCTGCAAAAAAGTCATGTGACTTCTATGCTAAGGGTAACCTAAGGTCTTACAATTCACAAACCACTGATTTTGCAAATTCCATCATGATTCTGCACAATATAGACAAATGGAGGGATAAATATTGTGTGGTTCGATTGCGAAAACCTTAAAACTTTCTGCCCCTGGGCAAGTGACTTTATTCTTTGTAATGAATGTAATTTATATCATTTTTGGATATTAAAAGTATATTGAGCTGCAAGGGTATTAGTGTTGTCATCTAAGTGTAAAACCCCATTATCTTCAGGCTTCAAACAGGAGACTGTGAGGGGTTAAAGGGATTTTTAACCATATTTCAATTTAGAGACAAAAAATATCTTAGTAGTGATAGTCTTGTGTCTTGATCAGTTCCCAATAGATACAGCCATGAATGCAGGGACTTTCTATGGTCTGGCACTTGTCAGAAACCCAGCCATGATTTCCTTATTGTGGACAAGTTACATTTGTGTCTCTGCTGGAAAACCTATCCACAATAAGGAAATCATGGCTGGATTTCTGACAAGTACCGGACCATAGAAAGTTCCTGCATTCACGGTCAAATCCATTGGCAACTGAACAAAACAAAAGATATCACCACTAAGATGGTTAGAGGAAATCTTTAAAACGTTGCCAATTTTTTAATTACTTATAAATACAAAAATGATGAATCATGTATGAAACATTCATTCATTCAAATTTGTGGAAACCAGAAAGTTCTTAAAGGGGTTGTCCAACAAAAGACACGTATCCTGTATCCACAAGGCCTGCAATGTTCCTCTGTATGAATGAAGTAAAGAATACAGGGGTGCAGTCATAGGGGTTGCAGAGGTAGCAGTTGCTCCCGCACTATTTAAATGGCACAAGGTAGGTATGGGCGCCATTACAAATTTTGCATCGTGGCCCAGGAGCTTGAAGTTACACATCTGAATGAATGCATGTCTGTTGTTGCTCTTTCGCAGGTTAATTCCTTAAAAATACAGTTTATTTAAAGTAGCACGTTATAACATCTTGGAATGTTCTATATGCTCCTGAAAAAAGTAGACTAATGCTGGCATCATGGGAGAATGGGCAAATCTACCAGCAGTGGCAGAATATGACATATGCACTTTAGTGCCAGCCATATCACAAAAAAAGGGGCATGCCTGGCACATTTCGTGACTACGTCACAAAAGTGGAAACATCATGCTCCAAAATGGGGTGTGACTAAAGAGGACCTTTCAAAACTTCTGACATTAGCAGTCTTATATACTGCTAGAAAGCTGATAGTGTGCTGAATTCTGCGTCATTCCTGGGCTGTCAGTAATGCCCCATCCCCAACAGTACAAGGCTATGGAAGAGTACCATCAGTGGGGCGTTCCTCACTGCCCAACAATGATCCTGAGCTGTGAGGCCGGCCCCTCTGACAGTGCAGTGATATCGGTGCCGAAACTAACGGTACCTACATCTCTGCAATTCAGCTCACTGTCAGCTTTCTCGCAGTATATAACACCGCTAATGTCAGAGGACATGAAAGGGAGCATGGCTATGCAAAAAAAATTTCACAGCACATGGCTCAGGCATCTCCCTCTAAAATTTGCTAAGTATGATGCAGAGGAGGCGTTTGAAGATCCTGGACCTTTGTGCAAAATATGTCATAGATCCCACAACCATGTTAAGTCACTTATAGCACTGCTATCCTCTTATAAAGCACCAGGATCCTAGTGTAACTACACCCTCATAGGTAGCAATATTTCAGTAGGCACATTGTGACATTTGTCCTGGAACTTTGAAAACCTGCCTCTTTTGGGGGCAGAGTTAATAAGGATTTCCAGAATTTACATGTTGATGTCCTATCCTTAATATAGGTCATCAATATCTGATCTATGAGGGTCCACTTACCCAAGACACTGTGGTCTGCTAAAATTTCACTACAATCCCAGCAAATTTGGGACAACTGGCTATATGCACCTCAGGAACGCTATATTATTTTCATACAATCTCTCTTGTGAAGGTTGTGGATTAAGAGGGGGCAGTATTCTTTATATATACATGTCCATAGGGGCAGATTTATGAAAACTGTTCTAAACAACCCCTGTCTTTGTAACCCATAGCAACCACTGCACAGCTTTCATTTTTCAAGAACAGAATACAAAATATAAGCTGTCGTGTGATTGGTTGCTATGGGCAACAACACGGTATTCTTTTACACATTTTTATAAATCTCATAGAGATCCTTATGTACTCCTGTATTGTGCTTACAGTATATAGCGGGCTATGTGGATAAACATATATAACCAGCACTTGACTGCTCAGCACTGTATACAAGGGCCACGAGCTCTGCTCTGTTCACACTGATGTTGTGGCTTCTGTTTAGATTGATGGGTCCAAATGACAAGGGCTGACCACAATGGGGCAGATTTATTAAAACTATTACATTTATTATACTGGTCAAAATCTTTTGGCCCATAGCAACCAATCACAATGCAGCTTTCATTGTGTATTCTTCCAGAAAAATGAAAACAGTGCTGCGATTGGTTGCTATGGGCAAATAAGATTTTGACCATTTTAATAAATTTACTCCAATTGACTCTTGAACCGATTCTTTGCCCTTGGGGAAGAAGTCTAGCAATGAATGGGATATGGGCCAGGATAAATACAGGGCTGTAACTACCACCATGGCACCATCTTCAGTATGTTCAGGTGGATATCTTCCATGCAGTCCTACAATACATAACCACAGCTCTGTCACTGTCAAAGACACGTCTAAATAGATGTAGATAGTGGACTGGTACTAAACTGGTGCATCTCCGTCCAATAAATTTGGTATGGTGCACTATATTCCTCAGAATGGGCTATGCCATTTGCACAGCACAAAGCAGCCCCGAAACACTGAAATGTTGTAGCTTTCCTACCATTGCTGACTGACACTTTTCCGGGTAAATAGTGGTACTTTTGTGTAAGATTGTAAAATTGCAGCATGTATTACAAGAGGTAAAATATTCAAATAGAGACAAATTTCCAAAAATACAGTAGATGTAGCAGAGCTGGATCTGTAATTCACCAAAATAATGTTCTAGGCTTGGATAATGGAGTGGACTTACCTGGAGTCCTGTATGTAATAAATCATTACCAACTCAGCACTGCTACATATTGTATATAGAAATATGAAATGGGATTAGCACTGTTTTATTATCTGCAATATTAGCACAATAGTACAACTAATCTATGGAAGCTTCAAAGATAGTATAATACTACAGAAAGAGATAGATAGATAGATAGATAGATAGATAGATAGATAGATAGATAGATAGATAGGGATGAATAGCTAGGCAGACAAAGATAGAAAGAAAGAAAGAAAGAAAGAAAGAAAGAAAGAAAGAAAGAAAGAAAGAAAGAAGAAAAAGAAAGAAAGAAAGAAAGATATATAGATAGATATGATATGATATAGATGGGTTGATAGGTAGACAGAGAAAGATAGATGGATAGATAGATAGATAACAGATGGACTAGATAGATAGATAGATAGATAGATAGATAGATATGATATTGATGTATTGATAGGCAGACAGATAGATGGCTAGACATATAGATAGGTAACAGATGGACATAAAGATAGATAGATAGATAGATAGATAGATAGATAGATATAGACGAGCTGATAGGTAGATAGAGATAGATAGATAGATAGATAGATAGATAGATAGATAGATATGATATTGATGTTTTGATAGGTAGACATACATGTAGATATTATAGGTAGATAGGAGACATGCATATAGATAGATAATTATAAATGGATAGACAGACATACATATAGATATTATAGATGGATAGATAGATTTATCGATAGATAGGAGACATACATATAGATAGATATTATAAATGGATAGATAGACAGCTAGATATCATGTCCAACACATACTGTAAATCCACACTATACATAGAGCACACAGTATATAAGCAGCCATCTAGACCCCTGGTCACACTTACTAGACAGACACATGGCTATTTAAATCCCTCTCCCCCATGTGCTTTCTCATGTTATATTCTGCCTGTGCTGACCCTTCCCCAGCTGTAGCCCCTCCATGTAGTCATGCAGCCATGTATGTAGTTGAGGACCCCACAGTCACATGTCACATGTCTGTACCAGCAGAAGGTCCAACTTTCCGTCCACTCACTCACTCCAGGACTGCGGGTCATAGAGGAGAGCCCTCCCTGCTGCAGCGGACCCGCAGCCTGGCACTATAGGTGGCATGGTGTTACCTTAGAGCTGGAGGATCCGGGGCTCAGGCACAGTCCGATGAGCAGCAGCATGAGCCCGGGGGGGCGGCGGTGAGGTGCACACATCCCTGTACTGCAGCTGCGGCAGGAAAAGCCTAGGGACCGGCTGGGGCTGCCCGCTCCCCTCCCCGCATGGCCAAGTAATTACAGGCTCTGAGCTGTGTGAGGCTGGGGGAGCTCCGAGCCGGGACAGGGGGAGGGGGAGAGGGGGGCACAGGAGGGACAGGGAGAGGGGAGAAGAAGAAGACATGGGTCAGGGGAGGAGGAGAGGTACACACATAGGACGACAAGTGGGGGAGGAGGAAGGAGGAGAAACTTTCTGTCATCTTATTATCTGATCATTTTAATCAAAGTATGATTGATTTCCAATGAGCCAATGAATGAACAGAAATGGAGGGATCTAGCGACAAACTGCAACCGGTCTGATTGACGCAGCTTAGGCTAGGTTCACACTAGCGTTCAGGTTTCTGTTCTTCCAAAAAACGGAAACCCTATCCGCTTAGAAAGCGGTTACCCATAGAATCCCGCGGGTCCCATAGATTATAATGGGGTCCGCCATAGTACTTTTCTCTCCATATATTTTAAGCAGAATCCCGAACGGTCACACAACGCTAGTGTGACCACAGCCTTACCATGAACGATTGATCCATTGACCCAGATTTACTATTGTAGATAAGACTAGACACTGGGGTAAACATGGCATATCTCTGGTGTAATGTGCACATCTTGGCCCATCTAGTTTGGGCTAGAATTTTTCAACATTTGAGACATGTGGGTGTGGATTGTCAGAAAAAGGAGCATGACTATAATGCGCTACAATACGCCAAAATAGTGTCAAAGAATTCTGGCACAAAGTACGTCAATTAAAAGCTGGTGCATAAATGTAGACTAGACCTTCTGAAGATATACCAGATTTATCCTCCAGCATCAGCCACTGTGATAAATCTGGTGTATTTTCAGACTGCCTGTCTAACTATTAGTAAATCTGGGCCATTGTGTCATTACGGTGCCATAGGCAGAAAGATTTGCTCTTCGTTGGGAAAGAGTCACACACAAATATATATTTCCTACAGAAAATCATTCCTACCTTGGTCAATATCCTTGTACTTTCATACTATATTAAAAGTTAAAGGAGTTGACCAGGAATTGGAGCAACTCATGTGGAGGCTGGGAGAGATGTAAAATAAGGCAAATAAACCATACTCACTTGTTCCTGGCATTCTGTGGTCCACCGCCAATGTCAGTTCAGTCTAATGCCAGTGCATTGTTCCCAGAAGTCCTCAGCCTCACATATACATCACTGGTTCCTAGCCAGTGACTGCTGGTTGCAGTGGTTATGTGAGACTTAGGACTTCTGGCATGGATGCACCTGCCAGGGACAGGTGAGTATGTGATGGTCACATAACGTTTTAAAACCCATGCTAGTCTATGGGTTTTCACATGTACATCTTTATAACTATCAAAATAGACAAATATATAACGTTGGTTTTTTTAAGGACTGTTTTTTTTTTCTGTCCATCAAAAAAGCAGACATATAAATACCCTTATTGGGGCAGATTTATTGCCAGAATTGTCTTTTATGCCAGAAAACTGGTGTACAAAGCATAAAAAGCTACACATTTTTTGAACAAATTGTATTTTTGTGCAAAAAAAATTGCAGCTTTTTCTTTTTTGCACCACCCTTGGTGTGGGGCAGAGTTGTCATCATTTACACCAATTTACTGGCATCAATAATGTCTAAAATGTACACCTACTATGATTTGGCATAGATTTCGGTACAGGCACCTGGCCCAGCCAGAAATATATGAAGAGGTGAGGACCACTTTATAAATGAGGCACGTTCTGCCCCTGGCATCAAAGACATGAAGACTGGCATTTAATACGCTGGTCTTTATAAATCATCCCCATGCACTACCATTGTTTATAACACTGTCGTGATAGCCTTTCAAAAGCGGATGTCACATGGCTGTGTGAATAAGGCTCAACAGTCGCTTCATTCAAACAGGGGTACAAGAGTCCTCCACTCTCGTGATCAGTGGGACTCCCAATGATTAGAAATGTATCCCCTTTTATGTGGATAGGGAATGAGTTGTGTTTGTGGGATAAACCCCTTTAATTTTACAGCTTTGACATGACTTTTACATTTTTTATTGCTATTTATTATTTTATATTTATTTTTATTATTGAAATAGAAGCAAACAACTTGCATTGCTTAAATCTTGTACAATGTAACTTTTTATTGTTGCAGTCTTTATTCTAAGATACATAGACTCATATGTCTATTGCATCCAAGGCAGTCAAGGATATATGATCTGAGATAGTATGTTTTTTGGGTTAGGAATCCCAATAGCTGCCTCCTCCTACAGGTTTTCCAGTCTGTCTATAAGCCCCCAGGTCTTCTGTTTCCCTCTCTTGCATCTTCCCAGGACTAGCAAGTAAGGGTGAGGGGGCTGCTGATGTGACTTCCCTCTGTCAAACTTTCTGCAGAAGAACCTGAAACAAAATCCCCCCCCAAGCACGTTTAATAACACTGTCATGGCCAAGCAGGTTACACAGTAAACCTTAAATGATGCTTAGAAGGATAAGACTTGTTAAAGTAAGTAGTACCTCCAAAGTACCTCCTAGTGTTTACTGACTGCAGGGGGGAGTCTGCCTGCGCTTCAGACTTTGTTAGGAGTGGGAGCCCCCTGGTAGCAAATCACCCATCCACCTCCCTTCTGACCAAAGAATTATTTAAAGTGGAATCAGGTGGCTGACACTAAGCTGTAAGGGGGAGGTCTGCGGCGCACATGTGTCCAGCTGATCTGACATTCTCACAAAGCAGTCTCACTATCCCCTGCAGATAACTGTCTTCATCTGTTCCATTGCAGGCATCTGTCTTGGGACCATTTCCATATGGTTGAAGTTTCTGTGCACTTGTGAACACGATCAGGAGCAGTACCTACTCCAAGAGAACCCATGTCATGTCACCCTGCACATATTTTATTGCATTACAAACATATGAGTGTCTACATCCCAGTGCACATTATAGGACATCATATAAAACTCTTAAACAATGACCCACATTTACTAAAGCCATTACACCAGAATTATGGTGTACCTGGCGTACCTTATACTGTACCTTCTTTTTGGTGCAAATCAGTTTAGACATACAGTGGATACGGAAACTATTCAGACCCCTTTAAATTTTTCACTCTTTGTTTCATTGCAGCCATTTGCTAAAAGCAAAAAAGGTCATTTTATTTCTCATTAATGTACACTCAGCTCCCCATCTTGACTGAAAAAAAAACAGAAATGTAGATATTTTTGCAGTTCGATTCGAAGTTCCAAAAAAATTCACTTCGATTCGAATTACTTCGCGGCCAATAAACAGCCGGGGTGGACGGCAAAATGGCGGAAGCCCTTGGATGCCGCGGTCATGTCTCTCTCTCTCTCTCTCTCTCCAGCACGGGCAAGTTTTATTCATGTGGAAGGATCTACAAACAAGCAAAGACACGCCTACCCAATCACATCACTAGAGAACATCACGTGGCCTTCTGATGTCACAAAGGTCCTTACTAAATATTCGTTACTGTGAAGCATCAGGAAATCCGGAATCGTGGTGAATCGAAGATTTCCTGAAATTCGGATTGAATTCCACTTCTGCAAAATCGATTCGCTCATCTCTAGTCATAAGTATTCAGACCCTTTGCTCAGTATTGAGTAGAACCCCCTTCCTTTTGAGCTAGTACAGCCATGAGTCTTCTTGGGAATGATACAACAAGTTTTTCACATCTGGATTTGGGGATCCTCTGCCATTCTTCCTTGCAGATCCTCTCCAGTTCCGTAAGGTTGGATGGTGAACGTTGGTGGTGCAGAAACAGCACTGATAATGCCAGCCCTGCATTATCAGTGTAGTCTCTATGGCTTAGACTAGGATGGAATGGTTTAAATCAGATGTGTCATGGATCCAGTCTCTGTCTCAGCACTGGGAGTGTTAGCTGTGTGGTGTGACAGGTCACCGCTAACACGCCCAAAGCCTCAGCATTATAAGGTGTTGAATTGTTGAAATATAACTGTATATGCGACCCTCACCCAAACCTTCCTAGTTTGACATGGATACAGCGGGTGGTGCCTCATACTAACAGTCATAGGAGGCAGTGCCACCTATTGGATCCACAGCATACCAGGCAGCACCTGATTTTACCCACTCCATTCTAGCATCTACCCAGTCTTCATGGCTAGAGAGACTGAAGGACCTGAGATGACATAATCCCCAAGAGTCCACAGGTCACCTAGAAGCAGTTCAGGGTGAGTCTGTAGGGTAGATGCTAGAATGGAGTGAGTACAATCAGGTGCTGTCTGATATGCCCTGGATCCAGTAGGTGGCGCTGCTTCCTGTGACTATTAGTAAGAGGCACCACCTACTGTATCCACGTCAAACCAGGCGGGTTAGGCTTAGGTTTGCATATAGGGGAGGAATAGTTAGCCTGTACTTCAACAATTTAAAACCCAAAAATGCCAAGGCTCTGGGTGAGTTACCAGTGACAGGCTGACAGGTGGAGTCTGCCATACTACACAGCTAACACTCCCAGAGCAGAGGCAGCGCCACCTACTGAATCCACCACACACCTGATTTAAACCTCTCCATTCTAGTCTCAACTGAGTCTGTAGGCTGAATACTGTAATCTGGAGGCAGTAGGTATGGGGATTTTGGCTGTTTTTAGTGATCTGGGTCAGCTCCCGAACAGCTCTTCATAAAATACTGCTGTCTATGCTGTGTAGACAGTCAGGCACCCCCTTCCACTCCTCTCCACTCCACGTTTTAACCTAATTGCATGACTCCCTGACTGATGTCATTCACATCACAACATAACATCAGGTTAAAAGGAGGCAGGTTGACACATTTGGGGATGGGGTTAACTGTGTAGTGGGGTTAGTGCGGTTAAAGGCTAGAGATGCCCTGGGCTAAATTAATCCAACTAAGAATAAGCTTAATAATAATAATAATAATAGTCCTTTAATAGTCCCACAATGGGGAAATTCAGTGTGTTACAGCAGCAAAGATAAGCAGATACAAATACAAATACAACATGTACAGGAATGTTCCAAGGTGAGAGGCATTACATTAATAGCAGACAGACAGGTAGGACGTAGCAGAGGGGGGGGGGGGGATATAACAGGCAGAGAGATATTTCAGTTCTCTGTGTGTAATGATCTCCGCTTAGGTCGGTGTTGGTTGTACAGCCTAACCGCGGTGGGGAGGAAAGACTTCCGATAGCGCTCCTTCTCACACCTAGGGTGGAGCAGTCGGTCACTGACAGTACTGCTCAGCGCGATCACAGTCTCATGCATGGGATGGGACTTCTTCTTCTGCATGGAGCTCACCACGGACAGTATCCTTCTGTCACCCACCACCTGCACTGGGTCCAGTGGGCTCCCCAGGACAGAGCTGGCCCTTCTAATCAGCTTGTCAAGTTTATTTCTGTCCCTGGTTGATATACTGCTCCCCCAGCAGGCCACTCCAAAGAAGATGGCTGATGCCACTACCGAGTTGAAGAAAGTTCTAAGAAGTGCCCCCCGGATTCCAAAGGCTCTCAGCTTCCTAAGCAGGTAGAGCCTGCTGTGGCCCTTCCTGTACAGGACCTCCATATGATCTGCCCAGTCCAGCTTATTATTAAGGAGCAAACCCAGGTACTTATAGGTGTTCACAATCTCGATGCCCGTCCCCAGGATGTCCACTGGTTTAGGAGGGCTTCTGCCTTTGCGGAAGTCCACCACCATCTCCTTGGTCTTCCCCGCGTTAATCTTCAGGTGGTTCCGGTGGCACCAGTCCACAAAATGCTGGTTCAGTTCTCTGTACTCCCTGTCATCATCATCTGTGATGAGACCCACTATTGCAGAGTCGTCAGAATACTTCTGTAGGTAGCAGCTGGATGAGTTGCACCTAAAATCTGCAGTGTACAGTGTGAAGAGGAAAGGGGCGAGAACCGTACCCTGAGGTGCCCCCGTATTACAGATCACGGTACCTGACACACAGTCTCGGGCTCTCACGTATTGAGGTCGATTTGTGAGGTAGTCTAGGATCCAGTTGGAGAGGTGGTGGTCCACTCCAGCAAGGCCCAGCTTGTCCCTCAATAACCTGGGCTGTATGGTGTTAAAAGCACTGGAGAAGTCAAAGAACATTATTCTCACCGTGTTCCCTGGTTTCTCCAGGTGAGACAGAGCCCTGTGCAGAAGATGGATGATGGCATCTTAAAGAGAGTCTGTCAGCAGTAAATTGGCTATAAACCTAATCCCAGTACCTTGTAGAGATGATTCTACATTTTCCAAATATACCTCTGTTATTCAGCTTTGGAGAGACATTTTCATGCAAATGAAGGGAGACCCACTTTGGGGACCTGCTTTAGATTGCCTGGGTTTGGTCTCTGCTTCAGATTCCTGGGCAAAGCCCTTTCCCTCATTTGCATATGAATAACAGCGATTTACATGAAAATGAGGCTCCAAAGGTGAATAACAGAGGTATATTTGGAAATTGTAGAATCACCTCTACAAGGTACGGAGATTAGGTCTATAACCAATTTTCTGCTGACAGATCGTAATGTGAATCCACTACAGGACAAGTATATTGCACCCCCATATACATCCAATTTCATGCAGAAGCATGCCCAGGTTTTTTTTTATACTCAAGGATTTATGTGAAGAGAAATTGTGACATTCAGATGTAGCACTGTTTAACTTGACTTCTGCAACTTCTGTGCTGTGATATCCTAGTTCAGAAGACAACAAAAGCCATTGAAAGAGTTGACTTAACACAATGTGCCACAGTGTTAGCGCATTATGATTCGTGTTAACCTTTGCTACTTCTGTCCCTCATTGCATGCACTATTTTAGAGGTATGCATCCATATAAATACAATTTTGCAGCAGCTATTCTCAAAACGCTATGGTGTGCTGTACCCCTGTTATACAACAGGACATTACCAGGTGTTCCAACATTGCAATTTTATAGAGAAAGCAAGTGTCAGGCGAGATGACAGGTCCTCTACCATAGGCACTGCCAGCACATATTATATCGAAAATAAAATATAATAAAAAAGTGATTTATTCAAATATAACATATAAAAAGTATTTCATAGTTCAATTAATTGTTTTATTCTGTATTTTCATGAATATTTTATAAACTTTTTTTTATTATTTTTATCATCATCATCTTCTCTTCTCTTGCATAATCCTGTCTTATTGAAACTACACGGCTTCATTAGGGGTTACTTCAGGGACTAGTAGTCTGAGGGTTTGGAGCAGCAGCTTTAAGTACTTTAAGGCTAAGGCCCCACGTAGCTAGCCGCAGCGAAAAAGCGATGCAGGAAAAACCACAGCAGAAATGCAGTGCATTTTTCCCCGCAACGCTTTTCACAGAAAGTCTGAAGAGTTTTCCTCTGCGGACTTTCTGCTTCAATTATACCTATAGGAAAACCGCTGGGGTTTCCATAGGTATAATTGACTTGCTGCGATTTACAAAAAAACCGCAATGGTTTTGGAAATCGCAGTGTGTCCACTGTGGGTATTTTTGTGCAATGTGTGGATGGGATTCACTAAAGAGGACCTTTCATGTCCTCTAAGGTTTATACCATAACAAATCTGACAGTGTGCTTAATTCGGTGCACTTTTAGCTTTGCTGGTATCTTTCCCAATTACAGAAATATTGGTGCCATCCGTTTCGGTCACGATATATAATCCACCGCACTGTCAGAGGGGCCGGTCTCACAGCTCTGCATCATCACTGATCGGTGAGGACTATTCTATACTATTGTACTCTGCGGACTTTCTGCTTCTATTTTACCTATAGGGAAACCGCTGGCGTTTCTGTAGGTATAATTGACATGCCGCAATTTCCAAAACTGCAATGGTTTTGGAAATCGCAGCATGTCTGCTGAACATATTTTCCCGCACTGTGGGGATGGGATTTGCTAGACTCCCATCCACTACACAGTGACTATAAAATGTGTTTTTTTCTGTGGCGTTTCCTCCATGTGGGGCCCCAGCCTAAGGAAGGATCACCTTAGGATAAAGTAAAACCAGAGTAGTGCTGAGATTTGCCCAATACTACAGGGTGAGCAGTACTTTGTTGTATTGATTTACTACCCCATGGAGTTGCTCTTAACAAATCCAAAATTCATTAATACACCTACAATCATATATAGGACGCCAAATATATCAAAAATATGGAAAGACTTTATTAATATATCAATAAATATAGTCATGACTGTGTTGAAACCACCAAGTCAAGATATGCGGTTTTATCAAAATTTCACAAACCCTGAACCATTTTGATGTCTCATAGTAATCTTGGCAATAAACTGCAATTTAACCAAACGGTGTGAATGTACCATTGGATGCTTTTAGCTTTTTTTTTTTTTTTTACATACTTTTTTTTCTTTTTAGACATTTTGTGCTGCCTTGCACACATTATGCTGTGAGTGCAGGACTGTAGCGTTGCAGTAGTTCTGCAGCTTTCAGCATCATAAATCACTTTGCTGCTGTAAGTTCAGTTCACAGGAGCTGTGGTTGGGCTGAGGAGTACAGCCGATGCATAGATTGTATTTTTTGGCTCAAATATGGCCATGTGAAAGAGCTCTGGGCCTTTAAAGTGAGCATGGCACATAAGGACATGGACAACTTTCCCATTTAGGATTTGTTCACATCACATTTGAACATATAGGTCCTAACAATATGCTGAACATATCCATAGAGCCTCATAGATCCAATATATACCATAAAAGTGTCCTTTTGGTATTCATTGAGGATATATATTGTATTTCTGCATTTCTGACCACACTATACCTCACATCACCCAGGATGATACTGTATGCTCTTATAGTGCCATAAATAATTACATAGTGAATAAGGGTGAAAAAAAGGACACAAGTCCATCAACTCCTGCCTATAATCCTACATGGCTAGGCTGATCCAGAAGAAGACAAAACCCCTATAAGGCCAATTCTGCCATATAAGTGGAAAAATTCCATCCCGACTTCAAATCCTGTAATTCAGAACAAATCAAAGCTCCAGCTCCTGAAAATCTAGTATCTAGAACAGGGGTCCCCAACCACCGGTCTGCGGCCTGGGACTGGGCCGTTGGGGATCTTTTGCTGGTCCGCGGGTTGGCAATCTGGCCACAGTGTCGTGGCTCCTAGCTCTATACTAAACATGACCCCCCCCCCCTACGCTCTCTATAGTACACCAAACAGCGCTGTACACCGGGGTGTGCTGACAGGACCTCGGTGTACAGCGCTGTAGACCAGGTCCCCGCCATTAGCTACGTAGCTAATTTTCTCTCATCTCTGTTGGAAGGCTCTGATGTGATGTGAACCAGCCCTAATCCTGCAGAACTGCATTATATTAATGGACAGATTCCAAAAAATTAGCTGGTTTAGGACAGTGATGGGGTTAATGTCCATATATCTGGCTCTCTATGGCAGAGAAAAGGGTTAATTGTAGGGCTCTTGGTGATCTAGGATAGTGAAGGGGTTCATTTTAGTAATCTTGGTGGTCTAAGGTAGTGAAGTGGCTTAGTCAGTGGAGATAGCCCAGTACGGTGTTTAGTCATCAGTAGGTGTTCCTGCAGTTTGACCCTACCGATTATCCCCTGCTCTTTGGATAGGGAGGTAACTTACTGTGAGTGGAATACCCCTTTAAATAAATATATTACAAGTTATACTGAATATTTTTGCCTGGGAGCTGTAAGTCTGGTCTGGTGTCTGAATTAACTTTAAAGGTCTGATCTCAGGCCTTAAATAGTGTTGGGTGAACCTCACAGGGTTCATCCTGCAAATATTAACGAGGTTTTGCTTGACAGTTTTGTTTCTCGGTCCGATCAAAAACTTCTAGTATTATACTTTGGGGTCTCCTTAAGACCCCAGAATGCAATAAGCGGAGGCCCAGAGGAGGTAAGTAAATATAACAATCAGTCTTACTCCCTGCTCCTGGGTTCCATTGTGGCCTGTAATTGGGTCCTCAGGACTGCTGACATCATTCAGGAGGACGAAGAGGATGGGAACCCACAATGGACAACGCAACGGAGCCTAGGAGAGGTCATTAAGACTGTATGTTATGTGTACTCACCTCTGATGCTGAAACTATGTCTTCATTGTAATGCTTTGCTGACCATCATTCTGTCGGGTGTCTTGTACCTGTGTTACCTGTCTGTATTCCAATGGTAACAATCCAACCCCTCTTGATGCAGGTGAACCCTATATATTCCCATGGTGCTACATGTTTGGTTCAGTTGAACTGTGGGGGCAATGGTCGTTACATTCAGAACACATACAATATAATATACCCATCTCAATGAGGCCTAAACGTGAAAAATTTGTATGACTTGTGTTTTGTTGCATTGAGGTCTTGCGCCTTGTCATGTATTTTTGTGTTTTTTGGCCAAAAGAACGATTTCCTTCAAAATGTCTCTTCTTTATATCAAATCTTGTTGTCTCTTCCTGTGTTTCTTTCTCCAGATGGCCACTGCTCTTGTACCAGATGTGTCTCCTGATGTACGGCTCTTGTAACACAGCTGATGAATCCATCATCATATTGTGAGTTGGGATTTCTCTGTTGATAGCTTCTCCATGTGTGGCCAAGGAAACTGTCTGTAGGACTGTATGGAAGAAGGTGTTGCAATAATTTCCAAAGATCTGATCTTCCTTCTACTTCACACCAGATCATTGCTGTGTCCAGGATTGTGAGAAATCACACTGTTCTGCCCAAATATAGCATGTAAAAAATCCCCAAAAACCAGGAAGTGGAGCCCACACATATGCACAATGGAACCAGAGAGTGGGCACAGGCGGCAGAGGGTCCACTGCAGGACCAGTATAAAGTGCTGACGAGTAACACGTCAATCGGGGGTCATTTGCATCGGCCAATGCATATTGTAGGGGGGAGGAACAATCACCACTGCGATTGTTCCTTTTAATTTCAACCGCACTTAAAGGGGTTTTCCCATATCCCTATTTCAGCAGCTTTGCCTGCTGTCTCTTCTTCTCACTTCCTGTACCCCCCCTCCCAGCTTGCTGAACAGGACACTATAAAGTATCACAATACTTATGATTACTAGAAATCTAATATAAATGCTGATGAAATAATATGCACATGCTTCCAGAGAACGGACTCAGTGTTATCTGTGTGTTTACATAGGAGAGAACAGACAAGGGTTTATCAGCAAACTGCAATGAGCTGAACTGATTGTCCTTCCGGCACAGCTGTACATAACAGTAGTGAGAGCAGTGACTGACGTCACTTGTTTTATCACACAGGTCCGTGGTTATGGAACGCTGTGTAAACAATGGGAGGAATAATTTCACATAGCAGGAAAACAAAGCAGTAGTTCTAAAGCAATATATTTAGGAAAAGTCTTAAAATTTACATAAGCTAGCAGTATAGATAGGATCCTTGAGATGGGAATACCCCTTTAAGGCCGGGGCTGCCGGTACTTTCCCTGAAAGGGATGTCCCATTACAGACAATCAGGAAAATGGGAGCCTGAATGAAGAGCTTTTATGATTGGCATTCATTTCTATGGATTGCAGTCCTGGCTGCCCCACAGCCGTGAATGGAGCATTGGTCACTCCTGATAAAATGCGTAAATGGCCCGTACTATAAAACTAATGCATTATTTATCCCGCATGGCAAATTGTATTAAACAGATGAAAAACAGCATCACAGTTATGGAACATGGGATAAGAAGTCATTAAAGTCATGTGTGCTCCAACATGGTATCAATGAAATTACAGCATGTCCTGCAAAAAACAAGTCCTCAAGGAATAATGGCAGCACATTATGCTGCACAGTTAAGGGTGTAAAATTTTAAACAAAAACATGATGGAATTGCAATGTTTTTTTCCACCCCCCATAAAAGTTAAAAAAAAAAAAGTTGATCAATAAGTTGTACCACAAAATGGAGCCTCTGAAAAATACAATTCATCCTGCTAAAAACAAGTCCTCATATGGCAGTAGAAAACTAAAAAGGTTACTGCTTGGAATAGAGATGAAAAAAATGCTGTATTATTGAGCACAAATCGAGAGGTGTCTCTTAAGGGGTTTGGGCTGAGGCCCCACATTGCAGAAACACAGCTTTTTTTTTGTTGCAGATGTTGCTGCGGTTTTTTGAGCCAAAGCTGGGAGTGGATTGAGCAGCAGGTAGAAGAATAAGAACTTCCTATATATTCCCCATTCCTTTTGCAGCCTTTCTTGACTTTGGCTCAAAAAAAAAATGCAGCAAAATCTGCAACAAAAAAAAGCTGCGTTTCCCCAACATGGGGCCTCAACCATAAGCAGTAAAAAGAAAATTGTTGCAAAGATGAACTTAACTTATAACTCAGAATGCCCTACCTCGCTTCACCTGTTTGGCTCTACCGAGCTGCCTAGGTGTAACTTGAAGATGCCAGGCCCTGATGGAAAATCTGTAACGGGGCCCCTACCTACCTTTTGTCATTTAGAAAACTGGCAGAGGGAACTTTGGGGTCCCCTCAGGGTCCAGGGCCCAGTAGTGACTGCTAATGCTGCACTCCTGATAGAAATAATAGTGCTGCATGTGCAATGGACCCTGCAATGCACGTAGCCTAAAACTTTTACATGAAAAGCAGACTTTGAACTGTAAGTGCAGGATTTCTTATACAGCGCTAAAGATAAAAGGCTCCCTCTGGTGGTGAAATGTGGTATTAGTTAACAAAAAATAGTACAGTTATTGACATATAAATTGGTATTAACAACACAAGTAATATATATTCATTAATAGAATATGTACTGTGCACTGTCCGGTGCAGGCATTTTTTAATTTTTGATATTCATTTTTAACTCCCCACCTTTCAAAGCCCATAACTTTTTTATTTTTCCGTTCACAGAGCTTTATGAGCACTTCATGTTTACTGGACAAATTGTACTTTGTAATGGTAACATTTAATATTCAGTATAATGTACTGGGAAGCTGGAAAAAAATCAGAATTCAGTGGGATGGAATTGAAGAAAAACTCAGTTTGTGTGATTTTTTTATGGGCTTTATTTTCAGGCTGCAGAAGAAAACTCTGGAGACTTTCTAAGAACTGCGGGGAAAAAACGCTTTTTGGCTGCAGCTCACTACGTGGGGCCTCAGAGTTTTTTTTTCAGCCTCCTATTCATTTGATGTAAGTTTGACGTGTTTTTTTTTTTTTTTTTTTTATCCTCTAGCTGAAAAAAAAAATCAACTACAGGTGTAAAAGATAAAAGTGGCCATTGCCACAGAAACCAATCCGATTTCAGCTGCCATCTGTGTGAGGCCCAGACTGATGTGATTGGTTGGCATAGACAACTGCTCCCCTGTACCTCCCTATGTAGGATTATGTCGTAAAGTGCCCGCCCTGCTACTGGCAGATAAAACACGTAAAAAATAAAATAGTCAAATTAGAAGCTCTGGATCCTGGAGACTGCGCCAGACCAAGGTCCATTTTCCACCATGATCACGTTTATGACCGGACCTGGAATAACACTGCTACATCTCTATATTAGTGCAATGTGCATTGCAACAGGTAAGTGAATAGAAATTTCTAAATCAGAAGCAGGCTTTGTCACTTGAGGTAGACATCTTGAAGAGGACAGGTCTAGGTATATATTGCTTATTCACTTAATGTTTTTCAGCCTTGTTCACACATAAGGGAGGGGAGATGGGGTGCTTCAATTTTTGTACTCCATCTCCAACACCAAAATCTCAAGTACTTGGCAGGAGTGTTTGGGAGTCAGATTCCATCCGACCTGATATCCAAAATCTATAGATATCAATCTATAGGTCATCAAATTCACACTCCTACAAAATCCCTTTAAATGCCCTATAAATTGTCTACTTCCTGCATCATCTGGTATATCAGTGCAATAAAAATATTGACAGCCTGTGATTATACCCCGAAAGACATTCAACTTGTTAGAAGGTTAGAAAATGAGTAGCTATGACATTGCAGAACTTATGACATCATAGACACCAGAACCTCACCATGCATATTACTTCTCAACAGCGCAGAGTATTCCAAGTTCTACGATGGAAGCAGGATGTGCCGCTGGAGGAAGACATCTAACATAAACCTAAATTTATGTTTATATAGTAGGTGTATATATATTATAGTAATAACAATCTCTATATACAGTATGTGTATATAGAGCCCATCAACCACTTAGTGGCCTTATTATGATGGGTCCCTATACTAACACTTTCTATATGGGGCAGGAGATAACTTTCTTCTAAACTCACTGTTACAGTGCTGTCTCTAAGAATGTTACAGTCTCCTAGTATCTTATCTATAGGGGGAGTATAGCATTTATTATAGAAATAAAGTCTTAGTGTAGGGACCCATCTGAATGAGGTCGCCTTGACGTGGCAGATGGGCTCGCACAATTCACCAACCTGTGCGCTAAGAACCTCACATTTATATCTATGGTCAGTCATACATAAAAGTGCAGGTGAAGAATTTTATCATTTAAAGCTCCGCACCAGATATATAAACTCTCTTGTCAGTATTAGATCTAATCTTCTAGGCTTCTCTATTCTAGGTATATCCGTCCTCATCTAGTCTACCTGGTCTTTTACTTGCCTGCCATCCTCTTTTTTTGATCTAAAGGGTTATAGGAGCAAGAAACATTTATCAACCATCCACTGGGTAGATGGTAAATGTTAGATTGGTTGGTATACAAGTAGGGTTGATAATAGACTGGTAAATCACCAGCCCAGCTGGTATTACTGCCTGGAGACTGCTGAAAGCAAAATGGGGAAGCAATAGTCTAACCCCGAATTCACATGTCCGAGTTTTAGCCATGAAACTCAGTCCGTGTGTTGGCTGGATTTACCAGTCTGAACAGTATGCCAGGAAAGGGACTCCTAGCAATACAGTTATCTATGATGCTAGGAGTCCCTGCCTCCCGGCGACATACTGTCCTGTACTATAATCATTACGGGACAGTATATTGCTGGTAGGCAGGAACTCCTAGAATCACAGATAACTACAATGCTAGGAGCCCCTCACCTAGCATACTGAATCTCGGTCATGCTAATGCGGGGTAAGTCTGTGCTGAGGCTTGTAATAACACATTAGCTATGTCTTAAGGAGGCCATACACATTAGATGAATGTTGTTAGAACCCACTGAATTTGGTATGACCAGGTGACTATCAATGTGTATGGGCAGGTACTTATCAAGTAAAATGCAATAACCAACATTACATAAATAAATTTGGACAAGTTTATGCACATTTTGCTAAATCCTTGCAACCATTTGTGTAAGAACCATAGTGCCTGACATCTCCCTCATAGTCTCCTCACTGATGTCACAAGGGAGATGTCAGTCACACCTTAGAGGTGTGATTAGTAAGGTGACAGTGTGACTAGGCTGAAGCTTCTCCCCGCCCACCGTGACTACTCGGGGTCATTTCAAACAGTTATAAATTCACTTTGATGCAAGAGAAAGATCACAGAGGACACCAATGGAAAGGGAATTACTTGATTCTGTACATATGGCCAGTTTATGGTGGAAAAAACAGCAGACAGGTTCTCTTTAATAGCTCAACTTTACTCGCAGTGGGTTAACTGCTGGAAGAATCATGGGCGCCTACAGGGGCGCACCGCTAATGAGGAGAAGTGAGGCAGCCACCTGAGGCGGCACTGTCCGTCACTGTCTGGGGGGCGGCATTTTTACTATTTATTTAATGTAAGCCAGTCCAGGACATTCCGCTTAAAAAAAAAAAAAAAAAAGCTGAGCGGAGCCTGTCCTGGGCTGGTTTACGAGACGTCCACATCACAGCGCAGGCAGCGATACAGTGACGTCATCACGATGCCTACGCTCAGACAGACGTCGCGGACAAGAGGAGGCGGCACCTCCATCAAGGCATCGCAGGTAGGTGCGGATAAGTTTTTTTTTTTTTTATATATAAGTAGGCCCTAACCTGCTGGAATATCCCCAGCAGGTAACGGCCTATTTATTTACCTACCCCGCATCTGCTCGTGGCCGCCTCCGCTTCCCCTTCTGCTATGGGACACAGAAGAGGAAGTGGATGCCGCTGTGAGCACCCGCGGGCATGGGTGAGGCTGTGGGCCTCAAATACTACTATTATTATACTCCGGGGTCTTTTCAGACTCCGGAGTATAATATCGGAGACCCAGGGGAGGTGAGGAAACATAAAAACCAGCGTTACTTACCTCGCCTGCGATCGTTGTTACTCCAAGCAGGCTTGGGGCCTCTGGCGACGTCATCAGGTTGCGTCGCTGGCCTGATCACATGACGTGTGCGCGCAATTAAACAGGGCCCAAAGCTGCGGGGAGTGCACCGGTGTCCAGGATAGGTAAGTAACACTGGTTTTTATGTTTGTCACCTCCCCTGGGTCTCCGATCATTATACTCGGGGGTCTGAAAAGACCCCAGAGTATAATAATAGTTCATGGGTGGGCCACTATGGGGCATAATACCGTGTGCAGGGACCACTATAGAGCATAATACCAGTGCAGGGCCACTATAGAGCATAATACCAGTGCAGGGGCCACTATGGAGCATAATACCGTGTGCAGGGACCACTATGGAGCATAATACAAGTGCAGGGGCCACTATGGAGCATAAACCGTGTTCAGGGGCCACTGTGGAGCATAATACCGTGTTCAGGGGCCACTATGGAGCATAATACCCTGTGCAGGGGCCACTATGGAGCATAATACAAGTGCAGGGGCCACTATGGAGCATAATACCAGAACAGGGGCCACTATGGAAAATAATACTGTGTGCAGGAGCCACTGTGGAGCATAATACCGTGTGCAGGGGCCAATGTGGAGCATAATACCGTGTGCAGGGGCCACTAGGGAGCATAAAACTGTGTGCAGGGTTTGCTGTGGAACATAATACCGTGTGTAGTTGCCACTGCGGGGCATAATACCGTGTGCAGGGGCCACTATGGAGCATAATACCGTGTGCAGGTGCCGCTGTGAGGTATAATACAATGTGCAGGGGCCACTATGGAGCATAATATCGTGTGCAGGGGCCGCTGCAAGGCATAATACAGTGTGCAGGGGCCGCTGCGGGCCATAACACTGTGTAATACTGTGTGCAGGGGCTGCTGTGGAACATTATAGTGTGTGCAAATGGGGCGCTATAAACAGGGGCTATGGCGCCTGTTTATGTTATACGCTGTCTGTTTATAGTGGCCGTGTGATGTAATTACAGCCTTGTCACATAGACGTGTATAGGACGAGGCTGTAGTTACATTACATGTCCGCTATGAGATGAATGACACTATGTAAACAGAGAAGCGGTCACGGCGCTTACACAAGTACCATTCAAACATCTGATCAGTGGGGGTCCTTTGTTTTTGAGCTCCACTGATTAGTTTATTAATGACCTGGAAAACCTTTTAATTAGTTAACACCTGGGGCATTATTAATAAGGGGCACTATTTATACAGGGTACACACGGACATTATTAATATAAAGATGCTCTTCGGGGGGTATTATTCATTATGGGGGGTTATATCATATATTTTATAATTAGGGTACCAGCAGGATGGGTGTGCAGGTGAGGACAATGTGGGTTGGATGCCTGGAAAAGTGAGGAGCCAAAGATGTCTGTGCTGCAAACTTTACCGAGACAAGTCACAGCTGGAAGAAGTGGTCATGGCGGTCCAAAGGGAAGAGAAGGGAAATGTGAAGGATTAGTCAGAGACGTCACCTGTAAGTAACAGAATGTTACTGCCCTGTATTCACCTAAATGATAGAGGATAAATACCTGAGTGATGGGGGTCTGTCTGCTGAGACCCCACTGAGCCTGAGAATTGGGTTTTTCGCCCATTGGGTGGGAATTCAGCCTGGCTGCAGCCATATATATAGGTGTGTCACTTGGTGGATGGATGAACCCGCGTGGCTCTCATTCACTTCGATGGGAGTGCCAAAGATACCCGAAGTCCAGTACTCAGCTATCTGCGGGGCTCCTATTATAGAGAATGGGGGCCACGTGGGCTCGTCCATCCACCAAGCCGAAGATGTGTGAAGTTACTTTCATTGTTAATGCCGTGTTGTTGATCTGATACTGAAGTAATACAGGAAGAAGAATTCTTAAAAACTGTTTTATAACTTTGTGTATTGTGTATATTGTGCGACGATAACAGTGTGTGAAGCTAGTAGCATGGAAACTCCTTTTTTTTTTTTTTTTTGGGGGGGGGGGGGGCGGCTTTCTATAGTCCGCCTCAGGCAGCAAAGAGGCTAGGTTCATCACTGGGCGCCTAACCCACTGGTAAGTACAGTACCAGTGTAATGGATGAGATCCACCGAAACAAACCCGCAGTGCAAACTGTATGCAAACTGTGTGTTTCAAACATGTAGCATGTCATTTATTGCTCGGATTTCATCTGTGGCTTTCAACCTTTGTAACGCAAAGGTTTAAGCTGGGGCAAACCACTCAGGAATTGCAGCTGAACAGCTGTTTTTGGCTGCTTTTTTTGCTGCAACTGAATCAACTGTGGGCTGTGTGTTGTGGACATACCACAGTGGACCTGACATGTAGAGCCTTACACTAACCCAGCATTCACACGACCGAGATTCATCCTTGATACTAGGAGTCCCTGCCTCCTAGCGACATACTGTCCTGTACTGCATATTACAGGACAGTATGTCGAGGAGAGGCAGGGACTTCTAGCATCGTAGATAACTATACTGCTAAGGCTCCCTCTCCCCACATAATGTTCAGGCCGGTAAATCCGACCAACACATGGACTAAGTTTCACAGGTGAAACTCGGCTGTCAGAATGCGGGGTTAGGAACACTCTGATTTACAGGAACATCTACAGGTCTTATGAATAATTTTCATAATTGAAGAGTGCAAAACAATAGTTATTGCTTTATGCAACTTTTCTTTTTAACTACATGTATGAAGGTTTGTTGAAACTTCAATTATTGATTAATTTTATAAATTTGAGAGGGAATATTAATTTAAAAAAATTTTTTAAAAAAAGTCTGTTTTTGTTTTTTTTGTTGTTTACTATATTGTAGCTGTTTCCAGCTAGTTAACTTTATTCTACAAGATATGTATTTTATTGTGAATTCATTTTGAAAATAAAATTATCTTTATTTGAAAAAAGGCTGAAAAATATGTTTGATACATTTTTGATGTGAAACTTACTTAGTTTTGCTCACCTTGAGTTTACTTTTTTGTGCCTCTCGGAGACTTGAAGCCGTCATCACTTCATTGCTTCTAATGGGTTTTAACAGCCATGATCAGAGGTTACTTGATCCTGACCATTACAGCAGGAACCCAGCTGGCAGTCACCACCAGGCTACCATGGTAATAGCATAATCACAGCTCCTGTGCCCACCCAGTTACCATAACTTAACTGTACATCATGGTGCCTCTTTATAAGAAAAACATTACTTACAGCTACATTATGGTGTATTAAAGGGGTATTATCAACTGAGCTGTGTTTCTCACCAACACTTTTTAGCTGCATCTCGCTACATGTGACCATAGCCTTAACGCTAAGGCCCCACCCAGCGAACCGATGCCAAAGAACACTGCAGAAAAGACAGAGGCAAAAACGCATTGTGTTTTTTTTTCCGCAGCGTTTTTCACTGAAAGTCTGCAGTTTTCTCAGTGTCTATGACAGAGAGCAGGATAGAACCTGCTTTATAATAACCTGTGACATCAGAACAGAATAAATCGGAAGCTCCCATAGACGTGAGTGCATCACAGAAGACACTCAGATGTCACTCCGAGTGTGATCTGAGTGCACTCCGCTGCAAACTCTGCCCCACATCGAATGCACACTCAGTCATGTGCATGGGGCCTTACAACTTCAATTCACTTTGAACAAAGGCAAGATCTGCTTTCTACAAGCTTTAATACAAAAAGATGCCCAAGGTATGGAGATATTTACCCCAGATCTACTGACAGAAATGGCTCACTATTATACTGCAGCTTCCATCCCAGGTCCACAAATCCATTGTTGAATCTGATCCCAATTCAATTGAGTGATACGTACAGTCTCTGACCAACACAATCTAATTGAACATATTTCACAAATGGCGGAGAAGGGGCATATCCCCCTAAACTACCTGAGTACAAGTTAAAACATGGTACCACAGAAAACAAAGTGTCTAAGGTACAGTAATTGTTATACATATCATACGCCTGGCCAGTATATTTAATTTTTGTTTATTCTGTTACTTAGTGATTTACATATACATTTTACAGCTGTTGTGCCTGCTTTTCCTTGAGCTGTATTTAGAGGTGATGCTCCCATAGGCTCCAAGTCTGAATATGTCCCAAATTACCAGTGAAGTGCATGCGTCCTTGTTAACACTGGACATTTCTAAGTTGCAATTCTATGAAAATCGCTATATAATGGTGATAAAATAGCTATGTGTGAATATACTCTTGTTTAGGCTGGGTTCACACATGCCATTGAGTACTGTATTTGTGGATTAAGAAATTTTAGAAAGTACAGAAAACATAAAATAATAAAATAACCACTTCTAACCCAAATACTTTGTTACACCATTGCTGAGGCAAGAGATGAGTTTTCTTCACAAAGTGAATTTAGAGGGGAGGTTTCCACACAGCTTTCCCAACTTCTATACCGCACAGAAGATTCTCACAGGTAAAACTGAGTATATTTATTTCTGCGTTTGGGCAGCTGTCTGTCAGCATTCGATTTTTTGACAGACAGAAAATTGTATCCTACCACAGCTTTCTGTCTTCCAAAAAAAAATATGGATCAAGGAGGAATCAGTTTTTTTAACATTAGATTTCATTGTATAACAGATGCAAACAGATTGTGCGTTTTTCTCCAACCATTATTTCTCTGAGCCAAAGCGTCATGACGTTGGTGCGCCACACACATGCGCCCAACCACAGGCCTCAGCAATGGCCTGCTGCATGTGACATCATTCAGGGGACACAAGAGGAAAGAAAACGCCAGGGGACCGCTGGGCACTGCAAGGATGCCCAGGAGAGGTGAGGCAAGGTTAGTAGAACTGTTTCAAATCGTGTCAAACAAGTTCGGCCTGAAACATTATATAACAGATGCAAACAGATTGTGCATTTTATATGTGTGGTATGTATGAATTCCTCACATCTTGCAGTTTTTTGGAAAGTACATTTTGCTTGCGGAAAGGGATTGCTTGATCTCGCATTTTAGTGGCAAATTTGAATTTTTGTGCAATTCTTGCTTGTAATCTCTGTTTGCTGCAAAGTTGCATGAAGGTGGTTGTATATATGAAATATCAACTTGTGCTTTTATAAACAGAATGCTGTGCAATATCAAAAAAGTTAGATTGTGCAATGTGAAGTATAGATTTTTAATATATTAGTGAATAACAGCAAAACATTGCTTGTCTTCTGTATCAGTGTTTTTGAGAGTATGAGCTCTTGTTGTAGTTGATGTTTGTGGTATATATAAATTGTGTACACCTTGATCTATTATTTTAAATGTGTTTTGTGCGTGAATGTATGATTGAATAGAAGTTTTCGGTGCAAATATGTGTGTATAGGAGCATTTTTTTAAAAAATGATTTGTGTTTGTGACAAAGTTACATGAAGGTGGACATGGCTATTGATAACCCATTGAGACACATGTAATCTTCAAGTTGTCTACTTTCAAGAAATATATTGGGTTTCAGAGTGCACTTGCTTTTCACAGTGTGTAATCCCTACATTTTATAGGATGATACTTTTTTTTAATATTTCCAGCTTCAAAGCAGATTTTTGTTCCTTCCAGTTCTGGTGATTTTATGAAAACATATGCATGCAGGTGTAGGCCTTAGTAATATGAATGAACTCTGCACATGTTGAACTCTTATTTTTAGGAGGTTTGGTGCATATAACTTTTTGTTTGGTTTCCACTTTTGGCAACTAACATACAGTACATTTATTTGCATTTTTAAAATAAAAAATACACTTTAAATCAAAATTGCATGAAGGTGCCTGTTCGTATACAGTAACAAGTGGCATTTTGACAATGCTGCATGTGTCTACTTTAAGAAAATATACATATATGGGAGGTTAGTATGATTTTTTAATGTTGCAATTTAGAGTAGTAGTGCTGTGTCGAGGTCATATATTTGCGATACGAGTAGTAGTGCTGTGTAGAGACCATAAATGCAGGATAAGAGTAGTAGTTCTATGCATTACCCACATACACAGGATAAGAGTAACAGTGCTGTGTAGAGGTCATATATACAGAATAAGAGTAGTAGTGCTAATCCAAGGCCATATATGCAGAGCAGATAGGATCAAACTGATACACTAGTGTATCACACTAGTGTTCGGGTCCACATGGGGACCTGAAAGACGGAGACCCTGTCCGTTTAAACCCACGAACCCCATAGGATTTTTCTCTCTGCCGGTTTTAAGCAGAACCTAGCTTTAGAAGTAGTGTTGAATGCCTGAGGAGCTTTGGAGGACCTTGAACAGCTCCTGCATACATCTTTGTCAGAAGCTAGCACACATATACAGGTGTCCAGGCCTGGAGCCGACAAATGTGCAGTGATCCTCCTCTCAGCCCTAGCGCGTTCCCCTGAGGTTGTGGTGTGTACCCCTGGGGTATGCGTACCACAGGTTATGAACCACTGGCACTGCAGGGCACAGCGGTGTCACACTGTTCTAAACCTCGTTTGCCTGGGTGAACAAAGTCATACAGGGGAGGAACTGGGTCACTGTATGTCCTCCTCGTGCCACAGCCACTGGGCCACTGTATGGCCTCCTCATGTTAGTGCCAATTCCACATTGTCGCCTTGTCACCAGCAACTTGGCCAGGTGACGCCGCTTCCGCCTCCATGTTCTCACGCCGTTGGTCCTGTAACAATGTCCACCTCATTCTCCACTGTTTCCTCAGCCTCCACTGCAGGGACAATTCACAGTGCTCCTCCAGCATACCACATGTGTAAGGCACAATGGTGTCACACTGTTCTACACCTCGTTTGCCTGGGCGAACAAAGTCACACAGGGGAGGAACTGGGTCACTGTATGTCCTCCTCATGCCGCTTCCACTGGGTCACTGTATGGCCTCCTCATGCCGCAGCCACTGGGTCACTGTATGCCCTCCTCATGCCGCTGCCACTGGGTCACTGTATGGCCTCCTCATGCCGCAACCACTGGGTCACTGTATGCCCTCCTCATGCCACAGCCACTGGGTCACTGTATGCCCTCCTCATGCCGCTGCCACTGGGTCACTGTATGGCCTCCTCATGCCGCAGCCACTGGGTCACTGTATGCCCTCCTCATGCCACAGCCACTGGGTCACTGTATGCCCTCCTCATGCCGCTGCCACTGGGTCACTATATGGCCTCCTCATGCCGCTGCCACTGGGTCACTGTATGGCATCCTCAAGCCGTTTCCACCGGGTCACTCTGCGTCCTCCTCATGCTGCTGCCACCAGGTCACTGTATGGCCTCCACATGCCGCAGCCACTGGGTCACTGTATGCCCTCCTCATGCCGCTGCCACTGGGTCACTGTATGCCCTCCTCATGCCTCAGCTACTGGGTCACTGTATGCCCTCCGCATGCCGTTGCCACTGGGTCACTGTATGCCCTCCTCATGCCGCTGCCACTGGGTCACTGTATGGCCTCCTCATGCCGCAGCCACTGGGTCACTGTATGCCCTCCTCATGCCACTGCCACTGGGTCACTGTATGCCCTCCTCATGCCGCAGCCACTGGGTCACTGTATGCCCTCCTCATGCCACAGCCACTGGGTCACTGTATGCCCTCCTCATGCCGCTGCCACTGGGTCACTGTATGCCCTCCTCATGCCGCAGCCACTGGGTCACTGTATGCCCTCCTCATGCCACAGCCACTGGGTCACTGTATGCCCTCCTTATGCCGCTGCCACTGGGTCACTGTATGGCCTCCTCATGCTGCTGCCACTGGGTCACTGTATGGCATCCTCAAGCCGTTTCCACTGGGTCACTCTGCGTCCTCCTCATGCTGCTGCCACCAGGTCACTGTATGGCCTCCACATGCCGCAGCCACTGGGTCACTGTATGCCCTCCTCATGCCGCTGCCACTGGGTCACTGTATGCCCTCCTCATGCCTCAGCTACTGGGTCACTTTATGCCCTCCTCATGCCGCTGCCACTGGGTCACTGTATGCCCTCCTCATGCCGCTGCCACTGGGTCACTGTATGGCCTCCTCATGCCACAGCCACTGGGTCACTGTATGCCCTCCTCATGCCACTGCCACTGGGTCACTGTATGGCCTCCTCATGCCGCAGCCACTGGGTCACTGTATGCCCTCCTCATGCCACAGCCACTGGGTCACTGTATGCCCTCCTCATGCCGCTGCCACTGGGTCACTGTATGCCCTCCTCATGCCGCAGCCACTGGGTCACTGTATGCCCCCTCATGCCACAGCCACTGGGTCACTGTATGCCCTCCTTATGCCGCTGCCACTGGGTCACTGTATGGCCTCCCATGCTGCTGCCACTGGGTCACTGTATGGCATCCCAGCCGTTTCCACTGGGTCACTCTGCGTCCTCCTCATGCTGCTGCCACCAGGTCACTGTATGGCCTCCACATGCCGCAGCCACTGGGTCACTGTATGCCCTCCTCATGCCGCTGCCACTGGGTCACTGTATGCCCTCCTCATGCCTCAGCTACTGGGTCACTTTATGCCCTCCTCATGCCGCTGCCACTGGGTCACTGTATGCCCTCCTCATGCCGCTGCCACTGGGTCACTGTATGGCCTCCTCATGCCACTGCCACTGGGTCACTGTATGGCAGCCTCATGCTGTTTCCACTCGGTCACTCTGTGTCCTCCTCATGCTGCTGCCACCGGGTCACTGTATGGCCTCCTCATGCTTCTGCCACCTCCACATTATGTCACCTTGCCACTCTGTATACATATATGTGGAATCGACAGAAGAGGGTGTAAAAGGAGTGCGCTCTTTCGCTCTACAGTCAGATGTTGGATCTCTGCACGGTTCTTTCTACCTGGCACTAACATGTACCTGTAAGGCTGGGTTCACACTGAGTTAGTTGGTCAGTTTTGGCCCCGTAACTGTCCAAATAAGTGAAGTGTGCATCGCTTCTAAGAGCGACGTCTGTCATGTGCGTGTCATACTGACTCACAGTATTGTTTGACTACCACAGTAGTCTCCCTATGCGTGTTACTGCAAGGCACAGTGTTCTACACCACTATACAGGCTCTCTGAAGCCAGGAAATAGGTGTTTTTTAGCGATATTCGCTGCTAAGTCATTCGGATCGAAGCAAATTTTTTTGGAACTTCAATTAGAAGTGCCGAATCGAACTTTTGAGAAATTCGCTCATCTCTAGTGACAATGTATGTCTCAACTGGTGTTTAAAAAGATGCAAACCTTGGGAAATCAGACAGAGTAATAGGTAATATTCCCTGTGGAGTCTGAACTAGCGGCTCTCACTCATACTCATATATTTCTCAACTCCAAAAAAACATTGCAGAAAAAATAAAAATGTGACATTTTTATTTTTGTAGCAGATTCAGTGTTGAAAATGTGTCTCAAGAAGGTGGATAAACCATCAGTCGAGAGGAGGCACAATGAGGAGTTTCAACATGAAGAACTGAAGTCAGGGTCACAGTAAAATCCAAAATGTCACAGAAAGCCAACAACATGGAGCCGGATTCTGATTAAGGTTAAGTGTCAGAAACATCCAGGGTGCTGCACACCACAAACAATATGGAATTTGTTCGGGCTGTTCCTCATTGGCAGACAGACGTTTTCTGCTGCAGACCTCACTGCAAATTTGCAGAGAATCCGCAGCAGGATCTGCAAGTGTTATAGGTGGAGTTTGCTGCAGATTTCACCTCATACAGTGAAGAGATGGAACCTGCAGCTACGATGAACGTGCAGCAGATCTGAAAGTCTGACAGGTGCTTGTTTTGCACTGTGTAAAACTTCCACTAGGAAAGGTGGAAATTTCTAAACCCCAACCACATGCACTGTACTGTACTGTAATAAACTCCGCTATGTAGAATCTACAACACAAGTCAGCCACAGTGAGGATTTACACATTGGCACGATAACTCTGGAAATAATATACATAGAACTGTGATCTTGGAGTCATATGAAAGCAAAGAATCTCATTTTTGACATATATGACACCAGGAGCACTGTTCAAAGTTTTATCATTTCTGTGATATTTGACCTGAACCCCCTCCAGTCTCAGCTTCCCTGTATTATATAAGAGCTCACACATCCGTTCTCCAGTGAACAGCAGTGTACAGATTTCAGCTAGCAATAGTGAAACAGAGGAAAGAATAAAATCAGGGACAGAAGTGGATTTCAGCGCAGGATTTCACACAAGGAAGACAAAATTCATTATAAAAATATATTCCAGCATTTATTAATTTCACAAACGCTGCCGGAAACCAAAAGTTGTTTTGAGAGTTTAATTACTCTTTAAAGGGGTTATCCAGTTTATGCCTTAGGATAAGCCATCAATATTAGCTCTGCGGGGGGCGACGCACAGGATCCAATGCATTGCTGTGCACTTATTGCATAATGTGTCAAGGACCTATCAAGTATGACACAAAGTAAAGAGGTTTTCTGGGAATTACAAACAGGTGCATCTCAATAAATTAGAATATATTTGAAACGTTCATTCATTTCAGTAATTCAATTCTTAATCAGCGTCTTCCATGATTGTGTGTCCTACTGAACCAGACTGAGGGACCATTTAAAGGCTTAGGAAACCTTGGCAGGTGACACTGAATTTACAATACTGAACTGTTTTACAATATTCTAATTTTCTTAGATTTGGGTTTTCATTACTCAACATTTACAAAAATAAAACGCTTGAAATAGAAGACTCTGTGTGTAAAGAATCTAGAAAATATAGGAGGTCACTTTTTAATTTAATTACTGAAATACATAAACGTTTCAAAGATATTCTAATTTATTGAGATGCACCTGAACTCATCACCTATCCTTAAGATTACCTAAAATAACCCACGGTTTATAATAAGCTTAAATAGTTAAACTGTGGCAAGGTAACAGAGCGTAACACTACATTGATGAAGATGTTGAGCTCGGTCTATTCATGTGGTATGTATATATATATATATATATATATATATGTGGTCTGTATACTACAATATAATAGACGATCCCAGTGTATTGTCTCTGCTATGAACAGTCATTACACGCTGCTTCTAGGGCCTGCCTCATTCCAAGTCATCAGCTGTCTAGTGAGGTCCTCACTGATAAGACGCGAGTCCATGTCTGATAACGCCCTGCTAATGTTCACTGCAGTATACATTATCACACACTACACGCTATGCTGACCTGTCGTCATTGATAAAGTCTAAGCATAAACTGTATTGTACTTTGATCAGAATGCCACGTTGCATCATAAGTAACCATGTGGACAGACAATGACAATCTCCAACAAGAAAGCCAATTGGGCCATTAGGGAAAAGAAAAAAAAAGGGTTGATTTTATTTTGGAAAACAACTCCTGTTCTATCCATAGGCTGTGTCTGGTATTGCAGATCATTCCCAGTCACGTAAATGGAGTGCAGTACGTTACACACAGCCCATTGGAAATAGTGACAAAATTCTGGAAATTTAAAAAAATAAAATAATTATATATATTATATATATATAGTATCTAATCTCAGACAACCCCTATGGGATCTACGGGATCCTTTCTTGCATTCAGCACATCAGGTTGCGTCAGACGGCACAGCACCTGTCCAGGAGCTTGATCAAAAAAAAATTACTTGTAGCATTCTTCTGTCTAGCTCCTTGCACCGAATGAATACCGGCTGCTACCATTTGGTCATTTCTTTGCCATATCGGAGAAAGTGTATATGTGAATGCATCCTAAAACTAGATTCACACGACCTTGGTACAAAACGGCCATGAAAAATGTTCATGTTTCACGACCCTTTCAAGGCTCCCTCGTACATTTGAGTGTATTCAAGGATTTGTGAAAATGGATAAAAATAGGACTGTCAAAAAAATTAGTCAAGTGAATAGCCCCCATTCATATTCAGTCAATTTAAATGGATTGTCCAGGAAGATTATACTGCCTTACCTTATCTGGCAAATGATGATGGTGGACCAGGGGGGTTCACCACGTCGCAACCCCTGCGTCACTTGATCGGAAGCAGCAGCCTTCCTTCAATTCCTTCACTGTCATGTGAATGTAGGCTTAGACTATAGAGGGATGCAACTGAAATCACTGGGTTGAACCGAGAACAATCTCCTACACATGTCCATACTTGCAAATTGCCCCAAATTTGCCAGGATTATCCCAAATTTTCTGAAGCAAGCCTGGCAAATTTGCCTTTTCCTAGGTAAGCTGCACTTCTGCAAATCCCACCCAAAAGTGGATATTCTTTTCTGGTTTGGTAGAAATCCTGGGGAGGTTGGGACTCGAATGCTCTGATTTTACCAAATGGAACGTTGATAACTATGGTACCAGTTTGTGCTGGTGTTAAAAACCGCACACAGGTTTACCACAAATTGCCGTAATTTATTGATATCGCACACACAGCTTGGTAGAAGGTACAGTGAGAGGTACCATTAGGTGTATAAACTAGAAAATGCTGCTTTGTAGCCTTATAGGTCATGTATTTACAGAATACACATGTCATATTCATGGCAGAACGAAGGAAACGTTTTGGACACAGAATTAAAATTTGTCTTTACTTTAAAATTATAACAATTTACAAAACAAATTTGGAATAAAATACTTCACTTTTATACTTTTTTTATAAGCTTTTTACATATCTAAAAGTGCATTTTAAAGCTGTTTTGTAAATGTATAACACTTACTAAAGGGATAGGAGGAGGGGGTACCTCTAACCATGGCCATGTTTCTAGAGCAGGTCCCCTAGACAATAGTAACTGTAGGGATCTCTTCGTATGGGTTAATCTGTGTATTACAGTGGTTTTCCAAGTTTTATCACAGTTTTTCCACAGGATAGGCATAAAGGATCTGATCGGCAAGGATCCAACCACTGGGTCCCCTACCATCGGAAGCATAGAGAAATAATTTTTACGAAATGAGTGGAGTGGCGGTTTGCCTTCATATCTAGAAGAATACAATGCTCAGCTATCTTCGGCAATTTCATCAAGAAGAAAAGTCACCAGCATCCATAAGCGACTTCTTCTCCGCTTTTATTGGGGATGGGACCCTGTGGTCATGATCTGTGGAGGTTGGATGATTGAGACCTATCCTGCGCATAGGTGACAGGTTTAAAGCCTAGTGCCATTCCTTTCGATGGAAACCACTAACTGCCTTACCCCGCATTTACACTACCAAATTTCAACCATGAAGCTCGGTCCATGTGTTCGCCAGATTTACTGGTCTGAACATGATGTCAGAAGAGGGACTCCCAGCAGTATAGTTATCTATGATTCTAGTCCCTGCCTCCCAACCTCTCTGACCTGTACTATAATCACTATGGGACATTATTACACTGGGAGGCAAGGACTCCGAACATCATACATAAATATAATGCTAGGAGTCCCTCTCCTGGAACACTGTTCAGGCTGCTAAATCCGGCCAACACACAGACGGTGAAACTCAGTCGCATGAATTCAGGGTTACACTTCAGGTAAATTGAATAATTATTAATAGCTATAGCACCCCCTGCCCCTCTTTACCTTCATATGCCCTAAAAGGGATATCAGAATTTTTATGAGATATTACTTTTCTAGCAGTAAAGGCAATTGAAAAGCTAAAATCAATATACATAATTCTTCTACAGTAGACTGGAGCCTTAATAATATACAATAATTAAAGGGAATCTGTCAGGGCAATTTGGGACATTAAACCCCCCACACGTCCATATGGACCTGGGGTTTAGTGTCCCAAATCACCCTGTTATAACGCAATCCATGGCCGCATTAAAAATAAAAAAGCTTTATACTCCCCCTGCCGCTGTACTCCCCGCGCCTGCGCAGTTCTTCAATGAAGCCAGAGGAGTACACCTCAGCTTCAGTGCGCATGTCCCGCAATTACACAGTGAAGCCGGGGTGTCCATCTTTGGCTTCACTGAAGAACAGCGCAGGCGCCGGGAGGCATGCCTAATGAATAAGCCGGACCGATCTCACCAAACAGTATCGATCGGACCCTTCTCTAGGTAAGTATAAAGGTTTTTTATTTTTAATGCGCCTGCGGATTGCATTACAACAGGGCGATCTGGGACACTAAACCCCAAGTCTAAAAGGACCTGTGGGTGGTTTAGTGTCCCAGATGACCCGACAGATTCCTTTTAAAGGGGATCGGTCATCTCTCCTGACATATATATATATATATATATTATACACACTTTCATTCCCCAATAAAATTCTGTCCTGGAACTCTGCATTTGGTCATTGTTACTCCTATTGGAAATGTGTGAATAAATTGACAACTGGTGTTACTATGCCGCTTTGTCCATGGGGCATTTCTTTACTCAATTAGGACTGATTGAACAGTGTTGGACTGTGCATGGACAAACACCCATTTGTCAATTCATTCATAAATTTCTCTGAGGAGTAACAGAGGAACAGCACTGTATAGATTGATGAAATAAAATTCAAAATTTGTTATTTCAGTGGGGCAAATTTATTAAGACCGCTCCCGACTGCAGCAGGAAACGGGAGATTTCTGAAAAGGCTGCGGCCTCTTCATAAATCTGTCGGACGTGCCTGTGCCATAATGCAAATCTACGCCAGGTAGAAAATGGCGTAGATTTCCATTCTAGCTCATGCCAGTTTCTATAATAAATCTCTTGGGGAGAGACTGGGACGCCCTAATCCCTGACCCATTAGCATAATGTGGCAGACGAGGTGCGAATCGGAGCTTGTGAGGCACGATTGACACAAGAAAGGACCTTACCCCAAACGTGCGCCTCAATATCATCCCTCTGTGCCAGAAAACCTGTGTAGATAAAATGATGAATTCTCCCAGGATGTCAGGAGAGGTGACCGGTCCTCTTTAGTGGTCTTTATCATGATTAAAAAAAAAATTTAAAACGGCCCTTACAAAATTTCAGTTACTTTGTAACCTCCATACATTACTTTCAACCTGACATACATTATTCTACTATATCAAGGCACATTTGGATGAAAGACCGTTCAGGGTCAACACCTGCATTATCCTAGGCTGGGTTCACATCTGTGCCAGAGTCTCCATTGGAAAATCGGCAGAGAAAAAATTCCTGCACAGAGGACTTTTTTCTCTGCTGCTTTCAGTTGTGAATAGGCAGAAACCCGGTGTACCCCATTATAGTTAATGGGGTCCATCAGTGTCCGTGTAACTGCTGTTAAAGCAGTAGGGCTCTCCATCGCTCAGGCTCCTCAGCGGATCCGAACAATGGAAACCATGGCATTAGTATGAACCTAGCATAAAGCCTAAAGACCAACATTTCAGTCTTCAACCCCCGGACAGCTACCACTTTCTACAGACGCCACGGGCAGTACAGGAAGTACAACATGAGATATGCGGCTCCACACGCCGCTCAGTTTGTCCACATCCATTTCATTGTGTGCGCTGACTTCAGAGTTAGCAAACCGTTCCCAAAGAAGGTCCTTCACTTTCTCTTCCACCTCTGTGAAGGAAAGATCCGTCTCTAATGACTGTTCTTCTAAGAGTACAGTGAAGACTAGTGCCACGTTCTTGAAGGCGGCATTTTCATGATCACAGTATTTATAGAGGATGAGTAAGGAACCAGGTGGTAATGTGTCCAAGCGGTACAATACTGCTGCCCGACTATTAGACTGAAATCCTGAACTTAGTTCATTATCTATTTGCAGTTTGCTGGTGGCGCTGTCATATTTAGACTTAGATAGTCCGTTAACCATTAACCAGTTTTTACTGAAGGAGTCAGCATAGGACTTTGCTATACGTTTGCTTACACAGCGTAAAGTCTGTTCCCCATCCTGGGCTGCAGTGAGGATTAGTATAGAGGGTGCGCTAGGATCAGACATGTTAATGTGTTTCTTTAGCAGTTTTTCGCTTCTAAACCACAAACCTTCATACTGTCCAGGGAAATCATTCTTGAGACTTGCAAATTCTTTAAAGAAAATATCGACTGGAGAGTCCTTGTGGTCTGGAGGTTGTTGTTCCCATGACATAAAACAAAGTACTAAAACCAGCAACGCTATAACAGCACCTAAACAGGGGAGAGACGACACAACCTGTTAGTATGACCAGGAGGAGCCAAGTTTTAGAGTCCTGCACAACCCCTTTAACTGTGTGTAGTACAGTTTAGCTACACATGTGGACAAAATTGTTGAATCTGACAAAAGTAAATTGCCAAACTACATGTTGACAAGCCACAAAGCTTCTGGAAGAATGTCCTATGGACAGATGAGACAAAAATCGAAATTTTTGGCAAGGCACATCAGCTCTATGTTCTTGAAAAGAACACTGTCCCTACTGTGACACATGGAGGAGGCTCTGTTATGTTCTGGGGCTGCTTTGCTGCATCTGGCACAGGGTGTCTTGAATCTGTGCAGGGTACAATGAAATCTCAAGACTATCAAGGGATTCTAGAGAGAAGTGTGCTGCCCAGTGTCAGAAAGCTTGGTCTCAGTCGCAGGTCATGGGTCTTGTAACAGGATAATGACCCAAAACACACAGCTAAAACACCCAAAATGGCTAAGAGGAAAACATTGGACTATTCTGAAGTGGCCTTCTATGAGCCCTGACCTAAATCCTATTGAGCATCTTTGGAAGGAGCTGAAACATGCCGTCTGGAAAAAGGCATCCTTCAAACCCGAGACAACTGGAGCAGTTTGCTCATGAGGAGTGGCCAAAACACCTGTTGAGAGGTGCAGAAGTCTCATTGACAGTTACAGGAATCATTTGATTGCAGGGATTGTCTCAAAAGGTTGTGCAACAAAATATTAAGTTAAGGGAACCATCATTTCTGTCCAGGCCTGTTTCATGAGTTTTCTTTTTTAAAAAATTCTGTTGACGCATGGCTGAAAAGCAATGTCTGACTTTCATTTGTTCATTTTCATAGATTTTTTATATATTATTACTTTTGTCAGATTCAAGTTATTTCTGTGACCATTGTGGGTTTTTCTTTCATTAAATGAGGGGTACCAACAATTTTGTCCACGTGTGTATGCCGTTTCTGTTGCTGCAGTTTCAATAGCTCTCATTCTCCTCTAAAGCATAGAGCAGAAGTTTGTCAAGATGAAAATAACCCTTTAAAGGTTCTATGCCACAGGGTAGGATAGGTCATCGTCATATAAGATTGATGGGTGTCTGATACCCCATCAATGTGGAAAACAGTGTACTGAGCCACAAGCAGCCTGCTCTGTAAACTGCAGTATTGCAGCTCCACTCCCATTTAAGTGAATGTGAGCTAAGCTGCCATAGGGCAATACTGCCACTGCACAGTGTACAGAGCCATCTGCTTCTAGCAGACAAGTCCCCCACGTGAATGCATCAGTACTATACATGCCTGGTCAGGGAGGGTGTTCCTCACAGCCCAGCAAGACTGTCAGAAATGCACTTCTGACAGTGGGCAGAGATTGGTACATAATTCATGTGACGGGTTCCCTTTAAAGTCTGCATTGTAAAACACTTGAAACTCACAGTAATTTTTTTTTTTTTTACAAACTTAAGTTGTATATTTGCGTGTTTGGTTGTATGTGAAGAAGTCGCCCATAAATATATAATTGTGTCAGGCGTCATTTCTTACCGCTCCACAGAAGAACTCCTCCTGTGTCTGTAGCTCTTGACTGAGGTGTAAACAGCACTCCCGGCTCATAATGCTTTCTACTGCTTTCCTGTGACTGTCCGTCACCAAAATTGCCTGCGGTGTCCATCTGAGACGGAGATTTATCAGAGTAAGGTGAGGATTCAGGCTTTGCCCCGGAATGAGTTGGCTTTCTGTGCTTTAGCTCTGACTCTTGAAACTCTTGTTGGTATGAGAAGTTGTCTTCGTGGTTCTCCTGGGACTCTGTGATTTGTACCTTTGGTTTTTCCTCTCTAGAAGACTGGTGGTCTATGGCTCCCATCTCAGACTCTACTTTACCAGAGTAGGTTGATGTTTTAGGTTTTGCACCACAATAGGTTAATGCTCCTTGACCTAGCTCTTCATTTTGATATTCTTGCTCTCCAATGCTCCTTATCTGTGGCTCTTGTTTGCTTGCAGACTTGTCTATATTGCTTCCCTGTGCCTGAACCATAGACTTGTCTGAAGTTTTTGCATCCCAAGATTCTTCTGTGATATTTGTGTGTGACTTTTCCTCTCCAGAAGGCTTGCTGTCTATGGTACCTATCTCAGACTCTAGTTTACTAGAAGTAGATAGTTCAGGTTTTGCACCAGAATGGGTTGACATTGCTTGACTTAGCTCTTCATTTTGAAATTCTTGCTCTGCAATGGTCCTTACCTGTGACTCTTGCTTGCTTGCAGACTCATCTATATTGCTTCCCTGGGACTCTGGCTCAACCGTAGACTTATCTGAAGTTCTTGCATCCCAAGATTCTTCTGTGATATTTGCGTGCGACTTTTCCTCTCCAAAAGACTTGACGTCTACAGTGCCCATCTGAGACTCTAGTTTACCAGAGAAGGTTGATGTTTTAGATTTTGCCCCAGAATGGATAGAAGTTCCTTCACTTGGCTCTTCATTTTGATATTCTTGCTCTGCAATGCTCCTTATCTGTGGTTCTTGTTTGCTTGCAGACTTGTCTATATTGCTTCCCTGTGATTCTTCCCTGTGAACTGTAGACTTGTCTGTAGTGCTTGCACCTGATGCTTTTTCTGTAATATGTACCTGCGACTTTTCCTCTCCAAAAGACATGACACCAACAGTCAAATTGTTGCCTGCAGCGACAGTCTGCAGCTCTTGTTCACATAAAGGTATTTCTTTAGTGTTCACCTGTGGCTCTTCCTCTAACTGTGGCTCACCAGAAGATTTGTCTCTTTCCTGTAACACTTCTCCAGGAGGCTTGATTGTGGTACTTCTCTCTGATGCTGGCTCACCAAAAGCTTTGTTTTTAACATTCTCTTGTGACGTCTCTGCTCCAAAAGACGTATCTATGGTGCTTTCTTGTGACTGAACAGAAATGTCTGGAGACTTTTCCTCTCCAGAAGATTTGTCTGCGGTGCTCACTGGTGACTGTGGCTTACCTAAACCTGGGGTATTTTCCTGTGACTTTACATCAACCAAAGCAGTATTTGCAGTGTTTTCCCGTGGCTCTAGTTCATTAGAAGACATGTCTCTGGTGTTTTCTCGTGGCTCTGGGTTATCAGAAGAAATGTCTCTGATGCTTTCCTGTAGATCTGGGTCACTAGAAGAAATGTCTTTAGTGCTTTCCTGTCCCACTGGTTCTACAGAAGACTGGTCTTTGATACTTTCCTGTGTTTCTGGTTCTACAGATGACTTGTCTCCGGTGTTTCCTTGTATCTCTGGTTCACGAAAAGAAATGTCTCCAGTGTTTTCTTGTGCCGCTGGTTCTACAGATGACTTGTCTCTGGCGCTTTCCTGTGATTCTGGTTCTACAGAAGACTTGTCTCTGGTGATTTCCTGTGGCTCTGGTGCTACAGAAGACTTGTCTCTGTTGCTTTCCTGTGGCTCTGTGTCTACAGAAGACTTGTCTCTGGTGAATACCTTTGGCTCTGGTTCTACAGTAGACTCATCTATGGTGCTTTCCTGTGGCTCTGGGTCTACAGAAGACTTGTCTCTGGTATTTTCCTGTGGCTCTGGGTCTACAGAAGACTCGACTCTGGTGATTACCTGTGGCTTTTGTCCAAAATATAACATGTCTCCGGTACTTTCCTGTGACTTTAGCTCACTGAAAGATTCGTCTGCAGCATCCATTTGTGACATTTTTGCGCCACCAGACTTAAGATTCACTTGCAGTGGTTATATCTTAGACAGCGATGTGATGTACTGAGCGAGAATAATCCAGAATAATAGGTGCGCTTTATCACGTATACCACAGTGTAGGATGGTTATTTCATTGTAGTTGCACTGGATTCTATTCTAGAGGAACAACAACAAAAATCTCATGTCAGAATAAAGAAGGGATATATGCAGCCTCAAACATGGCAATGTATTAATACTGACAATCTTCAAAGTGTTGAGGATAATGGACTATAAAACTCCTTAAATACTCATTAAAGGAATTCTCCTTTAAAAGGATTATATCACCATATTTTTATTTATTCAAACCAGACAGTAAAATATATTTTTTTCACATTGTACATTTTTTATTCTATTTTCTGTACATGATAATAGGGGTGGCCATCTTGCCTGAGCTTCTCCTCTGCTCTGTAAACAGCATTTAGTGATATGCTTTACAGCACAGTCATGGTCACAGGCAGCAATAGTCTGGAGCAAATTCATTCAGGCCTATGGGAGGGTTTTCTAGACATGCTCTGTGCAGGGAGGGGGTAGTAGATAAGCACAGATAATAACATTGAAAATTATAAATAAAATCATCAAAAATATATTTCACATAAAAACTTGTTTGGTGACACATTCCCTTTAAGTTACCATGGCAGGCTGTTACATACCTCATAAAACGCAAACAAACTTTATATATTAATACAATAAAGCCAATTCACGTTTTTTTTTTTTTTTTTTTTATAAATTCTTTATTTTAGAAGTTATACAGAAATAGCAACAAACAAAGATGGCGTGAGCCAAACAAGTGCCTGACCTCAAGGATCAAGGCATATTGATCCATACATAATAACATGGTAACATGAAATAGATATATTAGAACATCAGCTTCTGCTGATCATAATTCATGTTTTCTATATCCTCTCCAGTTAATTTTTTTTTACCACATAACATGACTTGGACTACAAACCCATGTATTTTTTTAACACATGTAGACATATCAATATTTGTTGTAAAGATATTTTTAAATTTTACTACTTTTACATAGTTAAAGTATATTTCATGGAAATATACGGCATGTAATTTAAAGGGGTTGTCCAGGCAAATAAAAGTTATTGGGGAAGATTTATGAAGATTGGCGTTACTCGCGCTAGTCTTCATAGCTCCGGAGCCAGCAGAGGGTGCGTCTCATATTTGTGCCTATCAGCACAGATTTTAAAAAGTTGCAAAAAAAATTGCAACACTTTATGCCTTGTAAAAACTGAAGGACAAGACATAGTAAATCTGGGCCAACTTTACTAGAATGAATAGTTTGCAGAACTTTTCTTTCCACATTTTTCAAGCGGCTTTAGGGATGGAATCCCCGAATGGAAACCAAGCGCTGGTGTGAACCCAGCCTAATTCATTAAAAATCTAGGCATTGAATTCTTATGAAAGTAAATATGTAACAGACTACACATCTAATTAATTATACGATATTAAGAACATATAATATAATATGATATCATAAAAAAATATTCATTTTATTTTGAAGCCAGAGTTGGTAACTTTTTTCCGACTCCACAGCCCTGCTACAGTACTTGTACTCCCCATTGTCATATCGCCACAGTAAAGGGTTAATTTTTCATTGGCAAAAGGGGGGGTGACAATGCACTATGAAAGGGGGAACATCCTACATGACACAATAAAAGAGACACATAATCGAGATGGATACAAGTAATAATATTAGAAGACATTGATACATACCTTGAAGTATCACGGATCCCCCTGTATGCAGGAATTCAGGGTTAATCCATTGTGTTACAATCCTCCACAGGGTGTATACACGTAATGGTTATGCACGCTGCACAGCTTTCCTGTCTCTCTCCTGCTACACTGAAACAGAAATGAAAGTAAAGAAAGAAAAAGAAACTTGAGTCAGGAAGGCGCAGTCTGACCTTTGGCCTAACAAGTGGCAAAGGGTGGGATGGAGGAACAAAGCCACCAGGGAGATCAGTGATAATACACCTATAAACACTGATAGACAGCCATAAAACAGGAATCAGATGTGTATATATAGAAGACTGTAATATTGTCCAATAAAAACAGCATCAGAGAAGGTTAGGATCCGAGACTCTGCACCAAATTAAAAGGGCTGCAGAACTTTTTTTGAGGGGAGTGGGGGATTTTAACACACTGACCTGTCGATTTGGAAACCAGCCAAAAGTCCTTGGTATCTACATAAATCTATAGGAACATAACATAGAGAATTACAGTACATAGAAAAATGACTACCCACTGGTGTCTGAATCAGCAGGACAGTCTTCTGATCACATGACCAGCCCGGGACCTGTTCTGCTGCTGTATAAAGTGAATGATGCACCCGATGCATCACATCCCAAGCCTAGGGCGGCAAACAGTGTGGACACAAACCATCAAAAGGCATTTGCATGACATTGGGCAACAAGCCAGATATCCAGTTACAGGTTTTCCATGACCTCACGTGACCACTATCATGAGGCACAACAAGATGGGTCTCTTCCTAAGTTCTGCTGAAGCCACTGATTGGCCTCAGGAAGAGACCTGTGATGTCACAGGTAGTGACATCACATGCCCTTCAGGGGCCTCAGCGGTCAAGTGTGGCTGGGACTTCTGCCACATATCATCAGTGGACCAAGAAGACTGGACCGTGCTGGGAATCACCGGAGCACTGTTTTTATTTTTTTCACTGCCCCCGGCTGATTTAAACATTAAATGGGTTGTCCATTTTTGCCTGTACAACCCCTTTAATACTGAATTATCGAAATGTGTCAAATATTTAGTTTTTTTTTTATCTTTTGCATATCATTAACATGTCTATCCATCCGGTGATTTCCATAGTTCCAAGACTTTTCCTCCATGGTCAGGGTCGGACTGCCCGAGCCCCGACTATTAGTCCTCACCTCATGGGGCCCGATCGGGCCCCTGACCAGTGGCGTTGCGATAGCGGTCGCAGGGGGTGCGACCGCGACCGGACACGGCAGGGTATGGGGCCCGCGGCCAACTGGAGATGGCCGGGGCCCCGGACCACTATGATAGCGGTCGGGGAAAGCCTGGTTCCCCGACCGCTATACATACTGTTCTTGGAAAGGAGCCCTGGCATATTGCAGGCCCCTTTCCAATAGATGGCAGCCCAGGGGAGGTGACTGAAAACAATAAATAGATATTCTCACCTCTCCTGGGCACAGCATCCTCTCCGGCGCTCCTCCGTCATGTGACTGAGGCCTGTGATTAGGCCCCGGCGGTCACATGGGGCGCGACCGCGTAATGACGTCAGTGAGCCCCCATGTGACCCCAGAGTACAATAATAGCACTGAAGCGGAGGGGGGCTATTGGGCGCATATAATACTGGGTGGGGGCCACTGTGGAAATACTGGGTGGGGGCCACTATGGAGCTTATAATACTGGGTGGGGGCCACTGTGGAGCTTATAATACTGTGTGGGGGCCACTGTGGAGCTTATAATACTGTGTGGGGGCCGCTGTGGAGCTTATAATACTGTGTGGGGGCCACTTTGGAGCTTATAATACTGGGTGGGGGCCACTGTGGAGCTTATAATACTGGGTGGGGGCCACTGTGGAGCTTATAATACTGGGTGGGGGCCACTGTGGAGCTTATAATACTGGGTGGGGGCCACTGTGGAGCTTATAATACTGGGTGGGGACCACTGTGGAGCTTATAATACTGGGTGGGGGCCACTGTGGAGCTTATAATACTGGGTGGGGGCCACTGTGGAGCTTATAATACTGGGTGGGAGCCACTGTGGAGCTTATAATACTGGGTGGGGGCCACTGTGGAGCTTATAATACTGGGTGGGGGCCACTGTGGGGAGTATATAATACTGGGAGGGGGCCACTGTGGGGAGTATATAATACTGTGTGGGGGCCACTGTGGGGAGTATATAATACTGGGTGGGGGCCACTGTGGGGAGTATATAATACTTTCTGGTGGCCACTGTGGGGAGTATATAATACTGGGTGGGGGCCACTGTGGGGAGTATATAATACTGGGTGGGGGCCACTGTGGAGCTTATAATACTGGGTGGGGGCCACTGTGGAGCTTTATACTCCATACAGTGGCTCCTTAATTTTTTTTTTAATTACGCCAGGGCAGGTGAAAAAAACAAAACAAAAAAATCCCCCACAAACTTTCTTTCCTGTCCCCAGTGTCTCCCAGCGCGGTTCGGTCTGCAGCTCTGTTTTCTTCCAGCTGAAGTTCCCCCTGCACATGACTACCTGTGACGTCACGTGACCCCTGAGGCCAATCAGTGGCCTAAGGGAAGGGACCTGGGACGTCACAGCCAGTGAGGAATTCCGGCAAAAATAAGACAGCGGAGCTGCAGGACCGGACCGTGCTGGGAGGACACTGGAGCACCGGAGACAGGTGAGTATGTTTAGCATGTTTTTTTTTTTTTTGGGGGGGGGGGGGGGTAGGGGGGATTCACCTCCCCCGGACTAATTATAAAAAAGAAAAAAAATTATACTGGACAATCTCTTTAAAGTGTGGTGCATTAGGGGTGTATATTAAAGGGGTTGTCCAGGCATAATTTGTTATGGTTTATCCTCAGGATAGACCATAGATACATGATCTGTAGGGGGTTGACCCCGGACCGATCAGCTGTTCGGAGCCACTTCTGATGCCCATACTGTACACAATACAGGGCCAGAAGCAGAAAGCTCTGTCCACTGTAAAGGGGCTGGGCACCTTCACTGCATCTCAGCACTTATTGAAGTCAGTGGGAGCTGAGCTGCAGTGAAGGCGCCGGGCTGCTATACAGCGGATGGAGCTTTCTGTTTCCGGCCCTGTGTTGTGTACAGAATGGGCTCCGGAAGTGGCTCCGAACAGCTGATGGGGCCATGTGTCAGCCCCCTACCGATCAGGTATTTATGGCCTATCCTGAGCATAGGCCATAAAAAAGATTAACCCTGGACAACCCCTTTAATATGCCCCACACAGTTTAATGTCCTCCCCACAGGATGTTAGCCCCCATCACTGCTCCCACACAATATAATGACCCCATCACTATTCCCCATACAGTATGGGGGACCAGTGAAGAGGCCACTATGTGGGGGGACCAGTGAAGTGACCATAGAAAAATTTGGCCCAGACAACCCCTTAAAAGAGGTTGTCCATAAACTGGAGCGACCACTGTGTCGGCCGCCAGGGGAGGTGTAAAAATAAGAAAATTTTTAAAAAAGCATACTGACCTGTCCCCAGCACCCCGTGTTCCCCTGCCTGTGTCTGTTCGGTCTCATGGCGGCGCCTCATTTCTGGAAATCCTGTACCTAATTGGTCTTAGCGATCACATGAGGTGCAGAACTCCCAGCAAGGAGTCGCCGGCATGAGACTGAATGGACACTGGCAGCAGACAACAGAGTGCCGGGAACAGGTGAGTATGCTTTTTAATTTACTTATTTTTTACTTTACACCTCCCGCCAGCTACATGGGTTGCTCCAATTCCTTCGACAACCTCTTTAAAGGATTTATCCATCTTCCTAATATTGATGGCCTGTCCTTAGGATAGGCCATCAATATTACATCTACGATGATACAACAGCCAGGACCTCTGCAGATCAGCTTTTCCAGGACAATGCGGCTACAGGTAAAGGTAACAATTCTAGGAGCCACGCTGTTCACTTGCCATACAAGGTGTAGCAGTAGGTTTAGGTAGTGCAGTGGTGAACATGGTATAGTGGGTGAGCAGCATGGCTCCCGGCATGTTATTACCTTTAGCCGCCCTGTCTCGGTACCGCTGATCTGCAGGGGTTCTGATGGTGGGCCCCTAGAAACAATTCCACTGGTGGGCCCTAGACATCCCAGTCCGACACTGTCCATGGTGTTGCAATTTCAATGTTGAGGAGTGTAGAGGAGTGTAGTATAGTTATTCTGCATCAACGTGTCACAACACCCTGGAGGCAAAGGGGTTCATTTATGCAGACAGGAAAAGCACCAAACAGGAGACTCATTTGTCATCTGCATATCCATCTCACTGGCTGCCATGTAACACTACATGAGGACTGACTCTAATATCACATGGGGTGTCTACCATAAGACATATTAAGGGGTTAAAGTGTTACGCTTGTTCTATAATGAATGAAAATTTGATGCCATCATCCAATAGTCTGCAAGACTGTACAAATTAACTGTGAGGGAAAACCCACATCAAACAATTCACTTTCATTTCAGTTTCTCTCTTAAAGGGGATGGTCATGTCTTATAAACCTTCTCTGCAGCCTGAACTACAAAACCGTATCTAGACCTATGAACAATGGGGGTAATTTATGAATCCCTCTAAGCCAGTTTTCTGGCCTAGAGGAGTGAAAATGTGTTGCATCTTTGGTGCAACATATCCCCCATTCAGTGCCACTTTCCGGGGAACGCCCCGGCCCGATATATTTCTTATAACTCACGTCAGTTTTCTGGCATGAGGTGCACTGAAAAACTATGCCAGTTCCTAAATTCTGTAGCCAGAGCCTTTTCACATATCAGGTCTGCCTTGTGCCTGTCGGGGCCTTTATAAAGACTGGCATAGGAAATGCCAGTCTTAATAAATCTGCCCCAATGTGTGCGGTTCTTCAAAGTACCCCCCACACCCCTCCTTGCACTGTCAGGGCAAAATCACATGTAAAACATTTGTCATAGTCAGCTCCAAGGTACATTTTCAAAAAATTTCACAACACTAATGAGACAGTCCTTGGATTTGAGCTGAGGATTCTACCAGCAGATCCGCACAAGAATTTGCCTTATTGTCAGTCAGTGGGGATAATCCATAGTTTTCCCAGGGGCGCCACTTGAGGGGGTGCAGAGGGTGGCCTAGGAACCTTGGGGGGCCAGTACTATACATGATACATTATAGCTGAGGTGCCTGCTGCAGGATTTGCACTGAGGTCTAGGAGATTCACATTACACTTGTGTTTTTTCCATGATGGATTAGCGAGCAAATAATAAGCAAACTGGAGGTTTTATAATCCACAGCCCGGTTAATGATATTTTGGACAGATTCTCTCTGCTTGCACTGGATGTGGAATGTCAGTGGGTTCCAGAACATGCTCTTATATTTAGCAAGTGATGGCCACGTCACCCCCCCCCCCCCCCAGTGACAACGGCGGATGCAGATTCCCCCCAATAACAGTGGAAGCCTTGACCCCTCTCTAATAACAATGGTAACGACAGACACCCCTCCAATTACAATGGCAACCACAACCCACCCCCTCCCCATAACACTAGTGCCTGGAGAAACCCAATAACAATGACCACCGCAGAACCCCAAAAACTGTGGACCACCACAGACCACCAATAACGGTGATCACAGCTGGTGAAACTGGTGCTGCTTTATTTGGGGTGGCACAAATCTCTCAAGTGTCCATCTGTTTGATCCAAATCCCCATCTTTTAGAAACAATCACTAGATCTAGTCTTCCTGTATTACTGTACCACACAGTGTATTATACTCTATATAAGTGCTGATATTCAGCTGACATACGTACACACAGAAAACTATAGGCAGTGTTCACACACACAATTTACAGCACGTTTATTATAAGCATAGTGGAGACTGAATCCAAAAATCAGAGAACTGAAATCTCTTTTTGGTTTGATCTCGGTTGCAGTTGATAAAAACACTGGTTAAAGATAAACTGCACTGACACTCAGCTGTCATGTCTGAACTCAGCCCAATTGCCCATTTTTTGCCACGCTAGCTTGGTGCAGATCTGCTTTCCACTAAGGACAAGAACAGACCTTTACAAATGATACTTATTAACCCTTTAACTACAGCTGTAAACAGAACTGGATGTTACTCCTTCAATGTCTGGAGATGGACTTTACCCTGCAATGATTTAGCTATAAGCTGGCATGCACACTCCTCTATAAATCCCCTATGACCCAGCACAGGACGTCCCCCTTCTCTGTATAAATCATACCAACCTGTCACCGCGCCCTGCCCTGCCCTGCTCTCCCATCTTCGCTTAGTTTCCAAATGGTAATGCATAAACTTACAGGCAGGCCGGAAGTGCAAACCGCCCGTGCACCACGGCTTCATTCCCCGTGCAGCACGAATATCCCTCCCTCGGAAACATGTACCGCATAGAATATGTCCTAACCAGGAAGTAAGGCGGAGAGAACACTCCCCGCTCTATTCTCGCACAGGACTACGCCGTGGTTGTAGCAAGGAGCGGGAAAGATGACTTCTCGGAGGAGAGCAGGAAATCCCGGTCAGTAGACAGCCACTAGTCAGTTTATCGAGAATTACTACACGAGAACGTGGCACTAGGGTAACAACTACTGGCAGTAACAGTGAAAGTACGGCAGTGCCAGGAATAGACTCATTTGGTCATTCAAACAGTCCATATATAAAGACCATATAGATGTCTGATCAATTTTTTTTTATTTAGTTTTTGCACCTGATTTTACCATTTTCATACAGTTATGTAGGACTAGTGCACCTCACCAATGCCATGGCGGTCTGTCCGCCAGTGCAGGGCGCCCCAGTTCCATATGTATGGTGAATGCCGGGAAAAGTGGTAAAAAACTGATGGATAAGTTGTGGCGTGTTACTCTTGTGCCCTGCCTACTTTTTCCAGCACATTGGTTTGTGACGAAAAATGTGGCGCAGATAGTCGTCCTGAATGACGTATTTATCATAAAAGTTAAATGGGGTTATTCAATGAGTAAAATTTGTTCCCTATTCCCAAAATAGTGTCGGATCGCTGGACCCCCATCAGTGAGGAGAGCAGGGTTCCCCCATCGGTGAGGAGAGCGGGGTTCCCGCATACCCCCATCGGTGAGGAGAGCGGGGGGTCCCGCATACCCCCATCGGTGAGGAGAGCGGGGGTCCCGCATACCCCCATCGGTGAGGAGAGCAGGGGTCCCGCATACCCCCATCGGTGAGGAGAGCGGGAGTTCCACCATCGGTGAGGAGAGCGGGGGTCCCGCATACCCCCATCGGTGAGGAGAGCGGGGGGTCCCGCATACCCCCATCAGTGAGGAGAGCGGGGTTCCCGCATACCCCCATCGGTGAGGAGGGCGGGGGGTCCCGCATACCCCCATCGGTGAGGAGAGCGGGGGTCCCCCATCCGTGAGGAGAGCGGGGGTCCCGCATACCCCCATCAGTGAGGAGAGCGGGGTTCCCGCATACCCCCATCGGTGAGGAGAGCGGGGGTTCCCCCATCGGTGAGGAGAGCGGGGGTCCCGCATACCCCCATCGGTGAGGAGAGCGGGGGGGGTTCCCGCATACCCCCATCGGTGAGGAGGGCGGGGGTCCCGCATACCCCCATCGGTGGAATGAAACAATGGTTGTGCAGCGCCTCTCCATTCATCTTTATGGGACTGACTGATAGCTGAGTACAGCGCTCCGTTACCTTCAGTAGTCCTACAGAAATGAATGGAATTGCAGCACGCGTGTGACCGTCACTCAGTATAAATGAGGGTACATGGGACCCCCCTCTCAATGTCAGTGGGACCCCAAGTGATCACACACCGATCACCTACAAATCTGTCCTTACTATATACTTTATTGAAATAGCTGAATTTTTAGTGTGTGAAACAATGTTTAAAGGGTTTATCTGGGAAGTTTCATTTACCTTACTTCCTCTGGCGATTTTATGAAGCTGGACCTGGGGGGTCCTGGCTGGTTCGCCCCTGGCTGGTTCCGCCCCTGGCTGGTTCTGACCCCTGGCTGGTTCTGACCCCTGGCTGCATGGACAGATCTAGCCCTGGTCCCCTGGGTCGCTCTGCCTCCTCTCCCATATAAACTTTTTCTTTATGTCTGCCGCTGTCTACCCTTTATTTAGCTATGGGGTCTACTAGGGCTTCAGATATGGATGACCTGGCATTGTCTGTTAATTTTTTTGCTTCAATGTTATTCCAAAAAAGCTCACCAGGGGGCACTGCTGTTATTGTTGTATTTTGTGCTATCTATTCTATGTTACACTGGTTGGTGCTGACCAAGTAAAGGGTAAAAAAATAAGTCTGACAGGTGACAACTTTTACACCCTTCGCAGCTTGGTCACATGACACCCGATCCAATCATTGTGTTTCCGCTGGGCCCAGTAGAATGAAACTGCTGCTTCCTCTTTTGTATACTCTGTGCGTAATGTCACCAGAAAAGCAGAAATTGGTAAAAAATCTCTTTCTGCTTTCTGTGCTGGTGCCTGGATGTATTGCAGAGTAAAGCTCCTTGAAGTACAGAAGTTGATGGGTTAATACTGTATGTCACCGTGATTTATCTCTCTTGTAGTAGTTTTGAGTCTGTTTCGGTGCACACATGTTTAAAATAACTCGAAAGAAAGCATCACAGTTTACACCAATTTATTAAACTGAATACACCAGTTTTCTGTAAAAAGGCGTTTTTTCTGAAGTAAGGCGGGGGGGGGGGGGAACACCTTAGCCCTACAGACTTATAACTGGTACTAGAAAGCTGTCACAAGTTGTAGGTGAAATTTAAGGCTTGGTTCACATCTGTGTCAGAGTCTCCATTGCAGTGACTGCCGAAAATTGATGGACGAAAAAGTGCTGCAAATCAGATTAAAACAACGGACACACCATTGGTGTCTACTGTTTTATGGTCCGTGTGTCTGTCCGAGGACCAGAACAACGGCCATCCGGGCACTGATGTGAGCATAGTGTAAAATAATAATTCTAGGGCGTCTCTTCTAATAACTGCGCCTTGTGCTGTTCCTCTGTTATTCTTCCTGTATCTTTATGTATAAATTGGCTACTGGGTGTTACAGTTCTACTTGTCAAAATGGGGTGTGTCCCTGCTCCGTCTGACAGTGACAGCACTGATTGGTCAGTGTCACAGCTCCAATTGGTAACACCCAGTTGTCACTTTATTAGTACATTTTTAGGAGGAATAATAGAGGAATTGTACAACACTGAGCTATAGGAAAAGATGCTCCAAAATAGTTATTTCATGCTAGAATTTACTAAAACGTACATGTCAGGAGAGGTTCTTATAGTTCTACCTTCTTCAATCCACTCCTGGCTCTGGCTCAAAAAAAACCACAGCAAAATCTGCAACAAAAAAAGCTGCATTTACGCAACGTGGGGTCTTAGGCTGAAGCCTCAAGTTACAAAAACCGCTGCGGCAAAAACCGCGGCATTTACATTACCTACAAAGTGAATGAGATTCTGGCTAATCCCATCCACACATTGCAGAAAAAAAATCCACTGCGGAAAAGCGGCATTTTCAGAAACGCCTGGAGCATGTCAATTATACCTGCGGAAACGTTGGCGTTTTCCCTGTAGGTTTAATAAGGGAAGAAAATCTGCTGAGAAAAACTCAGCAAAAACGAAATAAACAATGCTGCGGAAAAAAACGGGATGCGTTTTCACTGCGTTTTGCTACATGGTACCTTAGGCTGAGACCCCACGTTGCGAAAACGCTGCTTTTTTGGTTGCAGATTTTGCTGCATTTTTTTTTAGCCAAAGGTGGGAGTGGATTGACAGAACTTCCTATATATTTTCCATTCCTTTTGTAGCCGTTCTTAGCTTTGGCTCAAAAACCGCAGCAAAATCTGCAACAAAAAAAGCTGCATTTCCGCAACGTGGGGCCTCAGCCTTAGGCCGGGGGTTGGCCGTGGCATAAACAACGCAGAAAAAAATCGCGTCATTTTACAGTCAGAGCAAAGTTGATGGGATTCTAGCGAATCCCATGCCCACTTTGCGGTAAAAACGCTACACGCGGCGATTTCCATAACCAGCGCAGTTTTTGAAATCGCAGCATGTCAGTTATACCTACGGAAACAGCGGCGGTTTCCCCATAGGTATAATTGAAATAGAAAGTCCGCAGAGGAAACCTCTGCAAATTTTCTGTCTAAAGCGCTGCGGGAAGAACCGCGATGTGTTGCCGTTGCTATATTGCTGTGGGACACCACGTAGGGCCTCAGCCTTAAAGTGTTTTCCGGGACTTATTAATTGATGACCACTCCTTAGGATAGGACAGCCATTGTTAGATCTGTGGAGGTCCCAGATGTCAGACCCCAGCTGATCAGTTGTATGAAGTGGTAGTAGCTCTCCCTGAGCACCGCTTCCACTTCACAGTGACCCCATGTTCATTAGTCACATGGTCTGTATCGCAGCTCAGTCCCATTCAAGTGACTGAGCTAAGCTACAGCCTCTTTCAACCTTCCTACCCCGCTGATCCTCAGATGAAGTCCTTTCTTTAGGATAGGTGATCAATTATTAAGCCTGGAAAACCCCTTTAAAGGTTAACCCTTTGTTGAACAAATATAATCTGATTCCTTGCGATTTCCTGTGCTTGAGGTTCTGTCTTGTCAGTTCAAAGAAAAATTAGCAAGTAAAAGTGAAATTGTCAGACAGTTCTGTGGTGTGTGAGGATGGCGGTTGTGGAGGCGGCAGATAAAGAGCGGGAGGAAGGAGAGCGCGCTTTTATTTATCTGTACGTGTGCCTCGGCTCCTTTGGGTGTGTCTTGGACATTTTTAGCACTGTGTGTTTTTGTTTTAACCATTTTACGTCTTGAAGTCATTTTTTTTTTGCCAGAAATCATCCAATAGCCACGATTGAGGTTATTATACAGTATATTAGCACACAATGTGGTTTCTTCGTAAGTATTTTCAAGAAATCATCACTGACAATAGGAAGAAAGAATATAATGTAACCTGCAAGACTTTGTGTGAACACTGCCAGGAGATAACAGAATGTCTCATCACATTGAGGGCAGAAACTGATCCGCTTCTTTTTCTGACACATATTACAGACTCCAAGAAAGATGTGAACACAGCCCAAGGCTACATGCACATGACTGTAGTGGATTTTACTGTCTGCATAAGTGGATCCATATTCTGCCAAGTCTGTATGTCCTCCGTAATCACATATCCGCAAAAGGCTTCTATGATCCCATACACTTCTACGGCTGAGGCTAGGTTCACATCTGCGTTCGGGTTTCTGTTCGGGGAGTGCGTTTGGGGACCCACCCGAATGGAAAACTAATCCGCATAAAAAAGTGGTTACCTAAGGAAACCTGCGGACCCCATAGACTATAATGAGGTCTGTGTGGTTACCGCTCGGTTTCCGCCTGAAAAGGGTGGAAAAATGCGGATAGAAAAGTCCTGCTTGCAGCATTTTTCATGCGGAGAGGGGAGCTGAATTCCCGAACATAATGCAAGCGTAGATGTGAACCCAGCCTAAGTCTGTGCTGCACATATGGACAGGACCTTCTCCATATGACTGCATGGTTACTGCGGTCTGAACACTGATCCGTAAAAACTACGGACGTGTGTATGGGGTCATAGAAATGAATGGGTCTGTGTACTATCTGTAATTCTGGATCTGTAATTGCAGATAATATATGGAAGACAACTATGGTCATGTGCATGGAGTCTAACAGGGGATAGCGTCCCCGCTAGTTTTTGTTGCGCAGCTTCGCTCAGTACATTTGAACATAGCCTAAAGACCAGGTTCCCAGAGAATGTATACAGGGAGGGTTAGTCACCACCAACTCACTGCCAAAACCACCCTATTTGGGGCGTTATTTGTGGAGGTGGCTTTCAGAAAACCTGCTTATTCACAGAATATCTGTAGTGTTTTTGCTCTGTGTGAAAAAGCCTGAGGGTAAGGACATACAGTACTGAAACACTGCAGAAACGTGGCGTGAAAATGCAGGATAAAATTGCACTTGCGTTCTGACTGATCTTTATTACACGGTACCAGCAACATTTCTACACCATGTCCGTAGCGGCAAAAGCTGTTATTGCTGAATTCATAGCAGAAATCCCGCAGTCTTGCTGCAGATTTTGCTTTCTGCATTGAAATCTACAGTGCGATTCTGTAGCAAAAAGTAACATTTTATACCTGCACCACAGGTGAAGATATGTGCAGATCCTGCAGCAGAAGAATCTTTCTACAATTTTCTGCTGCTGTAAAAAAAAAAAAAAAAAAACTGCAGTATTTCTGCCCATAAATTTTCTTGCCTTTATTTTTCTTGCTACTCCTTGTATCACTATTACTTACATGCAGTGAATCCGTGGACAAACTACATTTCCCTTGATTCATCTGCCTGCTCTCACTCTCCGTGTACCCCACTCTTTACCACACTCCCCTGTAATTAAATCACAGGTAATAAATCACTCCCACATCTGAGCTCACGTGCTGCTGTGTTGTTTTGTTTGCTTGCTGAACTGCTCACAGGGAGGGGTAGTGAGCTTGCAAACGAAACGTTACATTGACCTGAAAATAAATCAGATAAACAGTGCTGACTTGAAACAGGATATATACTATGAAGTGTTTTGTATTGATGCATCCTGCTATTTGGCCCATCACTGGATAACCCCTTTAAGGCTACATGCGCATAACCGTGTTCATGTATCTATTTCGTGGTTGAACAGCACAGACTGCACATTGTTGACCTCTGTGTGCCGCCCGTGCCTCCATGGTCCCATTCGCTTCTTTCATTGAGCCTGGACAGGTATAGAACCCGTCCTGAGTTTTGCCCCAGGCTCACTGACACCCATGATAATACACCGACATGTATATGGGACCGTATAGGTGAATGGGGCAATGTGCTGTCTGTGAAAAAAACACCACCCACACACCCTAGGCACACGGTCATGTGATAGACCTATATACAGAAAACTGCACAAAACCAATGTACAGACAGACCAAAAGTTTGGACACACCCCATCCAAGAGTTCTGTATTTCATGACTATAAAATTGTAGATCACACTGAAGGCACAAAACTATGAATTAACATATGTGGAATTATATACTTAACAAAAAAGGTGAAACAACTAAAAAAATGTCTTATAATATAGTTGGTTCAAAATAGCCACCTTTTTCTTTGTTTTACTCCTTTTCCCCCCTCCCCCTTCTTTTTGTTGGGGTTCAAGAAGTGGTAACCCGAATTGGTTTTCCACCAGCCTTGAAGGGGGCGCCCCCATACGCTCTTCTCTTTTGGTCGCCTTCCCTCCCTCCCCCCCCCCCCCCCCCCCCCCCCACCCTCTTTGGGGGGTGGGGGTGGTGTGTGGGGGGGGGGGCGGGCCGCGGGCCCCCCCCCCCCTCCCCCCCCCTTGTCTATTACACACACAATAGGTGTGGGGGGGGTGGGGGGGGTGTTGTTGTTTAAAAAAAAAAAAAAAAAACACAAAAAAAAAAAAAAAAGAGAGCGGGCGGGAGGGGGGGGGGGCCTGGTTCAGTATTCCCAATGAAAAACCCCAACAGTGTCACCAGCAAAGTACCCCCACACCAACACACCCCCCCCCCCCCGGCCCCGGGGGGGCCCCGGGCGGGGAGGACCCAATCCCCCCCCCTGCCCGCCGCCCAAAAAGACCGGGGGGGGGGAAACAAAAAACCAAAAAAGGGACCCCACCGAAAAAAAGAGAGATTCACAGTGCTAAGCACCGGCAGCCCAAACAAGCTCTCTGCTTGTTGCCTGTTCTAGCAGTGAAAAATACAGCTATTTACCATGAAGGCCGGCGCACACAGCCCCCTCTTAATTGTTGGTGGAGAGAGGGGTGTGGTGGGAGCTCTGTGGGGGGTGGGGCGGGGGCCTTTTTTGGGGGGGGGTTTGCCCGGGTTTTTTGGGGGGGGGGGGGGGGGGGGGGTTTACCCCCCGGCGGAAAAAAGAATTGTGGGTTTTTTTTTGGGGGGCGACACTGATAGCCAGTCTGACGCTTGATGGTTTTGGCCACCCTGGCACCCCCTCCCCCCCCCCCCCCCCCCAACAATCTAAGCACACATCAGGGCTCAGCTGTGTATAGAGCCTTCCACCCAAAAAAGGCCACCCCAAAACCCGGATATACAGAAAACTCTGCATCAAAAGGGTCCAAATTTTACTGTATATACGTGTAAAACTTGTGCGGAATGTCATACATGCAGATGTGGATTTCTCTTGAGATTTTGATGCCTTTTTTTTTCAAATTCACACCCAAAAAAAAGAATTGACACGGTATGGATTTTAAAATCCACACCAAAGGTCATTTTCCACATGAAAAAAACCTGCATTACTGTATGTGCATGAGAAATAGAATTTCTAATTGACTTTTACTGCTAATGGGTTCAGTTGCAAATTTTCCACATTGAAATCCGCGTGGAAAATCCACATGTGATCCTGTACATGTGCATGGAAAGGGTGCTGAAAATATGCTGTTTACACACACCCTTGGTCCTTGGCCGTGTGCACACAGAGGTTTTTACATGGATTCTGTGACAACCTCTAATGAAACTTGTGACATGGATCCTATAGTCACAAAGATCCATGACCAGATGGACCGCAGTATGAGTCTCTAGTGTGTACCTAGTCTGTACGTCCATGTCCATAAGGCTGCTTCCTTGTTATAGTATATAGAGTCTTCTACAGATTGCACTTATGTATATCATGTTACTAATATGTCATCTTATCTTTCTAGACAATCTGCAACAAGAAGTGCCAAGTAAGTATTACAATTAAAGGCGTCTGGTGGGGGCGCTCTGCTTGTTTATCTGCTCTAAATATAACTGAATCTTCTATGCTGATGCATTAATACCCTTGTTTTATAGCCATTTAGATAGCCACTTGTTAAAATGACGCCCCCGGTGGTCGGCTCATAACAGCGGGGAAGTTGAGTTGACTGATGTGTGTGTCACTAATGTAGCATTGCATCTGCGTGCCCCTGCTCCATTCATTTTAAGGGGGTCAAGGCACAAAGAATAGTTAACATCTATCCATGTCATAAAGGATAAGTATTTGATCATTGGGGACTGACCGCTCAGACCCCCATCCATTTTGCATTCAGCCTGCCTGCAGCCATCTGCTGAATGTAGGGATGGCTGCGCTGGACACTCACTTCAGTGGGAGCGTACTGGAGATAGCCAAAGTGCAGCACTCCGTTATCTACCAAACTCCCATTGAAGTGAATGAGAGTGTGGATGTGTCCTATTCACCAAGTGATACGCCTACATTCCCAGCATGGCTGCAAGTAGTAAGCACAACGGTGGTATCTCAGGATCGGTCTCAGTGATCAGACCCCCACAGTCAAATATTTATCCTCTATACTATGGATAGAGGATAAATATTCCATAACCCGTATACTAAGGATAGAGGATAAATATTCCATAACCCCTATACTATGGATAGAGGATAAATACGGTATTCCATAACCCCTATACTATGGATATAGGATAACTATTCCGTAACCCCTATACTATGGATATAGGATAACATTCCGAACCCCTAACTATGGTTGGTAACCATTCCATAACCCCTATACTATGGATATAGGATAACTATTCCATAACCCCTATACTATGGATATAGGATAACTATTCCATAACCCCTATACTATGGATATAGGATAACTATTCCATAACCCCTATACTATGGATATAGGATAACTATTCCATAACCCCTATACTATGGATATAGGATAACTATTCCATAACCCCTATACTATGGATATAGGATAACTATTCCATTACCCCTATACTATGAATAGAGGATAAATATTCCGTAACCCTTACCTAAGGATATAGGATAACTATTCCATAACCCGTATACTATGGATAGAGGATAAATATTCCATAACCCCTATACTATGGATAGAGGATAACTATTCCATAACCCGTATACTATGGATAGAGGATAAATATTCCATTACCCCTATACTATGGATAGAGGATAAATATTCCATAACCCGTATACTATGGATAGAGGATAAATATTCCATAACCCCTATACTATGGATATAGGATAACTATTCCATAACCTGTATACTATGGATAGAGGATAAATATTCCATAACCCCTACGCTATGGGTATAGGATAACTATTCCATTACCCCTATACTATGAATAGAGGATAAATATTCCGTAACCCTTATACTAAGGATAGAGGATAAATATTCCATAACCCCTATACTATGGATAGAGGATAACTACTCCATAACCCCTATAATGGTAGCAGAAGTTCAGCACTTGGCTATCTCCATCGCTCCCATTACAATGAGTGGAGCGGGGCCGCACAGTCTTCATCCACCACTACATTCTGGAGGAATAAAACTCCCTCAGCCATCTCCGGATAAATCATTTTCATGGCCCATACCCCTGTAAAATGTTCTCTTTCATGTAGATACCGAGCTTATTTTGTATTCTTTATATTTTATTATATTTTTGCCTACCAAGCACCAAGAAATTTCTTTTTTTTTTTTTCTCTCTAACTAGGGCAATACCAGCTTCGGAATCGCAGTAAGTACGCCAAAATGTCTTTTTGCTATAAGTCTGTATGTGTCTTGGTTTTCCACCTTGTATATGACACCAATTTTTCTAGCCTGTACTATTTATACAGATCATTTACTATAGCAAGCCTGTATACAGAACTGACCACTGCCATGCTATGTATTCAGGTAGAGCCGTGCAGATGGCTAAGGATGTATTCACACCATTGCATCCCATCTGGAAAACACAGTCCATGTTTTGCTGGTCATTACTTTCCAGACTGAACACAGCTGTGTGTATGTAATGCTCTGCATCAATGGTAAGTTATGGTGAGTTATATTCACATAGCAACGTTCAGTCCAGGAAATATGGTGGACAGAACTCGGTCTTGTGAATACTGCCCAGCTATTGGCCATCCAATGTCCAGCACAGATAGAGATGAATGGTGGCGGCAGATTTTGGATCTTGAGTTTGAAAAATTGGACAAGAATATGAAGCTAGAAATATATCTTAGATGTGGGACAAACACTCATCTGGCTGACAGCTATTCTCCACCACCACCACCACACACATGCACTCTTGGCTAGGCTCCCTCAATAGGGAGTTGGGAGTAAGCTGGTTCCAGACACTTGTGAGTGGCTTATCTCCCCTTGAGTACCTAAAATTGGTGGGTTCAGCAAACATTCATCTATCGTCTGTCCACAGGATAAGTCATCGGTATGTCATCTGTGGGGGTACGACACCCGTACCCCGCACAGATCAGCTGTTGCAGCATCCTAGAGGTACCAGAAGCTGCTAGTGGACAGGGAGTATATAACATATAACCTTATGTCATGAACGAGATCCCTTTTAATCCACAAAATGTGTGCACAACACAACAGACCTATGTCTGCTAATAGCAATGCAGCTGTTATTTTCTGGCTGATAACAGCCCAAAACCTATTGTTCTCACATTGTCCCTATTTTAGTGCCATTTCTTTCATTACCAAAATGTATTTGTTTACTAGTGCATTTATTACTGTATATATTGTGCTTATTGATGTATATATTGTCTTTATTAGTGTATATATTGTCTTTATTACTGTATATATTGTGCTCATTAGTGTATATATTGTCTTGATTACTGTATATATTGTGCTTATTGGTGTATATATTGTCTTTATTAGTGTATATATTGTGCTTATTGGTGTATTTATTGCCTTTATTAGTGTATATATTGTGCTTATTGGTGTATTTATTGATTTTCTTGCTCCCACAATTTATCCTAGGAGTTGGTATCCCGCCATCCCCTGTCAGTACCTTCACCTCAGAGACAGATCCTCCAACACCTGAGCCTGGTAAGGAAGAAAATAATGAACTTTCCATGATCTTTAGATGGCTGCATGTCACAGCGATGGGCAAATCTCAGGAGTCTGGTTGCTAATGGTTCTCGGTCCCTGTGCACCTACTCTCAGGCCTTGCACTAAGAATACTGCAGTGTATGTTTTGCCTGAATGCTTTTTTTTTTTTTTAAAGGGAATGTGTAGCCAATTTTTTAAGTCATCTGCTAAAATCAGATATTGGAATATCCCTTTTTCTTCTAATGTGCTTTTATTCCCTGATTGTAGAATTATTTTAATTCTCTTTTCTGTATATGAATATCATGTATCCCAGCAGTCCTGGATTTCAGGTACTGTCTCAGTCAGTGGGAGGTATGACCAAACGTCAACTCATCTGTATCCAGGGGACGCAGATAAGTTAACTACAGTGGTGAAGCAGGGAACTTCACCATTTAGCTCCTGGTGTATTGGGAGCAGTAGGCGCGATGTTATAATGTCGCTTACATTGTGTCTGCTGCTCCCTGAACCCGCCTGCAGCAGAGACAGGAGAAGACTGCAGGGGAACATGGGAAGGGAGGGTTTTTTTTTTTTGTTTTTTTGCATAATACATTATACTGGTAGTAGGAGCGGGCACCAGAAGTTGGGAAACTATACTGTGGGGGTACCAGGAGAGGTACAATATAATGTGGGGATATATTCAGGGTGAAATTATAAGGTGGGATCATAATCAGGGTGACATTATAACATTGGGAGATATTAGAATGTGGGGCATTATACCAGGGATTTCAAGGGAACATTATAACATGTCAGGGTCATTATACTGTGTGGGGACACAAAGGGACATGGATGGAAATAAGTGGAGCTGGGCAGGACTGAAGGTAGAACTTACTGACTGTAGTGGTTTTTACTGTCCGCAAATGCTAATCCGTAAAAAACATGTCAGCATGTTATCCGCGAATAACAGATCCGCAAAAAGACTTGTATGATCCTCTACACTTGTCTGTGCTGCAAATGCGAACAAAAATAAAGTGTGCTTCATAATTTGCAGTCCTTGTATGCGGCACAGACACACGGCTGCAAAAACTACAACTGTGTGTATGGGCCCATAGAAATGAATACGGATAGAAACTATAGACATGTGCAGGAGGCCTTAGCCCCCTGGAAAGCTGATAGGTATGGAATATCAGGGCTGCCATCTTGCTTTAGCTTTTTTCTTCTCTAACAGCATTTAGTGATAGACTTGTACTGGGGGGGCATTCCTGACAGCTCAGTTTCATCGCTGGGCGGTAAGGAACGCCCCCTCTGACAGTACAGGGCTATGGACGAGTACAGTCAGGGGGGAATGTTCCTCACAGCCCAGCTAGACTGTCAGGAACACCCTTCTGACAGTGGGCAGAGATCGGTGCCGAAACTAACGGTACTGATATCTCCAACCCCGGGGCACATAATGGGAAAGCGGACAGTGCGCTGAATTCAGTTCGGCTTTATAGCGGTATATAAAACTGCAGGTGCAGGAGGACATGAAAGGTCAACTTTAATAACTTTTATTAGCTAACTTGAACATGCAAGAAAATACATCTCGACAAAGCCTGGATGGAACATATTGGAGTCTAGGGCAGGGCTAACAGCAATTTCACAATTTTGCTGAAAACCAAAATCACAATTCTCTGCAATGGTGAATTAATTGAATTAATGTTATTAATTTCACAGTCCTTAATGGGGTTGGGAATATGTACCATAAGTACATATGGGGCAGGTTTATCAAAATTGAAGAACAACCATGTTTGTTGCTGATCATATGTCACCTTTTTTTCATTTAGAGAAGAAAGATGAGACCATAGAGCAGAACGAGAAATCTTTATCCTCAAGAAGAACCGCCAAGTCCAGTAAATATGAAGGTGAGTACGTCTCCAAGGATAACTTTCCGACAGGTTATCACTATCTACACTATATCTAGCAGCTGCTCATCCCCCCACTTGGTGCAGTTTTTTGCTATTTGCCCATTACAGCAGATCCATCCCAGTACCTTGTAGAGATGGTTCTGCAGTTTCCAAATGTACCTCTATTATTCAGCTATGGAGCCCCATTTTCATGTAAATTTATGTTTTATTCACATGCAAATGAGGGGAAATGTGCTTTGCTGAGGCTAAAGCCCAGGTAGCCTATGCCACTCCCCACAGTGCACGTTTCCCATCATTTGCATATGAATTAGACAAGGACTCAAAAACAACAAAGACTTATTTGGAAACTGTAGAACCCCCTCTGCAAGGGACTGGGATTAGGTTTATATCCAATACCCTGCTGACAGACTTCCTTTAAATCGAGTGGCAGGAACATACTTTACTACTTCATTCAATGTCCTCCTAGTTTTCATCTTGCCCCTGTGTAAATCAGGGTCTCCCATTCTTGTGTTCAGTGGGGGTCCCCATGGTTGGGCCACCATCAATTTAGAATTTGTCACCTGTCTAATGGATAAAAGCTTCACACTAGAACATCCCTTTAAGTGTTCTTGTCCAATTGTCATTTACAACCACCCACGTGATAAAACACACCAAGTGCCAGAGACTCTCTATTATGGTTGAAGGTACCTAAGTCTTGCTTTCAGGTGGTTGATTCTGGAATATTACACTCTGTACAGTAATGGTACATTCCAGTCCCCTAAGACATGGTATCCAAATGTCAGGTGATGTACATGCTGTACCTGCAATCTAATAGAAGAGCTGAGAATTTACTGACCTGTGTTCTCTTCCGTACAGGAAGCAGTGGTGATATTTCTGTGTTTGTTCGTCCATCAATCAAGAATGCTGGTAAAGGTAAGTCCCAGAATGTTATTCCTTTGTATATTCTGTGTCTCCTTAAGGATGCAGTGAGTTAGAATTTGGATCTCGGCAGTTTTTTCATTTTTCACTCTTTCATTTTTGTTGATGTAGCTGTTTAAGGGCTTGTTTTTTGCTGGATGAGTTGTATTTTTAAATGGCATTATTTTGATTACAGTTTATTTAGTTTTTCAAGGTGGAGGGTGAAATAAATTCTGCAGTCTATTGACTGCAGCATCTAAGGGATTAAACATGCTGGTATGCAGTTATCTCCGATCGGCACTTTAGCAGGGTATCAGCTGAATGCTTTGGTGTGTTCCCGCCATGCTGTAAATATTTTTTACTTTAAAATGTTTAGAAGGGGTGCTCTTGGAAGACATGTATGCTGGGTGTCTGCTGACCTTTATATTTATCTAGAGATGAGTCCATTGAGTCCCATCGGACTCCTTTCTATTGCTCCTGGCACTTGCACACTTGTTCACAGAATACACCTTAGCTGCACTGCGCATGTACCCAAGGTCTGGCGCATGCACACTGAAGCCGAGGTGTATTGCTTTCACTTAACTGAAGAACTGTGCAGACACTGGGTAAGTATAAATGGGCTTTTTGTTTTATTTTTTATTTATTTTAATTTTTTTAATATTGTGGCACTGACAGCTTCTCTTTAAAGGGAACCTGTCAGCAGGATTTTGCTAATACAACTGTCACCAGTACATAACAGAGCAACTCCCCTCTGGGCCAATGCTGTCTTTAGAATATCTGAGCACGGCTTCCATCCTTAGCAAAGATGTTTTTAGTAAATTGTAAGTTAGGGTTTTAAAGTCAAGGAGTGGAGCCAGTATATAAAGTCAAGCTCTCCAAGCCCTATCCCCTCCGTCTGCTATGATGGACTCCCTTTTCCCCATAACATCACCGTTGTGGCCCAATGAAATCCTGCGCCTGTTCCATGTAAGTGAATCTCAGCACTGATGCTGGGTGTACTGTGGCTGTGCACACCTGGCTGAAGTAGCAGCGTAGTATAGCAATATAGGTTTGTCTGAACAGAACAGCAGTAAGGCATTACACTGTGGCAGATAGTTGACTATATACTGATTATACGTCAATATTTTTCATTTAGAGAAAAAAAGAGGACACAGCGGAGCAGAATGTGAAATATATATCCTTAAAAAGGACCACCAAGCTCAGTAAATATGAAGGTGAGTACGTCTTCAAAAGTCATTGTTCAATAGGTTATACCTATCTATGCTTTATCTAAGTTCAGTTATAGCGGCTGCTCATCCTCCACTTGCTGCAGTTTGTCACTAGTTGCCCATTTTATAGCAGATCCTTCATAGAACTGTAATATACATAAAGAAAACATCAAGTCCTAAGTAACTTTGATAACTCTGCTGTCATCAGCAAGTTCACAAGATCAACATGGGAAGACTTAAGGAATCTATATTAGGTGTGATCATGCCTTAAAAATCATGAGTTAAACATCTACAGCTGAAACCAGAAGTTTACATACACTATATAAAAAGACACATATGCAGGTTTTTCTCACTATCTGACATGAAATCAGAATAAACCTTTCCTGTTTTAGGTCAATTAGGATTACCAAAATTATATATATTTGCCAAATGCCAGAATAATGAGAGACATAATTTTTAAGGCATTTTTATTACTTTCTGCAAGGTCAAAATTTTACATACTGTACATTTCATTAGTATTTGGTACCATTTCCCTTAAACTGTATGACTTGGGTCAAACGTCTTGGATCTCCTTTCACAAGCTTCTCACAATAGTTGGTAGGAATTTGGGCCCATTCCTCTTGACACAACTAGTGTAACTGAGCCATGTTTGGAGGCCGCCTTGCTCGCACCTGCCTTTTCACCTTTGCACATACATTTTTAATAGGATTGAGATCAGGTCTTTGTGATGGCCGCTCCAAAACATTGACTTTGTTATCATTAAGCCACTTTGTAACCAGTTTGGCAGTATGCTTCCGGTCATTGGCCCTTTGGAAGACCCATTCGTGCCCAAGCTTTAACTTCCTGGCTGATGTCTTGAGATGTTGCTTCAGTATTGCCACATAATGTTCTTTCCTCATGATGCCATCTATTTTGTGAAGTGCACCAGTCCCAACCCCACAACATGATGCTGCCACCCCCGTGTTTCACAGTTGGGATGGTGTTCTTAGGCTTGCAAGCTTCTCCCTTTTTCCTCCAAACGTAATGATGGTCATTATGGCCAGTTCAATTTTAGTTTCGTCAGACCACAGGACATGTCTCCAAAAATTAAGGTCTTTGTTCCTGTGTGCATTTGCAAACATTAATCTGGATTTTTTATGATTCTTTTGGAGTAATGGCTTCTTCTTGGCAGAGTAGCCTTTCAGCCCATGTCGATACAGTACTTGTTTCACTGTGGATGGTGAATTTGTCAAAATCCGCTCACGGAATTTAGAATTTAGCCCTACCCAATAAAGGCAAAATACAGTGGCAAACTTCTTCTCCAAATTCTGCTTCAAATTCAGCATCAAAATCCTCATAGGTTTTTGACTAGCAGAAAAAATCTGCTTCAAATTCCTGAAGCGGAAATTTTCTACTTGACAAATTCAGCATCAAATTCCTACATTTGAACATCCCCTTAGGCTCCATGCACAGGAATGTGTGCTTTGTCAGTGTGCTTTTGTCCCCATACACATGACCGTGTATTATCACAGGTCCGTGTATAGGGCCGTATACCTGGGGCAAAACTCAGGACAGGTCCTATTTCTATCCTTTTGTGGTCCCAGCTCACTGCAAGAAATCAATGGGTCTGCGGAGGCAAGGACAGCACACGGATATTATCTATGTGCTATTTTCCCACTCTCCTGTTGCTGCACACATTTGTGTCCATTGAGCCTAAACCATTCTGAATGAAGCTCTCCCTTGTGGCCACTATACAGAGAGTAAGAATTTTGGGAGTCTGTCAGCAGGACAGTCAATATCAGACTAATGACAGTACCTTGTATCTCAGTATGCACGGTCATAGAGGGGAGGTTGTTAATCAGAGATAGGACCGCCTCCTTGACTACTCGGCATAGAAAGAGGAGAGATTTCAGTGAATAAATGAAAAGTTATACTGAACCCGTACTCAGCTGTTTCTATCAGCACCATGGACAAGGGATAGACTGGCAGGGTGCATGCTTGTGAGTCTTTGTGCTAGGATTAGGAAGATAATTTGACTTCATTTCTTATAGTCACACCAGATAGAGATGACGACTCTGATGAAGGCTCTGAATACAGTAATAGTGGCAGAAGAGGAAGAGGATTACCTGAGAATGACAGACGACCCGAGAGTAAGTTGGAGGATGGACTTACGGTATATTACTTATAAACTAAGAATCCACTCCTTCTTTAAAGTAATCATTTGAATCTGTCTCCATATTCTGAGAGCTATAACGTGTTTTTTTGTTTTGTTTTTTTTTATTAAATTTTTAAAGTTTTTTTTTTTTAGTTGTTTTTTTTTTTTTTTTAAGTTGTAAACATTTCCATCACTCTACTACCATTATTGCCTGTTGCTGTCATCCTATGACAGTCAACGATAACAGTAGTGTGAACATGCCCTAAGAAGTAGAATCACCAGACTGGCCAATTGTAGCAGAATTTCACCTGGAATATGCTGCAGATGCTACGAGCTCAGGTCCTGAGCCTGTGCCCTACATATACAAACCGTGGCATTAACTACATAGTGCCAGCACAGTATATATACAGTGTTTGTTTCCAAGGGTTTAGGTATCTTCTTCTTATGAATTTTAAATCAGGCAATGCATCCAAAAGTCTAGTTTATTCTGTGGTCCATAAGTCTCCATTTTATCCACTCTTGCGTGTCCATGACAACAATTCTATTCTGTTTTTCATATTGTTGTGTTTTATATATTGATTTTTTGGTTGGTTGTTTGTTTGTTTTTTTGTGTTTTTTTTGTGTACATATAGGTAGTGCAGAAAGGCCGCCCTCCCAGCCTAGACAGCTCAGAAAGTATACTGATGGTATGAGTATATTGATTCATCCCATGTGAGTCCATACAGGTCTATAAATGGCTAAAGATTGATTGTTGTTGTTTTTTTTTTTTAACAGATGATACCAGGCCTTCAATTAGATCTCCCATTGGGACTTCTGGTGGTATGTGTATATTGTTCTATCATATCTGAATGCATAGTAACACATTTATCCATAAATCACTGTTCACACTACTACGACCATTTCTCACATTGTTGTCCTACATCTTACAGGCGATGAAAAAGAAAACAGACAGTATCAACATGAAATAGGTAGGTATGACATGTATACCTGTGCTATCTGTTGTTATGTGTGCCCATTGTAAGTTCTGATTTCTTGTTGCATTCATTTACTTGCAGGTAGAGTGACAAAAGCGACATTATCCCAAGCTAGACAGCTCATCGACTTTACTAATGGTAAGTATGGTCTGCTTTTATCATATGTGAATCCTTTTAGGTGTAAAACACTAGACCGCATTATAGATGCTGAATTATAGATTTGCTTTCCTTAGCATAATGATATGTATTTCTCCGTTGCTGGAAGCACGGCTGACACTTAGGTTAAGGACTGCTGGCACTTGCATATCAGATGTTTGAAGAGTCCTTGTCCTCAGACATGTGATGTCTCTGGCCTTTTCCAACATAAGATCGGTGGGGTGCCAGGAGCCGGATCCTCCATATATCTGATATTGAAGACCTGTCTTAGTACCCTCTTAACAAAGCCACTACTGCCCTTTTTGTCACTACCATCCACTTAACCAGTAACATATATGACTGTTCTGGTTGCAGGTCCTCTATGTCCTCTCTCCCTTGCTGAACTTCAGGTAAAGCAGCAGCAACAGGAGAGGGAGGTCTGCATTGTTGCCGAGACCTAGATCAACGCTGTCTCTAGAGTAGGGAGCACGGCATCCACCTCCATTCAGCAGTACTGGTTGAACTACCAGCGATCTACTTGGAAACCATCTATGATGCATAGGTGATAACTTGTAAATTTTAAGTTATTTTATTTTTTTGCAGATGATGAAGTCAAGACAAACTACTATAGAGGAGAAGACTGGAGAGGTACGTGTATATAATATATCTGACTTGTGGCTTCTCTGTTTTATTTACATATATATAATTTTTTTTTTTCTTTATCCTACTTTCTAACTGCAGGTAGTACACAGCGTTCCTACTTCAGTCCTGAAGGTATGTCTGTATTATGCCCTATAAGTTAACAAATTTTGCTGCTCTAGGCAGGATTGCTTCTTTAAGTATTATATTGCATTTCATCTTCCAAATGGGAATGAAAAGCTTCAAGGAAAGGTTCATGTAATATCTGTGCTCTTGACGTATAGCTCTGCTAGTTCTTATTTCTCCTTGTGTACCGAGTTCTGCTTTATCTATTAAAGGAGCACTCCGGCAGTGTTATTTATATAGTGCAGCATAGGCTATTAGACGTAATGTAGAGGCTCTTGTTTGCACGTTGTGTATACCTGTTTTAGTTGGTGGCTGATCATTGTATGGACTCCACTACTATATTACTGCACTCCCTTTGTGTGTGTGGGGCAGCTTAGAAATGTACAGTTTCAGAGATTTTGGTCGGGTTCTGAACCACGAACAAGTTGCTGAACAGTGGTTATGCCTCGTGCCTCCGAGTTACAAAAATAAAAAAAAAGAGGCCTGCAGAGGATTCTCCATGGCTCCATAAGGGAATATATTATGAGAACTGTAAGGATAACAGATATGTTTCTGCAACTCCTTCCATGCCCCTATTTTTGTCCTACAGAGAGTACTTTGCTATTGCCAGGAGATTGGCATACAAAGTATTCAAGTTGCCTAAAGGCTTATATAGGGTGCCTCCACTGCTTTTTCAAGGGGAAAGGTGGAGAAAAACTAAGATAAGTTGCCCTAAGCATGCTATATTGTAATGTACCCCCCTAATATTTGGCACATTCAGATTCACCTGCTCACATTGCGGATTGATATGTGGGGTTACTTACCTCTCCAGAGAAATTGCACAAAAGCTTTACACAGCTCTCTGTGTTTCAGAAGAATGGGAAGTGTTTGTTAGGGGTACAGGTAAAGCTCATTATTTTGGGCTCTGCCCTTCAAGTTGAATGGGAGAAATTCCCAGCACTATAACTCAACCTGAATTTTACAGCTTAGGTGCAGATAGTTGAGAGCGTAAATGCACACTGAGGTTTTCCCGATCTTTTATTCCCAGGTATGCAATATGAGAGGGGACTGTAGGGAGTCCTAAGGTGACAATAGAGATCCTTTCAGCTTGTGTTTCTTCTTTATCCAGTTCTGCTGTTGTATGAGGGTTAAAATAATAAATTTGTTGTGCTGTTGTGGACTCTTATCCTTTAGTTTGCTGGGGACTTGATCGCTGGATCCGTGATGAGGAGGACGGGGGACCGAAAGTCTCCTTAAAGAATCTGTGAATTGAGCTCTAGTGCGCATGTGCGACCAGCAGTCCATTCACTTCTATGGGGCTGCGGGCGCTGCCAGAGATCCCAGTCCCATCAGCCTCATAGCAGTAAATGGTGCACTGGCACTCCAGTAACATGGAGGCTTTATGGGACTTTCGGTCCCCATGCTCCTGACCCCTGGGGGCCCTAGTGATTAGGCCCCCAGCAATGGAACATTCATTCCCTGTCCTGTGGATGGGGAATAAGTGTCTATAACAGGATAACCCCTTATGTTCCTATACCACTACTTGTTTACAGCTCTGAATCGATGACCGGCTGTCCCAGCATGTGACTTTGTCAGCCTAACTAACTGCCATGGTGGCAGCAGGTTGACCAGTCAGCGCTGTGGCCAGTGATTGGCTGTCACTGTCTGTTAAGTGTCAGGGCGACATGTCTTCGATGCAGAGGTGTAAACAAAGATGAATGGGCTACCAAGGAGCTGTCAGAGGGGGAGCAGCAGGGGGTCTGAAAGGTGAGTAACTCATTATTAATCCATATACTTGTAATTGGGGCCGGCATGAATGGGAAATGGACACAGAAATGGCTTCAACTCTTCTTTAATGTAATACATATATTAGGGCTGGATGATTAATCGAAAAATAACCGAAAACCGAACATCAACAAAAATAACCAACGTGATTTTTTTCACATCAGTTATTTCAGTTCGGGTATTACAATATTTGCAGTTTCGTTCTGACCAAACACAACTGAACCAAAACTGCTATTATTATACTGTGGGGTCTCCTCAGACTCCAGAATACAATAGGCGGAGGGCCAGGGGAGGTGAGAAAACATAAAAAACAGTGTTACTCACTATGGCTTGACTCCCTTCTGTCTTTGGTGCTTCTGGCTGAAATCACGTGGCATTGCAACGCTTGCGTCTATGCATCACAACACCACGTGATGCTGAGGCCTAATCTTCGGTCCATGAAGCGCCGAAGACAGCAGGTAGTCGCGCAGGAGAGGTGAGTATCCCTGTTTCCTCGCTTCACCTGGCCCCACAGACACCACAGTATATAATAGCATTTTCACTTCGGCCGTATTCTGTCCAAAGGAAACGGCTGGGCGAAACTCGCTAAAACGAATCTTGTGGGGATGCGCACGCTCCCCATCCACTGCAGCAACTTCCTATGCATAGAGGCTGCCGGAAGCTATTGTCTGCGGGGCCCAGGTGTCAGACTCCACCCCCCCCCCACAGATAACATACTGATGACTTATCTTCATCAGATGTGAGCATAGTCTTGTTTATCTCATTGTATTTTTATCCTGCTTTATCATTTGGAGATCCTTTCAATTATTACTAGGTAAAACTCTGCTCCTGTCTTTTATATATTTCGCAGGTCGTGGTAAAGAGTCCTTCCTCTATCCACGTAATCAACAAACCCTACGAGGTACAGAAGGGATGTGTCGTGTGTGTCTTTTATCTCCTAGCTTCTTTTTTTCTGTCTGAGTTGTATGGAGTTAAGTTATTGATGTAGGACACAGTGCACACATTGCTGCCTGTGAAATGGTTGTCAGTGTACTACTTGTGCATAAAATTTTGTTGAGCTAAATTCAAGGTGGTTATCCTACTGAGACAGCTGTGGAGAAAGCTGGAATACTTTGAGAGAAGAAGTGACAAGATATATTTGTGAACACTGTCAGTTAGGAAGGTGTGCTATGGGGAACGCTGTGTGGAGGAGAGGGCACTGCTGTGGGACGCTGTGCGGAGGAGTGGGCACTGCTATGGGGCAGCTGTGCGGAGGAGAAGACACTGCTGTGGGACGCTGTGTGGAGGAGAGGACACGCTGTGGGACGCGTGCGGAGGAGTGGGCACTGCTGTGGGACGCTGTGCGGAGGAGTGGGCACTGCTATGGGGCATGCTGTGCGGAGGAGAAGACACTGCTGTGGGACGCTGTGTGGAGGAGAGGACACTGCTGTGGGACGCTGTGCGGAGGAGTGGGCACTGCTGTGGGACGCTGTGCGGAGGAGTGGGCACTGCTATGAGACGCTGTGCGGAGGAGTGGGCACTGCTGTGGGACGCTGTGCGGAGGAGTGGGCACTGCAGAGACGCGTGCGGAGGAGTGGGCACTGCTGTGGGACGCTGTGCGGAGGAGAGGGTATTACACGAGTAAGCTGTGTGGAGGAGTGGGCACTGCTGTGGGACGCTGTGCGGAGGAGAAGGCACTGCTATGAGACGCTGTGTGGAGGAGTGGACACTGCTGTGGGACGCTGTGCGGAGGAGTGGGCACTGCTGTGGGACGCTGTGCGGAGGAGTGGGCACTGCTGTGGGACGCTGTGCGGAGGAGTGGGCACTGCTATGAGACGCTGTGCGGAGGAGTGGGCACTGCTGTGGGACGCTGTGCGGAGGAGTGGGCACTGCTGTGGGACGCTGTGCGGAGGAGAGGGTATTACACGAGTAAGCTGTGTGGCGGAAAGGACACTTCTGGGGATACACTGTAGAGCAGAGGGAGTGCACTATGTGTATGGAGGAGAGAACACTGCAATATGTCAGTTAGGAAAGTAAAATCTTTGCTCCAGTACTGTCAGGAGGTCTCTAGTGTCCATGACCGGCATTAGTCTCTTGCCTCTATCCTTCAGATGCGATCCAAGTTTTTTTTTTCTCACAGCTGCTGCATCTCCACTTTCCTAAATATTTCTTATATGTTGTCCTCTTATTTTTTTGTGCAGAGAATCCAAAGTCACAGCCTGCCAAACCTAGAATACAGGTTTTTTCTGATGGTATGTGATGTCACATTTACTAAAAAACACTGCTGCGATAAAAACTGTGTGTTATGGAAAGCGAAATGGCTCACATTGTTGTCTTTTATATCATAGATGATGAAGGAGAGGTAGCCCCCTATCAAAAACAAAGAGGTACATGGAGAGGTTCATATATAGTTGTGTCTATATACTTGTCTCCTAGCCTGGCTCTTGTATGTCTTATTGTGTTCTCCTGTAGGCCAGGGGTCTCAAACTCAATCTGGTAAATGGGCTGCCTCAGGTAGTAAAGTGGCCCCCACCAGTGGACCCATGCAGTAAAATGGCTCCATACAGGACAGTGGCCCCCACCAGGTGTGCCCCATGCAGTGCCTGGCTTCCATTACTGCCGTCATACAGAGGTTATTACTAGTACATTACTTGCCTCACTGCTCCCCAGCTATGCTCTTCTCCCTATTATGGGCGCACTGCTGTGATGTATTATGTGCACCCGCTGCAGGAAGGGCCAGGGAGCAAAGGGGTACGTATGGCTCCAAATTGATTTTTCATACTGATGGCCTATCCACAGCGTTTTTGTTTTTTTTTGTTTTTTTTTTTTTGCAATGTGTGGATGAAATTAACCAAAATCTTTCACTTTACTGGTACTGTAAAACGCTGCATTTTTTTCTGCAGTGTTTCTGCAATGTGGGGCCTTAGCCTAGTGATGGGAGGAAAAAAAGGTAACTGTCATGTTAATATATATTTGTGCTCTACATTGTATTTTTTACTTTGTTGTTTCTCAACAGTTTATCATCCCAAACTCGATCTGTTAAACCACTATCCAGAAAAGAAGATTGAGTCGAAGGGTAACGGATTATTATTTGTTGTGTGATTTCTGTTTATTCTCCTGTTATAGATATTCTAGATCAGGGGACAGCAACCCCTGGCACGCGAGGCTTATTTCCTTGGCACGGTAGCCCGAGTCCTCGCCCAGCAGTTTCGATCAGACCAAACACGGCTGAAACGTAACTGCTATTCTGAAGAGACCCCAGAGTATAATAAGCGGAGGCCCATGGGAGGTGATCAAACATTTAAAAAAAAAATTTACTTGCCTCTCCTGCGCTCCGGAGCAACACCCTGCTGTCTTTGGCACTTCTGCCTGAGACATAAGAGACCGCTGATAGGGCCTCACGGGTCACGTCATTACGCATAATGATGCCAACGTGACCCCTGAGAACCAATCAGCGGTCGCTGATGTCAGGCAGAAGCACCGAAGAGAACAGAGAGCCACTCAGGAGTGCAGGAGAGGTGAGTAATATTGTTTTTTATGTTCGATCACCTCTCTTGGCCCTCCATTTATTATACTCTGGGGTCTGGAGAGACCGCACAGTATAATAATAGTGTGTGGCGAAAAGTTGTATATTGTTCTCTATGTAGGTGCCACTATGGGACATAATACTGTGTGCAGGGGCCACTATGGGACGTTATTTTGTATAACTGTGTATTTTTGCACAAAAAAACGCAGGCAGTTTTTTTTTTTTTTTTTTTTGTGCAACAACACACCATGTGAACGCAGCTTTACATTGAAGCAAAAGTACCAGTGACCTAAGAATATAGCTGCATCCAGATACATATGTGTTACCACCATAAGGCTGCTGCCATATCGTGCTCCTGGACACATACATTTACCACTAATTGGGGGCTGCACATGTACCTTCATTGCTGCTAATGGGAAAGTACAGTGGCGTCCCAGGAAATAGCATTAAACGCATGTATGACTTTAGTATAGGGGTCGTCAGCCTTACAATTATTGACCGGTTCTCCAAGCACCTCATCTTTGAATTTTTTTTTTTTTTTTAATTTAAATTGGCATGCCAAACAAAAAAGGTTGCCTACCCCCGCTCTAGATTATGGTTTTCTAAATTCTGTGTTCCTTTTTACAGAAATTAAAAAAATTGGAAGTAAACCACCTACTAAGTCCTTCATCTGTTTTTCTGGTATGTATATATATTGTGTATGTACAGAGCTACCGTATGGATACAGTAAAATTCCTTTAACCCTTTAAGTACAGTTTTGTCCTTCAGAAAGTAGCAATGTCTTGCTTATTTCACTGGGGGACACAGCATCATGGGTATAGACCCAGCTACTAGGAGGCTGACAATAGGAGTATCAAAAGAAGCCGGCTCCGCCTCTGGGCTATACTCTCTTACAGACACTGTGTTAGTCAGTTTTAACCTAGTGTCTTGCTGCCCTGTCCCAGAAGCCTCCTTTTCTTGTCCTCCACAAGGACAAGGTTGTCCTTCATCCGCCACCGTCTTTTCTACCTAAGGAGGTTTCCTCCTTCCATCAGGCTTCTGCCGCTCAGGTCTACTGATGCCAGTTTGGGTCGTAAGGTTCTGCAGGTGGCTGTGCGCTAGGTTACTCGCATGGCCATGTAATTCCCACCCTCTGGGACTGCTTTAGGACATCCCATGGTGCTATGACCCCTGTGAAATAAGTGAGAAAATTTTATTTATTTATTTTTTTTCTCAATTTTTATTTTTTTTTTTTTTGTCCCTTTCTGAAAATTTTCAGAATTTTTCCATCAAGGTATCTTTTTGAAGACCCTTTTTTTTTTTTTTTGTGAAACGGCATTTATTGACTACATTTTATTATCTCCTTGGGGCAGGAGGATATAATACCAATTCTAGGTTTTTGGTTTTTTTTTTTATTATTTTTTGCAGTTTACCATACGGCACGGGTGTCAAACACAAGGCCTGCCTGCTGCCTTCTGTTATCTGGCCCCGGGCAGCATTTTCATTGTCTATTTAATGTAAACCAGCCCAGGACAGGGCACTTAAAAAAAACAAAAAAAAAACAAAGCTGCGCGATACCTGTCCTGGGCTGGTTTACAAGACCTCTGCATGTCAGCGCAGGCAGCGATACAATGACATCATCGCGCCTCCTACGTTGACATGCAGACGTCGCGGACAAGAAGAAGAGGCAGCGGCTGCATCAAGGCATCGGAGGTAGGTGAAGATAAGTTTTTTTATATATACAAATAGGCCGTTGCCTGCTGGAGTATCCCCGGCATGTAACGGCCTATTTACTTACCGATCCCCGCTGCTGGTCGTGGCCGCCCCCGCTTCCCCTTCTGCTATGGGACGCAGAAGCGGCTGTGTGCAGGAGCGGGGATGGTAAGTGAGGTCGCGGCTGGCGAACCCCATCAAATACTACTATTATTATACTCCGGGGGCTTTTCAGACCCCGGAGTATAATAATCGGAGACCCAGGGGAGGTGATAAACATAAAAACCTGTGTTACTCACCTCTCCGGCGATCCGATGTTACTCCCAGCAGGCTTCGGCCTTCTTTGGTGACGTCCCAGGCGTGACGTGAGCCAGGCCGACGTCATTACAGTATGTCGTGATGCCAGTCTGTGCGACATTGAAGAAGGCCGAAAGCAGGGAGTGCATCGGAGCCCAGGTAAGTTACACTGGTTTTTATGTTTGTCACCACCTGGGTCTCTGATCATTATACTCTGGGGTCTGAAAAGACCCCAGAGTATAATAATTTTTGGGTGGGTGGTCACTATGGGACATAATACCATGTGCAGGGGCCACTATGGAGCATAATACCCTGTGCAGGGGCCACTAAGGAGCATAATACCCTGTGCAGGGGCCACTATGGAGCATAATACCGTGTGCAGGGGCCACTATGAAACATAATACCGTGTGCAGGGGCCACTATGGAGCATAATACCGTTTGCAGGGGTAAACGGTATTTGTATTTTGCTTAATTTTTGATATATTTAGAAAAGGATGAGGATAGTATGTAACATGCCAATGTCTTAGGTTTTAACAATACATTATGTTCTTCCTGGTTGCCCTCAAAGGGCTGATTGTAACAGTAGTAATGTACAAATGTAACTACTCCTTAATAGCTCGCTTAACTGTTAAGGAGAAGTTACTTTTATACACGTGTAAAATAATCTTGGCCCTTCAAGGTACCCCGTGAGGCTGAAGTGGCCCCTGGTGAAAATGAGTTTGACACCCCTGCCATATGGCATAAATGACATAGATGGTAGTCAGTTCACCTTACCTGCAGTTGAATGCATTTATTGGGTGCACGGCTGTCCCAGCATACCAAAGACATGCCAATATGAAAAGTCCAGAAGGTCATTTGAAATCTCTGACAGTTTTATTATGGATCAGACACAGTTAAAACCATCCCAGCAATTGTTTCCGTGTTTGAGGCGTAGACCCTTACTCATAACATACCGGATATACTATCAGGAGCAAGATTTATACATCACACATAACATAACTGACATAATGCCCGTCCACTAGGGGGAGTAACTAAAACCACACAATGTGATACATATCACAGGCATTGCTTACAAATACTATTTGCACATTATTAGAAACCAGTTACAGATATATAAAGACTCATATAGTAATAAACTAATGATACCAGCGGAGAAGAGTTCTTGTCCTATATGCATATTATTAATGATATAAGAGGTTTCTTGTATGATTGAGACCTTCTGGATTTTGGTGTATCGAGTAGAAATATCCAATATGCTCTCTTGTTTAGTAACATTCTCTTCCTATCTCCTCCTTTACAGTGGCAACTACAGTTAGGGCCCCCACCCCCGTATCACGTATCTCCACCACGGCATGATTGGAACTGTTTGGATATGGCTGTTCATACCATTTTCTTTTTTTTTCTTTTTTTTTTCCACTATCGGAAATGTGATTTCTAATTCTCACTTTCATAGGCCAGGCTGTACAACCCACGTATTGGAGCTGACAAATACCACATGTGATCAAATAGGCCCCATATGGCGTATTGTTATTCATGTAATCTTTAATTTTATGGGTCATCTCTGTTATAGATCTGAAATAAGCTGTAGGAAGAACCAATGTAGGTGTCATCTTGCTGAAAAATGTAGTTCTAGCAAGATGGCTCTTACATTGGTCCTTTGTACAGTAGCTAAAGCATAACTAAACCTTTGAACAACTTTTGATTTTCTGGCATGATTTGTGTCATTAATAAATTTAGTAATCTACTTTATTAACAAATTTTGTCTAATTTCTGTGAAATCCCACATCCCTTTATTCTTTCCTTTGCTTCTGTATTGAAAGCTGTTGGTGCTTTTCACTGTGTAGGGGCTGTGTGTAATGTAGAGAAAATGAGGCTGGGGCAGGGTAGCTTATAACCGTTATATCTCAGGTGTTCTAAAACATAGAAACGTGTTTCTGGTGTCATATAAAAGTGGAGATTTTCATCTTTCATATCCTACTACCTGCAGTTCTACGTGTACTATTTACAAAAATATAACTGGTTGAAAATACAGTCAGGATTGGGATATTTATAGGTAGCTAGTCTCAATCTTGACTTGATTTTCAACCAGTCATATCTCTGGAAATAATATAGATAGAATGGTATGGAAGATGAGAATCTCCTCTTTCATATGACACCAGAAGCAAGGTTCTACATTTTATAATGCCCAAGTTATAACTGTTTGAAGTGACCCTCCCCTACCCTAATTTTCTCTTGGTTTTTACACAGCCTGCACAGTGTTAAAGAGGACCTTTCATGTCCTCATAAAAGTGCAGTTTATATACCGCTAGAAAGCCAACAGTGCGCAGAATTTAGTGCACTGTCGGCTTTCCCGGTATGTGCCCGATGGAGGAGATATCAATGCCATTAGTTTCGACACCGATCTCTCCTCACCGTCAGAAGGGCATCCTCATAGCTCAGCGTCATCGCTGTGAGGAACGCTCAGTCTATGAATTCAGCGCACTATGTCGGCTTTCTAGCGGTATATAAAACTGCACTTTCATGAGGACATGAAAGGTCCACTTTAAGCAGGGGACAGCTGTCAATAAAGAAACAATGGAAAGAGTGAAGAAATGCAGGATTTCACAGAAAGGAGCCAAAATTTGCTAATGACACACATACTGCAGGAAAATCAAAAGTTGTCTGAAAGTTTAGTTATGCTTTAATGTGGCTGTACCTATTTTGACGGGAAAAAAAAGTGGTTGTCCCAAAATAAGCCCCTATTTTGGGACAACATTTGTCACCCAGTGGCTTTAGGAGAAAGAGAGTGACATCTGGCTCTGTACCAAAGGCAGCTATGCTTGTGATTGTAATACCTGTAAGGTAACAGGGACAACATAGACAATTAAAGATGAAATGAATTGCAATACACCATACTGTGTATACTGTATGTGTGTGTGTGTGTATATATATATATATATATATATATATATACAGTATATAGATATACACATATATATACATACAGGTGTGTGTATATATATATATATACACAGTACAGACCAAAAGTTTGGACACACCTTCTCATTCCAAGAGATTTCTGTATTTTCAGGACTATAAAAATTGTAGATTCACACTGAAGGCATCAAAACTATGAATTAACACATGTGGAATTATATACTTAACAAAAAATTGTGAAACAACTGAAAATATGTCTTATATTCTAGGTTCTTCAAAGTAGCCACCTTTTGCTTTGATTACTGCTTTGCACACTCTTGGCATTCTCTTGATGAGCTTCAAGAGGTAGTCACCTGAAATGGTCTTCCAACAGTCTTGAAGGAGTTCCCAGAGATGCTTAGCACTTGTTGGCCCTTTTGCCTTCACTCTGCAGTCCAGCTCACCCCAAACCATCTCGATTGGGTTCAGGTCTGGTGACTGTGGAGGCCAGGTCATCTGGCGTAGCACCCCATCACTCTCCTTCTTGGTCAAATAGCCCTTACACAGTCTGGAGGTGTGTTTGGGGTCATTGTCCTGTTGAAAAATAAATGATGGTCCAACTAAACGCAAACTGGATGGAATAGCATGCCGCTGCAAGATGCTGTGGTAACCATGCTGGTTCAGTATTCCTTCAATTTTGAATAAATCCCCAACAGTGTCACCAGCAAAGCACCCCCACACCATCACACCTCCTCCTCCATGCTTCACGGTGGGAACCAGGCATGTAGAGTCCATTCGTTCACCTTTTCTGCGTCGCACAAAGACACGGTGGTTGGAACCAAAGATCTCAAATTTGGACTCATCAGACCAAAGCACAGATTTCCACAGGTCTAATGTCCATTCCTTGTGTTCTTTAGCCCAAAGAAGTCTCTTCTGCTTGTTGCCTGTCCTTAGCAGTGGTTTCCTAGCAGCTATTTTACCATGAAGGCCTGCTGCACACAGTCTCCTCTTAACAGTTGTTGTAGAGATGTGTCTGCTGCTAGAACTCTGTGTGGCATTGACCTGGTCTCTAATCTGAGCTGCTGTTAACTTGCGATTTCTGAGGCTGGTGACTCGGATGAACTTATCCTCCGCAGCAGAAGTGACTCTTGGTCTTCCTTTCCTGGGGCGGTCCTCATGTGAGCCAGTTTCTTTGTAGCGCTTGATGGTTTTGGCCACTGCACTTGGGGACACTTTCAAAGTTTTCCCAATTTTTCTGACTGACCTTCATTTCTTAAAGTAATGATGGCCACTCATTTTTCTTTACTTAGCTGCTTTTTTCTTGCCATAATACAAATTCTAACACTCCATTCAGTAGGACTATCAGCTGTGTATCCACATGACTTCTGAACAACACAACTGATGGTCCCAACCCCATTTATAAGGCAAGAAATCCCACTTATTAAACCTGACAGGGCACACCTGTGAAGTGAAAACCATTTCAGGTGACTACCTCTTGAAACTCATCAAGAGAATGCCAAGAGTGTGCAAAGCAGTAATCAAAGCAAAAGGTGGCTACTTTGAAGAACCTAGAATATAAGATATATTTTCAGTTGTTTCACACTTTTATATATAATTCCACATGTGTTAATTCATAGTTTTGATGCCTTCAGTGTGAATCTACAATTTTTATAGTCATGAAAATACAGAAAACTCTTGGAATGAGAAGGTGTGTCCAAACTTTTGGTCTGTACTGTGTATATATATATATATCATCTCATCACATGCGGTATTTACAAAACTAACATGTACACCAGCACCAAGAGTTCAGACTTGAATCCTCACTATCCCTTTTAAAGAACTGGAAATCCTTTTTAATCTCCTGGAAAGCTGGGTGACAAGATATTGCCACTATAATTTAGAACCCAGCTTTTCTAGAGTCTAGAATAGCAAATTAGCACAGTTATGCAGTGATCTGTTGGTGCATAACTGGGCAGATTTGCTATTCTACTTTTAATGGCTGCCATATTGGGTTGCCACCCAACTTTCCCACAAACTTACCGCAAACAAAAAATGTCTGACTTAATGATGAAAAAGGCAAAATCTGTTAACCAGAAGGCATTTACACGATTAATATTGTAAGATATCTCTAAAACGTTATAATAATTTTTGCTTTCTCTCCAGGAACATGCATGATCTATTTAGTTGGGGTCCTCCTGCTCCTGGTCCTTGGCTCAGCCACTGTATATCACAGATCGCCAGAGTCATTCCAGAAGATAGCTGGTCTGCTGTTTGCAGATGAACCACAAGTCAAGCAGGATCTCAAGGATGACTTTGAAAAACTTGGCAGCGTCTTCACTAACCAGTCTCTGCTGATGTTGAACAGAAGTAGACGCGTTCTGGAGCGCCACCTGGAAAACTGGAATGGAAATACAGAGCCCGCTATAATCCTACTCACAGGTGCCAGGGATGCAGAACAGACTCTGCTCTGTCTTGGCACCCAGCTGGCCAATATCTATTCCTCCGCCTGCAATGGCAGCCACACAGTGATATCTGGATCAGACTGGGCATCTAAAAGCAATGAGGAAGTTAAAGAACACATTGATGGTAAGTTAAGTGAAGGTTTCCAGGCCACAACCCGGGCAGCGATGCTTCATCGTTTAGAAGTACTGCCCGCCGGGTCACTGCTGATTCTCTACAAGTATTGTGACCATGAATCGGCGGTGTATAAAAATGTGGCGCTGGTGCTCACCGTGCTCTTGGAGGATCATACTCTGGACAAGGAGATTACACTTGCAGATCTGGAAGAGAAAGTGAGAGACTTCTTAATCCAAAAATTAACCGACTCACACAACAAGGCTACCCACGATGGCATGGATAAGGACAAGTTCAGCGGAGTCTGGAGCCGCATATCACATGTGGTGCTCCCTGTTTTCCCTGAACAAAATGCGAAGCAGTGTACAAAGTAACCAAGCGAGCATGAAGTCCACCAGGCCAAGGAAAGGCATAGCATTTGATGCATGGCCGCTGTTATCACCAACTTCAGTGTCCCATGGACAAAAAAAAAAAAAAAAAATTACATTTATTAGGTTAAATGTGGAAGGAACCACATCCAAGCTACATCATACTAGATGGTGTCTGTATTTTCGGATATTACGTACTACGAGCATTCTAAGGATGATGCCATTGAAAAAACAATGTAGCTTAAATCCGTCAAGTCACAGACTGTTCAAATGTGGACTCTTAAGGAAAAAAAAAAAGTCGACCCCTCCTCCCTCCCCTTCTCTTTGGACAGTTGCTGCATTCAGCAAATTAAAGTAATGTTCTTACCTACTTGGAACCTGCTATTGCTGTTTTTCCTTTCTTTTCTTCCCTTTTTTTTTTCTTCTCCCTACCCTTCTTCCCTTTCCTTACAGCACCTCTGCTTTCAATGTATTGTCTAGTGAAATCTTTGCTTCTTGCAGAAGTAATATCAAACTACTATGGTGTATGAGACTCAATAACTTATAGACCCAGTTCACATTATTGGGTGTTTTTGTGGAGTATCAGATAATCTGTAATGTCTGCCTCCAGCACTAATATAGGCGTTTTCCAAAAAAAAAAAAAAAAAAAAACACTGGGTCAAGGGCAGAGGCGTAACTTCAAGCTTCTGGGCCCCAATGCAAAATATGCAGCAGAGGCCACTTACCATGGGTTACCTATAATACTGTATGATGTACAGACACCTTTGGTCCCCTGAGGCTCCAAGGCCTGGTAGTGATTGCACCCCTATAGCGACACTCCTGGACAAAGGACCTCCACCAATCACAAGAACAGGGACTCTTGTACCCCTGAATGGCACAGCGGTTGTGCAGTCATGGTGCTGCTCCATTTATCTCTATGGGACTGCCAGAGAATGAAGTATTCAGCTTCTCTTCAGCAGTCTCTATAGATGAATGGATCGCCAGTATGTCTATGCAACCACTTACTCAGGGGACAAGGGACCCAAACTCATGATTGATGGAAATCCCACCGATCAGATCCTCACGATCTACAACGTAATCCCTATCCTGTGGATAGGATAGGTTGTAAACCTACCACAAATACTTTCTACACTTTCTATCAATCACTTACTCTTTAATCTCAATAGAAAAAAAAGGAACCTTATTTGATGTTGAAAAGAGGTTCCCATTTATGTACCTATATGAAAGACTTGGTGTTCTATATCAAAGATAATATGGATGTCTAACCACTATATATAAGGCCTCATGACTTGTGTTCCAGTGCTCCATTCCAATATTTTATAAGACATGCTCTATAACTATTGGAATGGAAGAAAGCATCAGAAGAGCCTCGAACTGCATACTCGGTGGTGTGCAGGAGGCCTTAAGGAATTAGTGCAGAATGTATTTAAAGGGAATCTGTCAGGTCAATCTGGGACACTAAACCACTCACAGGTCCTTATAGACCTGGAGTTTAGTGTCCCAGATCGCCCTGTTGTAATGCAATCTGCAGGTGCATTAAAAATAAAAAACCTTTATACTTACCTAGAGAAGGGTCTGATCGACGCTGTTTGGTGAGATCGGTCCGGCTTATTCATGAGGCACACCTCCCGGCGCCTGCGCTGTTCTTCAGTGAAGCCAAAGATGGACACCCCGGCTTCACTGCGTAATTGTGGGGCATGTGCACTGAAGCCGAGGAGAACTGCGCAGGTGCGAGGAGTACAGCGGCAGGGTGAGTATAAAACTTGGGACGTGTGGGTGTTTTAGTGTCCCAAATTGCCCTGACAGATTCCCTTTAACTTAATGAAAAAACAGACTGGTGTTCAATGGTGGGAATTGGCTTTAAAGGATTGTCTCATCAGAGACCGTCCCTTTCAGAATACGGCTCCTGCCACGCCTAGCAAAATCATCTGCTGGTCTGTCTACAGATCTGTCCTACAGCGACCACTGCAGGGGAAATGTAGTATTACATGGCAGCCATTCAGGTGAATGGCCATCCTTGTGATAAATCAAAACTACAAAATGTGAGCTTTGAGGGTCTATACCTAAACAGCTCCTGGTGCACGTGCAAGCACTGAACACATCCGTGCACTCCCCCAGCTCCAATGACTACTCATGCGTCAAGAGCTCCTAAGATGAGCCCAGCTAGGCTCATCGGACTCCTCTCTAGATAGGTATAAAAATATTTTTTTTTTTTTTTTTTTTATCCTGGCCATAGACGCCATTAGTATAGGGTTATCTGGATCGGTTGGTGGCTTAATGTAGGTTTCCTTTAAGCATTTTCCTAGTTGGAAGGGAGGGTGACACACATAATGTCAGGCAGTGAATACTTAGCCTATGGATTTATATGACATAGTCATATAAGGCAGTAATAGTCACAAAGTTATAATGTTGCCTTAAAGAGCAAGTATACCTTCATAGAACATTTCATCATAGACCCCAACCGACTGCTAAAACGTAGGGGTAGAAGCACAGTCTGTCATCAGCTGCCCCCGCCTCTCCAAGGGGCGCAGCAGTCGGCCCAGTGCTTCTGAACCTTGTTTTAGTGATTGTGGGGGTCTCGGCCTGCAGGCTTCCATAGATCAAAACTTCTGTTGTGTCACTATCAGTATGACATGAGCAAAGTTTTATGAGCGGAGAGTTACTCTTTAACTTCATACTTGTAGCCTAAAATGCTTCCTAGTCCTAGACATAAGCTGTCTAGTGCCAGGAGGACGTGCACACCCTCCTCTTACCATGTACCAGGGAAGTTTTAGGGTTTTACATGACTTACGTACAAAAGGTGTGTTTTATCTATGAAAACATTTTTTTTTGAACTTTCGCATGCAGTCTTACAAGTCCAGAATATCCAGTCTAAAATTCTAGATTTAGCATAATATTCTGTTCAAGGGTAAATATTCATGCAGGCATCATGTTGTGCGATTCCAGAAATCATTATACCTCAAGATTACGCATTTTACATTGTATCAAGGCAATTATTGTTCCGTCTGTTAAAGGAATATCACATATTGTATAGAAGAGCCCTTATTCTGTGTTGCGTCCCTATGACAACACTTCATTCCCTTTGCACTGATGGTTCACTGATGTCTTATGGACACTGTGAGAGAATTTTTTCAGTGTCCTGCTGAATACAATGGGAGGGAGATTTTCAAGATGGAATTTAGCATTAATTTTAAGGCGAAATCCACTTCAAAATCAGCGCCAAATTTCTCTGTGTGAACATAACCTTGGTGTGTGCATAATGTAGTATTGGATGTTTTGCAGGGTCTATAGATTGCTTTAAAAGAGCATCTGATGTTAATTTATAATATATTCTATTGGGAGCATTTCGTTATTGTTTTTTTTTATTTAATTAGAGTCCTTTTACATAATTTTTTTTGGGGGGCACACATGACGAGAGGGTTCTTCTCACAATATAAGTTGGAGCCAAACATAAGATGTAACCAATAACTTTTGTGTTGCTCAGCAGTGGAGTGTGAGGTCACATGACAGGCCAAGCAGCGGACAGCATGTACAGGAGGTGGCGGGGGGGGATGGTTATGTAAATATTTTTAACATTTTTGGATTCTCTGAAGGGGTTGACATTTATATTGTGGTTATGTCTGATTTGGGTGTACTTGAAGGGGAATATTTTGTATCTGTGGCCATAGTAAATCAACTTAAAGGAGTTGTGCAGATTCAGACAAATATTGAGACAAATGTTATTAATTGTATAATGAAAAGTATTACAATTTTCCAATATACTTTCTGTATCAGTTCCTCATGGTTTTCTAGATCTCTGCTTGCATTCACCTATTGTTTGCTTCCAGTGGATAAAAATCAGTCCATGGTCATGTGATGGACACACAGGTGCACAGCTCGTTACAAGACAGCTGTCTGATTACTGTGAAACTGTAACGAGCTGTGCACCTGTGTGCTCATCACATGACCATAGACTGATCTTTATCCATTGTAAGTAAGCAGAATGAATGACAGCAAGCAGAGATCTAGAAAACCATGAGGAATTGATACAAAAAGTATATTGGAAAATTGTAGAACTTTTCATTATACAAACAGTAACCTTTGTCTCTCAGTATTTATCTGAAACTGGACAACCCCTTTAAGGTTAGGGCTACATGGCATCTTTCGTGCAGCCAAGGATTGCACTGTTGTCCTGCCTGTAAAGGACCAAGTCATATGGCGACTTACATGTTACTGCAACCCAATGGTGGCAAAAAAACATTTGGTATGTACACAAGTCCCAGTGCATTTACTTCCATTAGATGTGGTGCAGGCAGTGTGATCTTTGGCTCCACACCATTGTGTCATGGCTAGAGTGACCGCGTGTGCCTGGCCTCAGTCACGATTGACAAGGTGTTACATGTTCTCTGCTTCTGCTCCGTACTAAAACATTGAAACTCTACGCTTAGCATATTTGGTTTAACATTATATCATGTTTTAATGCATTAATTTTACATTTTATATTATCTGATCGCCATGACGTTTCTTTTGAAAATTTAGGCCATAAAATGCTCATAGATGACCAAGGAAGGTTTATTTTTTTATAATGAAAAATATTTTCATTGAAAGTGTGTTTTTGATGGGGTTTTTTTTATTCGGCATATAAACATGGTTCACGTTGTCTTTGTACAGTATATTGTCCTTGTGTGCACAGATTTAGATTCTTGCTGACTTTTTGTACGATGAGAACTATTTTTAAAAGAAAATAAAAAATTGATATCTAATATATGCTTTATATGGAAGTTATCACTTTTTTGTTCCAATGGGTATTAATATATAGCCTTAAACTCACTGTCACGTACGCAGTGTCCTAGCACATGACATGGGTGCGACTCCAAGAAGATGATATACTACACTCACTCAATCTTGCGCTCACCCGTCACTCAGATTGCAAATTGAGCATAATCCACACCCCAAGACAGTCCACACATCCCAGATACATTCTGCCACCACCTACTGAATCACACACGCACTCGCTGCTCCCATCAGTTAGATGACTGTACAAGGACTAACATTATAGTACATATAGTATAGTTAATGGCTTTCGTTACACTCATATTCAAGGGAACCCGAGATCAAATGTACTTTGCAAATTTGCAAGAACGCAACTTGCGACAAACTTTTGGCAACACAAGCCTACCAAAAATTATATTGCAGCAAAATAGAGATACAAAGAGGGATAACCAAGTCTATCACTACTTCAAAAGGACTTATGTTCTCTGACATTGGCAGAATTCAGCGCACTGTCAGCTTTGTGGGTATGCACCCCAGTGCCAGAGATATCCCTCGGCACCGATATCCCTCCACTGTCAGAAGGGCTGGCCTTACAGCTCAGCGTCATCGTTGGTCTGCCTTGGTGTAATAGTAAGAGCACAGGCAGAAATGGAGATATCAGGGTACACTAAATGAACTGTCAGAAAGATAGGAAGAAAACCAAGAGTGCAATATCCTTGAGGCCAATAGAGTGGAGCATAGTGAGGAGGAGTTGGTGGTCTACAGTGGCAAATGCTGTTGAGAGATCCAGAAGAATAAGAGGTAAATAGTTGCCTTTAGATTTAGCAGTCAGATTGCTTTTGTAAGGGTCGTTTCTGTATAGTGTAGTGCACGAAAACCCGATTGTAAGGGGTCCAGAAGAGAGATAGCGGATTAGGTGGGTAGACCAAGCCTTCCAGGAGTTTAGAGATGAAGGGGAGGTTAGAGACGGGTCAATAGTACACAGTACAGGATGGGTCAAAGGAGGGTTTTTTCAGTAGTTGGGTTATGACAGCATGTTTGAGGGAAAAATTTCGGAAGAGATTTTTTTTTAAGGTGAGTTGTAATCGCCGGGGACAGAGACTGGAGGAGGTGTGACTAGATAGGATCACTTGTGCAAGAAATAGGGCGAGGAAAAGAAGGAGCTGGGAGACGACTTCTGTTACTGGGTCAAAGAATGAGAGTTCACAAGAAGAAGCAAGGAAGGGAAGGGGACCGATACTGCATGCAGAATGGGTTATCTCCTGACAGAAGTTGTCGATTTTGTCTTTAAAGTAAGTGGCCATATCTTGATCACTGAGGTCTGTGACAGATGCCCGCACCTTGTAAGGTGTAAGGAGGGGAGTGAAAGGTATCGAAGAGTCGTTTAGGGTTATTGGAGAGTGAAGAGATGAGGGCTTATTTGGCAAAGGAAGTGAAGGAAATCAGCAAATGTTTGATTTTTCCCCACAGATGTCCCGCATATCTTGAGCACCGCTGAAGAAAACGTATTTGAGGAGTGTGCCAAGGTTGACAGCATTTGTGTTGGGAACTTCGGATGGTCATAGGTGTTACTTGATCCAGAGTAGTTTTTAGAGTCTCGTAGTGCTTGGTCACAAGTTCAGGACAGGAGAGAGAAGGGAGACAATGATGACTGTAGAGTGTCTGAGAGGTGCTGCGTGTTTGCAGCGCCTAGATGCCTGTATGTGCGGTAGGACAAGAATCTTGATAAGCAAATTTCTGATTAATACGCAATTGTTGAATCTCTAAATCTGGTAAAATACTATTCACAGGAAGAAAACTTGATTTACCCTTGATTTTGTCCTTGTACATGCAAATGACAGACTGCACAGAGGAAATATTGTCTAGAAAAAGGAGCATGTCATCCATGTAATATAAACTCAGTCATATGCGGAGCTGCCCTGATCTACACCAGTAAAGATGACAACATACTGTGACTGTAGGATCGTGTGTGGCTCAGTTTCGTCATTCATGGGTTTATTACTTTTCAGCTGTAAATATTTCTTGCAAAATGAAAGAGAAACATTAACTGAGAATACTTCAGCAAGGGTGTGGCGGCCGCACCCAGACAAAGCCCAGTCCACCCAATGGCCATGAAGTTTTTCAAGTAAGACTAAGTAATAACTCAATCTCACTTTAGTATTATGTGCAAAATTGTGCAGCCATTGGATCACATACAGTATATCAAACAACTTTTGCCTTTATTCGATGTAAATTGTATCTTTTTAGACGCTTGTTTGCTCGCTGTGCTTTATTTATGAAGCATTTGTGCCTTTTTTTCCCAGATGTTTTTCTTCTCTCTCCACTTTTGTATTTATGGCAAGGGGAGGTGACAAACATAAAAACCAGTGTTACTCACCTCTCCTGGGCACCGAGGGACTCCCTGCTGTCTCAGGGGCCTCTTTAAAGACGTGATGTCATTAAAGAGGGCCGAAAACAGCAGGGAGTCATGCCAAAGTCATGAAGAGGAAAGTAACATTGTTTTTTGTATTTGATCACCTCCTGGGCCTCCGATCATTATACTCAGGGGTCTGAAAATACCCCCAAGTAAAATAATAGTTTGTGGGTGGTGAACCACAAGAATTTGGGGTTCTGCCGAACCTGAAATTTTTGCAATTTGGAACGAACGCAGTATGGGCCACTATGGGACATTATACTTTTGTGGAGGGGCCGCTATGGGATATCATACTGTCTGGAGTCCAGTTTGCTATGGGGCCAGTCTTTGCTAGTTACACCCCTGTGCTCAACGTTTATCAATGAACTGTGCCCATTTAATAAATATCCACTACCAAAAAAAAAAAGCAGAGAAAAAAAGGTGAATTGCAAAAATTTTAGATAAAAAAGGCGCAGATAATAAATAACCCCCATTGTATGTATTTACAGAGTAGGAAGCCCTTTAGTGGCCCCAACTGAACGAGGTCTTCTGAATACAGATGGGATTGAAGCTGGGACTGTACCCAAAATTCCGGACTAACCTGCTGAATCCAGTACAGACAGGGAAGGAAGGGGGGCTGCTGGAGGGCAGTGAGTGTCTCTACTGATCACATGACTGATATACTTTAGTTAGGCACCAAATACAACTATTTCTATAAAACTGTTTATGTTTATCCCTTATTCGCCACCAGGGGGAGACAGAAGTATTATGAACGTGGCTAATAAGCAAATTAGATCTATACTGCAGCCTTATTTACTCATAACTGTGAATTTTGCTTATTAGGCACTTTCACGATACTTTTGTCTCCCTCTAGTGGCGTCCGATGAGTAAGCATCGACAATTTCATCCAAATTGCAATATTTTCATTAACCTTCCTGTATTAATGACCGAATGGACCGGTAAAACACCCAGCAGGTGCCAACTTTGGGTTTATTCTCGATAAGCAAAACAAATGGCACAAGCACGGACTTCTTTTAGTTGAACGACAAAGTGCCTCAACCAAAATGGCTGCCTCAGCAGTGACGTCAGCGAGGTGCCCGCGCTCTCGCGAGAATGTCTCTTTCTCCCGCTAGCTCTGGCGCTCTTGGAATGTCTGTTGTAACTGCGTAGTGGCGTCCCCTCTCTCCTGACCAATGAGCGCGCGGGACGTGACCCCGGAAGCGGAAGTAGCCTGGTTACCAGGAGCAGAAGGGAGCTAGAATAGAAGTGGGACCGAGACGCTTGTGGACCGAGGGATGAGGTCAGTGTGAATATGTGCGGAGTATACACCGTGTGTGTGTGGCCCGGGCGCTCTCACCCGCGGGCTCTGCTCCTGGTGTTCTTCGGCCATTGTTCCGAGCTTACCTGCTGTGGTGTCACTTGTTTCTGTGCGTCGTTCTGTGGTGGGACTATAAGTAGCAGCATGCCTGGCATCCCCAGCCTCCATACAGGAGCTGCTTGTTGTTAGGTGGTAGTTGTCATGGAGGTTGTGAGGACAGTGTGAGCTCCGGGGCCAGAAGTGTGTGTGTATGGGGTGATGCTCAGTGACAGGAGCGCGATCATCTCCGGAGACAGCTGGAGCTGGATACATCATATTCATACGGGGCGTTTTTATGTGGCTTATTAGAGCAGTGTTTCTTCCCTGCGGTTCTGTTCTATCTGCTCAGGAGCACCACATTTTATCGTATATTCTCTAGGATAGTCAGATGGAGGGGGTATTGCTGCAGGACCAGACTACACAGGGCTTGTTTGTGGTCTGTAACCATAGAGACACTTAGCTTTGCATGGGAAGGATTTATGGTGTAAAACATATTTATTCTCTATCATAGGATAAATGGCTGGTGGGGGTCTGACTGCTGAGACCCCCCCCCCCCCCATTGATCCTGAGGATTGGTGGTCTTTTACCCCTGCTGTATATCCAGCTGTGCTGAATGTAGGAGCGCCCCTGCTGGTCAGGACACATCTATGCGCTCATTCCTTTCAATGGGAGCAGCAGAGATAACCTAAGTACAGCACTCGGCTTTCTCCAGAACTCCCATCGCAGTGAATGGGAGCTGGGATACGTCTCGTCCAGCAAAGGGCACGCCGGCGTTCAACCGGTGGCTGCAGTGAGGGTAAATTCACCTGGTATTGGAGGGGTGCACCCCCTTCTCTGGATGTAACTGCTGAGACCCCCTCCAATAAGCTATTGATCCTCTATCTTAGGGATGTGGCATAACTCCTTTAAAGGGGTTGTCTCACCATAACAGTGATTGGATAGGTGTCCACATGACTGCTGGGAACCCCTCCGATAAAGAGAAAAGGGTTCTTGTGTCCTTGTTTTAATGAGTCAATGGTCGCCCTTTTGTGCTGCTGCTCTATGTAATCTCTGCGGGACTAGTGGTGATAGCCGACTACATCAATAGTCTCATAGACTTGGAATAGAGTGGCAGCAAACATGACACAACAGTCATTCCATTAAAAGGGGGTACATGGGGCCCCTGTTCTCCAGACAATAAGCTGCTATGGTGGGACAAGCTCTGACAATTGTAGTGTGACAGCTAGATAGAAGTCATTTCTTTCCAGCCACTCAGTTTTGTAGATTTTAGATTGACCGTAGTATTACAGCCTTTTTTAGGTCATCATATTATTATCATTGTAGTGGTTAACCCTTTATTAGCCATACTGTAGAATTGCTCGGCCGGCCCTGCAGTCACTGCCTTTCATGTTGCGATCGGAGGAATATAATTGGGCTTTCATTTGCTCATCACCTCTCCCATCTGTCAACATCACAGATGCTTTGTATTTCTCTCCTGCCAGTGTGAATTACAGGATCAATCGCGTGCAGCACTTGTTTGATCTGGATCATTTTATAATTTTAGTAGACTTCGGTTACCTCCTGTCTAATAAGTTTGGGGCTTGCACTTTGATTCAATGTGTCAGCTGCGTCTGAAATTTGGACCTGTCACCTTTTCTGACGTGTCTGTTTAGTAATAACTTTTATTTCTCATTGAAGAATAACAAAGTTGTAGCACCTTTCCTGAGATTTTGTATTATGATGCTCCTCTGTTATTCCTCCCGGTAATATATGACTAAATTGACTAGCTATTAACATTCCACTTGTAAACAGTGCACTGGCCTAGACCATCTCAGTGTCCGAGGAATGAAACGGCACAGAGTTAAGAGATGATGCTCCAGAATTGTTAGTTTATAGGGATACAAATATTTACTACAGATATGTCACAAGTGGTGACAGGTCCTCTTAAAGAGGATTGTTCACCTAGGTCAGTCATCCATTTCTAATGCGCCGGTCTTGATTGGTCGATTACATTACACTTGGTCACACCAAGTCCCCAACAGCAAGAGGATTTCTATGTAGCCTTTCTTCACTTGTGCTAATAGAGGGTGGTCCTTACAGAGAACTCCTATATATCTTATACTTCTCATATCTCATAATCTAGTTTACTACAGTTCCTCTAGACTAGATAAACCTGTATCTTGTGACTAGGGACTGTGTACTAGTGTGAAAACCCCATAAACAGCAGATTTGTCTGATCCCTGGGACACCCAGCAATCCCAAGAATAGGGGTCCACAAGTGCCCCGTGGGGATGGAGCTCTGGAACACAATTTGGCGATTCCCCATCAGTCCTACAGATGTGATTGGGCTTTTATTACATGGGGCACTCGGTGACTACTGTTCTCATAATTATTGGGAATCCAAGAGGTTAAGTGTCATTAGAGGAAAAACACTGAAGTCTCTCAACAGCAAACATCGTCATCCTGTCCTAAGGGTGCTATAATGCATTAGTGTGTCAGATATGAACAAAGGATTGACTGGGTAGAGTTAATTTTTTTATCCTGGAGAAACCGTTTATGATGGGTCATCAATATCAGAATGGTGGGAACCAGACACCCTTTATTTTGATGATCAACCGGCCTTAGCAGCTGATGCACAGAGAAGGAAGCAGACAGCTCTGTTTTCTGTAAACGTGCCAAACAAAATTACTGCAGTTTAGCTCCCATTGAAAGAACAGGAACTGATCTGCAGTAACCTAGTCTGGCCACTACACAGAGAACAGCGCTATCTTCTTCCTGCTCCATTCTCTGTGTATCATTTGCTGAGAACATGTGATCAATGGGGGTCTCGGCACCCCAGAAAGCTGATGATGGTGACTTATCTTTAAGATAGGTCATCAGTGTTTTAGTCCAAAAAAAACCCTTTTGGCTGAGGCCCCACATTGAGAAAACGTTGCTTATTTTGCTGCGTTTTTTTGAGCCAAAGCCAGTTGTGGTTTGGGCAGAAGGGAGAAGTATAAGAACTTCCTATATATTTCCCATTCCTTCTGTAGCCATTCTTGGCTTTGGCTCATCTGCAACAACAAAAAAAGCTGCTTTTCTGCAACGTGGGGCCGTAGCCTCAAGAAGACTGCGCAAGACTTAAAGCATCACTGAACTTTTGAACAGCTTTTGCTTTTCTTACTGCATTTGTGTTAATAAATTTTGTAATATAATTACATGAAATCTTGGTAGAATGTTTTTGTTTTGTTTTTTTTTTCACTATCTGAAATGTGCTTTCTAAGGGTATGTTCACACAGCGGAAAATGAAGAGGAATTCCTCTTCATTTTCCGCTGCCAGTCTAGCCGCGACGGGATGCTGATGCAGTGTATAGGCATTCCTGTCGCGGCATCTCGCTGCTGATTAGGCCTGGATGAATGGTCCTAATAAGCGGGGAGTCTCGAGTCATCGAACAGTTATATCTGGGGCATTATAGAATGTAGATACATGCTCCTCATCTTTCATATGACACTAAGCTTGTGTTCTACCTGTACTATATCCAGAGATATCACTGGTTAAAAATTATACACCAGGAATATTCCACAACATATATTTCTCCTTACACTTTTTTTTTTTTTACACTTTTTGACCATCAAGGCAGACAGAGTGGTCAGTGATATCACTGTACTTACAGACAGTACAAGGGGGAAAAAGCTACAAAGGAAATAAAACAACCACCTACAATGCTTTAAGACATGTTTATATAATCATAAAATAACATTTATATTATGGAAAGAAATATCATAAAATATCTGATTTGTTGAATATTTGAAGAATAAAAGTGGAACCAGATTTGTTACAGTGATGAATGAGCCTGTCTTTGAACTGATAGCTACCTGCACAGTCTCTATATAGTGACACATGGTAACCTTACACATTGACCTGGGTACCACCATATAGTAGCTCTGTAGGGCTCCCTCACCTGACACTCTCAGTGGCTGTGTTGCCCTCCTAGCATTACCATTAAAACATCAGTGCTGCAGGTGAGGGGGTGTAAAAAGTTTCTCCCCACTGCTCCCAATCTATACCCACTACCCTGCCATACTATTAGTATATAAGTGCGGCATTTGGAGTATATGTAATCCCTTCCCTCTCTCTTAGGCCTCATACACACTGTTTTTTTTGTTTGTTTCTTTGTTTTTAATCTGCAATTGCAAACCCATACATTTTAAGGGGCTGATAAGCAGTGGAGGAGAGATTTTTTTTTTTTTATACGACTCTCTTCATTGCCGTGCTGATGTTTTGTTAGAGCTAGAGAGGGCAGCACATTGACCGTGATAGAAAAGCTGAGGGCTTTGCCTGCAGGACGCACATCTCACAGTACTAGTTCTACATGTGACCTCAGTCATGGACATGCAATCAATGTGGGCGGCATATATTACCCCTTCTGATGCCGCCATATAGATAGAATGTCCAATACCAGGGTGCTGCTGCCTATGGATTACAGGGGGCAAAGGGATGTGACCGTTAGTAAATGTATTTTTCAGGGCATTTTTACACAGACTGACTCCAGTTTCTTCACAAAAGGCTGACGGCCAGGGACACTGAGAAGCAGTAAAGGCTCTCTATCTTATTAAAAAGCCAGTCATTGATTCCTGTGAAAGTATACAGCAAGTTATGTGTTAAATTAATTATGCAATATTAATAATTGTATCATATAATTAAAAATAATCATTTTATTTAGAAGTTGAATCGGTAACTTTTTGTGGCTCCAGCCAAATTGTCCCTGACTCTGTCTCCACAGCCCTGGTATGTTTCCCCTCACATTCAGTCCCTGTACTTTTTATCTAAAAGTGTCCATCGCCTTTAATTCCCTTTTATCAGTGCATTGAAGGTAAGAAATAGACTTTGCATGTTCGTTGTTGGGAATGCAGAAGTGGGTGACACAAAGAGGAAACAAATGTATTCAGCTGATTTCAGTGACGCGAGCCAACTATTATGTGTATGGGCAAGGATAGATCTGCATGCAGAATTTCATTGCTCCATCCCTACGTCCTCTGGGAAGATAAGCCACCACCAGATTAGTCAGGCCGCAGCAGTTTACTCCACTCCCTATGGAAAACACATGCAACTGTAAGACATCTTAAAGGAGTTGTTCCACAAATGACACTCGTTCCCTATCTCCGTCTATGGGGCTTCCAGAGATGGCTGTAGCTGCTCTCTGTGGTGCTGAGAAGAGAGAAGCCATTGATCTCCTTGTACTAGACCACCCTTCAGTTACAGCTGATTATTGGATGCCACCTGCCTCACCCCACAACCCAACAGTGCTGGGGAGCTGTTCAGTGGACACTCATATCATCTAATGATTTAAAGGAGTTTTCCAGAAGTCAAAAGGGGTTTTCAGGACCTTTTAATTGAAGACCTATCCTTAGGCCATTAATTGATGATCCGTGGGGGTCCAACACCTAGGAGCCCCGTAGATCAGCTGTTTGAAGCAGTAGTGGCCCCCACTGAAAGAGACTTTTGCTTCACAGACCATGCAAGGTCACATTCATCGGTCACATGGCCTGATCTTCTCAAGAGAATGGGCCGAGCTGCGATACCAAGCACAGCCAGTATACAAATGTTATAGCTCTGTGCTTGGTAAGTAGTGAACAGGCTGCAGTGCTCGCCCCATTGCTGTAACCTCTTCTAAAAGCTGATCAACCGTGAGCCGGGGTGTCTGATCCATTCTGATTTTTAATTGATGACCTATCCTGAGGATAGGTCATCAATTATTTAGCCTGGAAAACCCCTTTAAATATTGATGTCTTATCCTTAGGTCAGCATGGTCTGATTGCAGCTTATTTCCATTCAAATGAATTGGGCTGAACTGCAATCCCTTATACAATGGTACGGTACTATGCTTGGTATTCATTGAAGAGTCCACAGTGCTCATCTGAATGCTGATCATTGGGGGTCCTCAGTGTCAGACCCTCACCAATCTCATATTGATGACATGTCCGGAGGATAGATCATCAGTACTGCAGTCCTGGGAAACCCCTTTAGCTCTCTAGGAGCATTATATAGATACCAGTTCATAAAGATTACTTTACACTTGGCAGGTGCACTTTCCCTAAATCCTGAAGTGTAGATCTGCTTACTTGCAGGGAGGTGCGAGCAGGTGGTATATCACTGTACAGTTATGACTGACACTTTCAGCGGCAGTTCTTATGCTGGCCATATTGGTCAGAAACACAGTTTGGTTTAGTAGTAAGTGTTCTTCACTCTTCACCAATGAAATGTCAAAGGTCTCAATAAAACTTAATGCACCATTGATATTTTTGCACACTGGGGTAAGCATAGCCCCCAGCATGTCATGTTACACTTCTGTTGGCTGCTGTCCCTGAGTAAACCTCCAGCGTCCAATAGCCTGCATTTGATCCTAGTCTGCAGCAGCTGTCACAGAGAGCCTCTAACTCCTTGGATCTTATGACAGACTGGCCAGTGCCCTGCTTTAGGAGTGTGGGGGTGGTGTTGCTGGGTGGGAAACTATAACTCTCACTTTCTGCCATTTGGTCATTTGCCTGCATGTTTTTTTTTTTATCTGTCCATTGTAGATGAATGGCTGAGAAGAGTTTATGGAAAACATCAATTTTTTATCAGGGTCCACCACATCAGCCGTCTCGGGAGACTATTCAAGGTATGTTGTTGTACAGGTGTAGTCTATGCACTGAAGTCTGTGACGGTCTGTAGAGATTTTCAGAGGGTTGCTTTACTAAACTATCCAAATATTAATTCTGCAGGGTGAAATAATAAAATAATGGTAGATTCAGGGTTGTGTCTAGTGGGCAGACATGGTGGTATATTGCCAACTGATAGATAGATAGATAGATAGACATTTATACACAGATAGATATATATATATATATATATATATATATATATATATATATATTAGTATAAATGTATACTTATCATAAAGGATTCAAAATAAATGAACATGATGAATGGCTAATGCAGGTTTTTTTTTTTTTTTATTTTGTCACAGAGATAAGTAAAGCATGGAAGACGATTTCTAACACCAAAGCTGCTGTGAGTATGACATATATTTGCAATAATCCATAGTGTCATATACAGCCATGTGTCCTGCAACTGTAATATTCTTGTTTCCATGCTGAACCTAAAAATCCATGTTAACCAATACTTTTCACAGGTGATGGTTTGCTGCTATTGTACCTAGTCTGGGCAGTCTTTTCTACCCACTTCCCAGGTTCATGGCATGTGGCATAGACCCTAAGGACAGCAAAGGCAGATCCCGTGTATACTGCTGATGGTGCATTACTGATGCACTTAGGGAGTCTGTCACTAGGAAACTTAATATCACACCAGCCACCATACATTTTAGGAGACATTATGCTGAGCACCATCACACCTTCTGATAGTCCAATAGATACATCATTACCTCGAACAATCTAAAGGTATGATGGCTCTCAGCATGATGTCCCCTACAGTGCTTTGATATCAATTTTCCTGCTGACAGACTAGGGTCCTAGAGTTAGGGGCACATGTATGTGGTGGATGTGCCTTAAATGTCTTGGGTGGGAATACCCCTTTGCCAAGCTTTGCCTTGCATGTACCAGTTGAACATGATCAAGAACTGAACAACATATTAACTTCTTAATATTAACTAGAATGTTTCCATTCTCAAACAGCAAGCATAGATCTTAAAGGAGTTGTCCAGGACCTAGCAAAGTTGGATATTGGTGACCCATTCGACACCAGGTCCCTTAGCAGATCAGCTGTTTCAGCCATTGTAACCAGCTGTGCTCCTATTCAAGTGTATGGGAGCAGAACTGCAGTACCCAACGCCACCACGACAGTGTACAGAGCTCCATACACTGCATACTACTTCCTGTCCATACACTGTAGTAGCGGTGCCACCTTTCACTTGAATAGGAGCAGAGTTGGTTCTGGCTGTATACCTTGCGGCTGAAACAGCTGATCAGTGCAAGGTCTGGGTGTCAGGCCCCGACCATTCTGGTACTGATGACCTATCCTGTGGATAAGTCATCAGTATCTAACTGCTGGGTCCGGGACGACGCCTTTAATAATAGTGAGTGACTGAAACACCAGGAACATTAGAAAGTTGTGTTTCCATGTTGAATGAATAAGCTGTAAGTATATCTCATCTTGGATATTTAGGCTTAATTTACCCTACTGCTTCACTATGTATGTCTGGAAAGCTCCTGGCGCATTGACCAAATGTGTCCCTAGAACCCAATTCACAGGAGAAGGTCAAAAGCGAATCCTTCTGGTCTCCATCAGCATACATTTTTGAGCTCTATAGGATAGTCTGTGTGGTGTACATAAGCGTAAAGATACATATTATATGTTTATGTGGGTCTATGATGTCTAATAATAATAATAATAATAATAGTCCTTTAATAGTCCCACAATGGGGAAATTCAGTGTGTTACAGCAGCAAAGATAAGCAGATGCAAATACAAATACAACATGTACAGGAATGTTCCAAGGTGAGAGGCATTACATTAATAGCAGACAGATAGGACGTAGCAGAGGGGGGGGGGGGATTTAACAAGCAGACAGATATTTCAGTTCTCTGTATGTAATGATCTCCACTTAGGTCGGTGTTGGTTGTACAGCCTAACCGCGGTGGGGAGGAAAGACTTCCGATAGCGCTCCTTCTCACACCTAGGGTGGAGCAGTCGGTCACTGACAGTACTGCTCAGCGCGATCACAGTCTCATGCATGGGATGGGACTTCTTTTTCTGCATGGAGCTCACCACGGACAGTATCCTTCTGTCACCCACCACCTGCACTGGGTCCACTGGGCTCCCCAGGACAGAGCTGGCCCTTCTAATCAGCTTGTCAAGTTTATTTCTGTCCCTGGTTGATATACTGCTCCCCCAGCAGGCCACTCCAAAGAAGATGGCTGATGCCACTACCGAGTTGAAGAAAGTTCTAAGAAGTGCCCCCCGGATTCCAAAGGCTCTCAGCTTCCTAAGCAGGTAGAGCCTGCTGTGGCCCTTCCTGTACAGGGCCTCCATATGATCTGCCCAGTCCAGCTTATTATTAAGGAGCAAACCCAGGTACTTATAGGTGTTCACAATCTCGATGCCCGTCCCCAGGATGTCCACTGGTTTAGGAGGGCTTCTGCCTTTGCGGAAGTCCACCACCATCTCCTTGGTCTTCCTCGCGTTAATCTTCAGGTGGTTCCAGTGGCACCAGTCCACAAAATCCTGGTTCAGTTCTCTGTACTCCCTATCATCATCATCATCATCTGTGATGAGACCCACTATTGCAGAGTCGTCAGAATACTTCTGTAGGTAGCAGCTGGATGAGTTGCACCTAAAATCTGCAGTGTACAGTGTGAAGAGGAAAGGGGCGAGAACCGTACCCTGAGGTGCCCCCGTATTACAGATCATGGTACCTGACACACAGTCTCGGGCTCTCACGTATTGAGGTCGATTTGTGAGGTAGTCTAGGATCCAGTTGGAGAGGTGGTGGTCCACTCCAGCAAGGCCCAGCTTGTCCCTCAATAACCTCAATAATGTCTAAAGACATTTGTTGGAGTGAAACATCTGGAAATTCTCCCAATGTATACATTCAATGCAATGTAAATAAACAGTTTGATTTTTATGGATGCTATGGACTTTTACAATTATTTCATGTTTCAGTGTGTGTATTTGTCCCCCCTCAGATTAGGCTCGCTGAAAGTAAGCTGGATGTGGCCCCCACGAGCGGTGCAGTGTTTGACCCCATCATGGATGCTAAAAGAGCAGGAAGCAGTGCTACCCGGAAGATAAGTAGAAAGGGTAGGTAGACACAATGGGTCTACACTTGTATGGTCGTCACAATCCATAGCATATTACACACCTCCCAACATTTACATCCTCTTTTGTGGGACGCTTTTAAGTCCTGTGCCAGGTCTGTTCAGAAACACCCATAAAAAATTCCACCTGTGCATAAATTCTGCTCACTTGTGACCGGTTTCTCAGGTGAATCCTGCAAAAAAAAAAAACTGGACGGTTGAGATTTATGATATTGTTACCCGTTACTTATGCTTTGGTAATACAATGGTATTGGGGATTTTGCAGTTATTTGACAGTGAAGCTAAATGAGCTTATGATATTCCTAGTAAATAGATCTGCACAGCCTATAGGTGTTACACAATAACATATATATCAGACATGCATGGAAAGAACACGTAACCTCTGCTGAAGGCCGTGTAGAGTGAGAACACACTAGTTTTTCTGACAGTCACTCTATGTGTGCCCGCTGTGGATATGGAGCAGCATGGAGAAGACAAACAAACCAGATGAACAGGGCAATAACCTTGTAGGCTTCTTTTGTGAGGCACATAATTTCTCAAACCCATGACAACCAAGCGTTCATGATTCAGCGAGACAGTCTCCAGCGCAATCCAGTGACACCACCTATCTGTCCTGATAGAAGAGATCAGTCATAGATGTCATCTGCCTAAGAGTTAAATGGTTACAAATTGCTACCCAAGTACAGGTCCCTGTTACTGCTGGTTGCTTAGTATTTAACACTTTGCACAACTGTATGGACAGCGCTGTAGCGGTAGCTACTTTGTGTGCACTTCACAATACAATGGACAGTTCTGTGTGTGTTTTACTACTGTGGTAGACGTCACTATGGGGAATATCTACAGTGTAGTTCAGAGGCTTGTTTCTATGCTGCCATGAGTAAGGGTCCTGAGGGCCCACTCCCTCTGTTAAGTCACATACAGCTAGGGGAAAATCTTAACTTATTCTATGTTATATTTCTGTAGATGGTCGCTACCATGAGGATCCTAATGCTTACCATGGCAAACATTCCCACCCAACCAAATCTGGCAAAGAGAGATCTTCTCGGAGTCCATTACGTGCCACTACCCTGGACAGTAATGTTAAAAGCTCCTGTCGTGTGGGTTTCCGGGAACCTCTGGCCTCATATCGGTAAGAACAGATGCTGTAACATAGTTTATATACTTTATACATTAGGCATTTTATGGTTTTATGAAGTATAGTAAAAAGAAAAAACTATACAATAAAAATTAATTCCACTGAACAAAGAAGGCTCAGTGAGAGAAAACTTCACTTTTTCAGCATTTTCAGTGGGACCACAAGCTTCAAGTTCCCCATTGGGAGTTAAAAAAAAAAAAAAAAAAAAAAAGTTAAAGTGTCAGGGTGGTTTTACATTCAGCTTTTTTGGAAAAGGAAAATGCATACTTTGACCCAAAGTCAAGAGTGAATTCTAAAGTAGTGGTAAATATAAAGAAAAGACTTCTTGTTCTGCTGGATCTACTGCTTTCTTCAGTCTCCACTTTCTGGTCCCCACCTCAACACCCCAAAAATGGTGGGCATCCCCTGCTATTTCTGTCTAGGAATTGGAGATGAATGGCAACAGCAGCAGATCAGTGAGGTGCTTATTTTTTATAACTCCAGTTTTGCTCCAGCTGGAAATCCGTTTAATTTAATCTCACCTTTCACGGTTTTCTTGCTACTTTAGAAGCTCTTTAGCGGAAACTCAGCATTTCACCTAATTGTCCCACATAATACTCCTTCACACCTCACTTATGTTATCTGTGCTGACTTCCCTATAGTGCAGCCACCTGTCTGCTTCTTTTCAGACACCATCTTGATTTTTAGCTATCCCCTGGTTTCTTTACCTCATGTGCTTTGCTATCATTCACATGAGACCTCAGGACGAAATCACATGGGCAGCTAGAGCCAGTACAGTCTCTGCCTGCTGGCAAGTCAGTGTGATTATCTTCCCCTCTATATTCTGCTAAATAATCTTAAGAGACCATAGAAATACAGGGAGACTTCACTGTCATCTGCTTCATTATAACTGTGTGACAAGAACCTGTCTAAACATCAACAGCAGCTGGGATAGGAGTTTATGCCCCCCTTTTTGGAGGTCCTGTGTGGTACAGTCCATGTAGTTTCACCTTGAAGAAAGATCTAGTCTTGTGTGAGTAAGGCTAAGTCCCCACATAGTGAGCCACAGTGAAAAAGCACTACGGGAAAAACTGCGGTGGAAACACATCGCTTCTCACAGAATGTCTGCGGAGTTTTCCTCTGCGGAGTTTTTGCTTCTATTATACCTATATGGAAAATGCCAGGGTTTCCATAGGTATAATTGACATGCTGCAATTTGCAAAAACGCAAGCGTTTTTCAAAATCGCTGCATTTCCACTGCGGATAGTTTTTCTGCAATGTGTGGATGGGATTAACCAGAATCCCATCCACTTTGCAGCTGATGTAAAACGCTGTGGTCAAATTTTGCCGTTTATGCTACATGGGGTCCCAGCCTCAAACACCATTCCCATTAGATTCCAGTAGAAAAAAAAAACTGTTGCTATGCAAGGGCCTAGTGTGATATGTAGAAAGAGAAGCAGTAAGAAAAAGAATGGTAAGACACTCGCACATGGAATTCCTGCATGTGACGCATCGGAAACTTCAGCTTTGGGTGGACTTCCCTTTAAACTTTTTTTTTTTTTTTATTCAGTAATGTTTTTGTATTTTTTTGCTCTAGGGAAGTCCTGTTGTCAGAAGAGAAGGCTCCAGGTCCTGTAGTAAAGAACCTTTGTCAAGAGGAAAAGGACTTTGATAGCACACGCTCCTCTGCTGTGGATGAAACCACTGTGCGCTACCTAAATGACAGACTAGCCATTGATAATTTACATTGGCAATTACATCGGTCTCAGAGTGACCTCAGCAATGACTACAGAGATGGGAACCCAACAGAACTTTCCCAGCACCACCCCACCGGCAGCCCTTTAAGTAACAGACTGGAGACCTTAAAAAGGAGACAACCTGATGCCAAACTAGAAAAACTGAAAGAGCGGATCCGCAGGCAGTGGGAACTTTCTGAAGAACGGGATAACCGAGAACGTCTTCCAGAGTCTATAAATTTTACAGACAATGCAACAAGTGCAAAAACAAGGAAAGTAACAGCTGCCCCACCAGCTCCATCCTATCGAGGTAAGCTGCATTAAAGCCTTTCCATTCCAGGGAGCATGTCACTTAGGATTACTTGGCACTCCCCCTCTGGAAGATACATATTTATTTATATGACCACTAGGGGGCTGTCTAGACACTCTTATTAACATGGCAGGTTAGTAATACATTCTTTGAACTGCGCACTCAGCATTGTCTACATATACATTCAGTCATCTATGATATCTGTGATTGTGTGTCAGGGGATCGATCACCTAAATGTGTTTTCTATACATGAGATTTTCTTGATTTTGCTACTATTGAAGCATATTATGTAAAATTTTATCTTTTTTTTTTTTTACGTTGATGGATATATTTTAAGCATCACATAACATAGATGATCTGATATTACTATGTATCTGCCATGGTACATGGCCTGCTGGCCTTTGTGATTTTATATTGGCAGAATAAGGTTGGCACAAAGAAAATGTGTTAATGTCTACAATTTACCCTTATAGGTTTTAACCCTCCAGAAACAAAAATTCGTACCCCAGATGGCAAAGTTTGGCAGGAGGCACAATTTCAGAACCTCAGCGCGCAGTTACATGGAACTTTGCCAGCTTCCTTCCAGGGTGAGTTTTGAGTGTCTGCAGCAGGTGTATTCACGGGAAATATCAAGGAGGGATTGGCAAAAAGTCAGTTATGTAGGAGAGGAAAGAGGTTGTCAGATGTGGGTCCTAAGGAAAAGAATTCACTGCTTAATATCTTACCTGGAGGATTGAAAGGAGTTTGCCCATGAATGCAACCAAAGGATAACTTGCAGGTCAGTTGAGGTCCGACCGCTGTGACACCACACATTACAAAACTCGAGGTGCCTCACAACTCAGTCTCATTGGACTGCCAGAGAAAGCCAAAGTACAGCATTATATATAGAAATACTTGGAGCATCAAAATATGTATGCAAACCCCACTTCTTTCAGACGACAGAGGTGCAAGGTGACCCCATTGTTATCAGAATAGAGGACCCATAGAGGAGTGGGTAGAAGTTGCAGATTGGTGGGGCCCAAGAAATCAGACCCTGACCAATCTGCAACTTACACCTATTCCTGTGGATAGGGAATAAGTTTTATTTATGGGCTAACCCCTTTAGTAAAACATTGACAAAACAAAGAACTTTTAAGGAAGGTCATAGAAGGACACATAATCTTCTGACGTATAGTCAATCTTTCTATTCAGAGGGAACGTCACCTAATGAGAAGTCACAGTCAAAGAGAACGTCCAGACCAGTAAGGAAAGTACAGAGATTGGCAGAGGATGGTGGAGGAGCAAGTCCTGATGGAAAGATGGGTAAGGAATAATGCATGTTAAGAACACTTTATACGTCTGTAGTTGTAACTTCTATATGTAATTGTTCGTTCTGTTAAACTTTCAGGACATATAATCAGCACATCGTCTTGGAGAGATGGACAGAAATTGATCAAGCAGATCCTAGGCCCCGGACCCAAGGTTGAGAGGGAATCAAAGTCTCAGTCTACTGAACGTCAAGCAGTCAAAGTGACCTCATCGACTGATGGACATATTGCCAAGAGACCAGTATCAAAAGAGAGGAACTCTGACAAAAGGACTGTACCCAGTGAGCGACAGAAGGAAAAACACTCCAAGTCAAGTGATCGACTCATCAACAAAAAAGCCCCGTCCAAAGAGGCACCGAAGGAGGATGCCGACAGAACCATTAAACCAGGTTGGCAGATTTACTTGTATGAAACCCCTCTTTGTAGGTTTCATTGCTGTAGACAGCCTTTCCGGGTCTTGGGTGTTTGGGGCCTTCAGGGCAAGGCACAATTTTGCCATTTTTACAGGTTATTTTCAGAGTGATTTTATTTTTTAGACATTTTTATAGGCAAAAGAGCTTTGCTTTATAAGCATCTTATATACTTATATCATTGATTTTAAAAAAATGTTGTTAGTTTTTTTTTGTTTTTTTTTTAAAGTTTTGAGAAAAAATTAGAAAACATATTTTGTTCTCCAAAAGGGTGCTTTGACAAGGTTTATGATGAATTTACTACTGACAGACTCTCTTTAAAGTATGATTTTCGCCCTCCCCTTTAAAGTATGATTTTTTTTGTGTGTGTAATTTAACCCCATTCACAATCTCAGAAGTGGATCAGCACACCAAGTCATTTCATATAAAACATATTCATCTGTGTAGGAGATCACACCGCTGTGGGATAGTATGTTAAGCATTGTTTCAGGTGCTGACCCTTCATCAGCGCTGACAGGATAAATGTATTGGAAGGCACTTTGGTGGGTTATCCTGCGCCTGAAGCATTGCTACAAGTAACATCCTACAGTGGTGTAATGTCCGACATGGATTAATACATCTGCAATTTTGGTCTTGATCCTTTTTATGTCTTGCATGTCGTGTCGTCGTTTACAGGTGGACTAACAGGGTTCCTGAATCCCATAAGCCCAACCATACATTACTAATACATTAAAGCCCTTCTCTCCATATCAGTTCCCAGCTATTTGTTCATATGTAATGTTTCTGTTGCATACAGGAAGCTCCTCGAGCCAGTCGGATTCACGTCAGGCTCAAAAGTCTAGTAGAAGCCAAATGGACAGCACAAGCAAAAACAGAAGTTCCAACTCTCTGGAGGAACAAAAACATCAGGATGTGTCTACAGAAGTGAAGAAAGATTTCCTGCCGCTAGAAATCCGAGGCATTTTAGATGATCTGCAGTTAGATAGTGGCTTAGATGGGGCAAAGCAAACTCCAAAAAGGAGCCACAGTCCAACAAAAAGGAAGTCTGAGAAGGGACAAGTCACTGAGGAACCCCATGTTTATTCTAAGAGGAGACATTATGACTCTGAACAGGTTCGGCTGTATATTATGCGCCAGCAGGAAGAAAGGAAAAAGAAGCAGAGTGAGCAGAAAGCAACCCAGCGACAGGCAGAGCAACAGAAGAATAAGCGACTGCAAGAGCTTTATCAGAAACAAAAAGAGGCCTTCAGCAAAGCAAAAAATGCCACAATTGTGCAAAGAGACAAAGGAACTCAGGAGCCAGTTGCAAACAAATCTTTGGATCTGAATGTACCTCGGCCACAGGACACTTACAGCAAATTGCTGCTGGGTGAGACTTGGCCTCCACAGACTGAGCAAGAGAAACAGGTAAATTGTCAGTGTGTGAGAGCCCTGCTGTCTGTATGGAGTGAGCCCATATTCTATTACACATACAATCAGCCAAACATCTATTTTTGCTGGCTCCACCATAAACTTAAATGCTTGGCTTTGCCAAGTGTGTATGTTTGAAAGGGTTCAGCTGTTTATGACTGCATCCGATCGCTGTACTGTACAGTGTACTGAGCTGGGAAGAAGACTTCATTGGGAGCTGAGCTTCAGTAATGTTACGTGACCACTATACAGTATACCAAGCCACTTGCTTCCAACTTTTTACACTGCATAGTAGGGGATCGGATGCAGCCCATAGTAGGGGATCCATGTGGGGACCAGCTGTTGGGCTCCCATGATCAAATATTTGTGGCCTATCCTAAGGATGGGCCATTAGAAAAACAACTCCTGTAAAACCCCAGAGCACTAGGTCAGCCCTGCAATGGCCTTTCCACCTGAGGGATCAGATAATAATTGATCCTCCTTTCCCCTAACATTTGTTGTTTAAGGCCATCTGCAGGTCCTATAGATATGAAGTTGTCGTCCAGTCCTATACCTATTAGCTGGTTGGTCCATCCTTTCTCTTTTGTTCAGCCAGGTTTAGTCTTGCAGACCTTATATCCTGTAACTTCTTATGTTTTCTCTACTAGTCTAAGCCTTTGTACCAACCATCTGGTGAATCTGATAAAGAGAACAAGGGCCAGGAGAGACCACCTAGTGCCTCTTCCAGCAGTGACCTCTCTCTCTCTGAGCCCCTGCAGCCTCTTCTCAGGTGAGACATTCTCCATATAATGTGAAAAATAGAAATTCTTAGTGTTTTGCCAAATTATTAAAGTGTAACTAAACTTTCAGACAACTTTTGAGTTTCTGGCAGTATTTGTCTCATAAATACATTTTTTTAATATACTTTATTAACACTTTTTGGATCCTTTCTGTGAAATCCTGCATTTTTCCACTCTTTCCCTTGTTTCTGTATTGAGAGCTGTTTCTGCCTCTCACTGAATGTTACTGTGTATGGAGTACGGGGCTGTGTAATATGTAGAGAAAATGAGGGTGGGGGAGGGTCACTTCATACAGTTATATCTCGGACATTATAAAACATACAAACTTGCTTTTGGTGCCATATGTAAGAGGAGATTCTCTTTTTTCATGTAATACTGCAGTGTTCTCTAAATTATTTCTAGAGATATTACTGATTGAAAACACAGTCGGGATTAGGATATTTATTAAAAATATAAAAACTATTACAAATTCTGGCACATCTCACATCAAATGGGGAATAGTTTGAGACTGGTTTAGGTAATCCCACTTGTAATAAATTTCCCCATTGTGCTCACTTATGTTCCTTTTATTGCAGCTTTTTTTAATATTGCCACTTATCTGGTTATACCTTATAGCAATGCTTCTATCTTTCCAGGAGTGACCTTATGGAGACCTACTCAGATAAAGTGACCTCAAAGGGCCCCTTACCTCAATCCCAGTTTCTTGCTCTTTCTAAAGACTTGGAATCTTTGCTCAACCCACGAAAAAATACAGTTAATATGCTTCCAATGACTCAGAAGACGAGTGTGCAGTTTAAGACGTCCACTGATTTTAAGAGCAATTTGGATCGTATTGAGTCTTTAAAGGCGACAGCAATGTCTCTGTCTTCTAGAATTGAAAATGAAGCTAAAAAGTTGGCAGGTGGTTCACTGACCTTGCCAATAGCTTGGTCCTCTGAACCAGATCCGAAGCCATTAGTGAAAACAGCATGGCGAAAACCAGACAGTCCTCCAGAAAGAGAAAGCAGAGTGGTGGATGCATTCTCAGATAGGATCCAGAAAATGCTCAGCACATGTTCTAGTCATTTCTCTCAAGATGACCTCCCTGGGGTTAGTCATCTATATAAGAGGCTTCCTGAGGAGTTATCTGCTCATACATCTGCTTTACTGGAGAGATATGATGACAAGGAAAGCAAAAAACCATCGGCACAAGTGTATGAACCAAGTGTAATGGTCTCAGGATCTCAGAAGAAAGCAAGTCCTACTCCGAACTCCAGTACTAGCTCCATCAGTGAAGGACCTTTATTGAGTGAAGACAGCTTCTCAGAAGGAGAAGGTCAACCTAGACATGCATCACGTCTGAACCCTGCAGAAACTCTAAAAAAAAAGGAGTATTGTGTCAAGGATTACAGGGCTTTTGCTCCACTTGCTGAGTTTCAGAAGGAAGCCAGTAAATATCCACCACTGGCTACCAATGTCAGACCCGATTTCCAAAGCCCCTGGGAAGAGCTGACTAAGGGAAGTCCTCACAGTGTTATCAACATCTTTACCAGGACGTTCCAGCAGCATGGGAGAGGTGAGGGTGGTAGTGCATGGTTTGTGAGAGCACATTCAATTGTCGCACCCAAGTAATACTGAAATATTTGTCTCTTCTAGATCTTAATGGATACGAAGAAAATGAGCCAGATTCGCAGCCTGTGTTATCAGCCAGCAGTCCTCAGAACAGTCTCTCCTATGCGGATGACTTTGTTTCCTCCCATCTTAGTGAGTCAGCAACGGATTCTCGGAAAGAGGCCCATCTGAGGTTATTCTTATTTCTTTTTAAGCCTATTTATTTGTTGCTGCTATTTTTTCCGTCCCATAGATATTTAATGGAAAGTCTGCATGCTCTACCTCTGCTCCATATACACTTACTTAACTTCCTTACTGTGATTATGCAGTGTGGAGGACCCGGGTGACTTGCGACCCCCATTTTAGTCATCAGTGGGTCACTCAGTAATCAAATATATATTACGTATCCTGTGAGTAGATGATAAATGTAGCTTGTGGGACAACCTGTTTAAAGTGAGTCCTTCTGATCTTGACTTGCTACTAATGTACTAATGTTTAAAAGGATTATCCAAGGCTTAACAAAATCTTAGCAATGGGTCAAGTGCTAGTAAAAAAAAAAAAAAAAAGGATCTGTTACGCTAGGTTCACACTAGTGTTCAGGTTTCTGTCCTTCGGGTCCTGAAAGATGGAAATTCTATCCACTTAAAAAGCAGTTACACACAGAAACCCGAGTACCCCAAAGACTATAATGGTGTCCTCCTGGTTTCTGCCCAATTATAGCCGAAAACGGTGGAGAGAAAAGTCTTCCTTGCAGGACTTTTCTCTCCACTGATTTTAAGCGGAATGTAGGTCAGACTTTGGTACCGAGACTCGAACATTAGAGTAAACCTAGTGTTATTTACCTGGAATCCCTGCCATGACAGCTCCACCTGTCCAGTCCTCCCCACTAGTGTTTGTGCACTTGACAACTGCATTGACACAATTTCAACAACACATGACCCACTGTAGCCAATAACTAGCCAAAGCAGTGACCTGCCGCTGCATTCCTAGGTCTATTTGCTGCAGCAGGAAGTAGAGATTAGCGATTGACTGGAATAAAATCACTTTTTTTTTTTTTTTAACACAGCATTCTGAGCAATTTTAAAACCATATTTTCTTGGCTGGACAATCTTTTTAAGTAACCTGTAAAGCAGATGTGAACATAGCCTAACATGTGAAATATAGCTGGTATTGATTTTGTAGCCTGGCTGCTCAGGGATTCCAAATTACTTAGCATTTTTTTTTTTTCAGTGAAGATACCAGTGCCTCCAGCGCCAAGGAAGAACTACCTCTTGTCAAATCCAGAAGTGACGCTTCACCACAGTCTTCACAAGCTCCTTCTGCTGCTTCATCGCCTTCATCTGCTTCATCTCAGAGGGGCAGCACAAAGCGTAAGATGTGACCACCTGTGTTGTTCTGCGAAAGTGAAGACACAGACCTATCACAGTACAGGGACTGTAGCTTCTTATGTTAAGTATTTAACTTTTTTTTTCTCCTTTTTGCAATGTAGGAAAAGTTTGGCAGAATAGCAGCTCTCCAGTCTCTGTGAAAGTGGAGCAAAACTCATCTGGCTCTGAAAACAAAAGCCGAGGGAGCAAACAGACGTCTCCAGTTTTGTCTGCAAGTAAAGATCGATCAGCAGGCTCAGACTCAGACAGCACAATGGGTGATATTTCTTCTCGTTCTACCACAAGGTAAGACACTTGGATTGTTTGAAGGAAATGCTATCTTACTTTTATGCTGCATATTATATTTATGCAATATTTATCCCCCTACTTCCTTCCTTCCCACATTGATGTGTTTCAGCCTCATGTCTGAAACTGGAAAAGATTTAAAGAGTCAGCAGCCCCAGCCCAGCTTTAAGGATGTAGGGGGACAAGCACCGATACCATCTGGACACCAATTGGGGACACAAGCAGCGGTTACGTCTGCAGAGATAGGGCAAGGTAGCAGATTATTTTTGTACAAGTAGACCTTCTGTTGCTAAAATATATACGACATAGGTCCTCTTTTAAACCCATGCTTTTGTTTATAATGTAGGAGCTATGCGATTTTCCCCTGCTGGTTTACACCAGCGTCTGTCTGCTGAACTGAACTACCTTGGTGCCATGGAAGAATCTGTCCGGCAGCTATGTGAAGTTGAGCGTGTGCGTGGGATTTCTATGGCGCAACAGGAAACTGTTTCACTTGCCCAGATACTGAAGGTATAATAATACTTTGCGCGGAATTTCTTCTGAAAATACTATTAAAATTTGACGCTTACCTTCCCAAAGGTGTCAGATCTTTCTTGCATATGCATTTTTTATTATAGCACAGTGGTCTCGACACTGTGGCTGTCCAGCTCTTGCAACCTACAACCCCCAGCATGCCATAGCATTTGTAGTTACATGAGGTTGGAGGGCAAAATATGCTGTGAAAAAACGCAGCAAGCCCTGTGTGTGCTGGAAATGTGATGGAAAATGGATTTTCCTCCCTTAACATAGGTCCTTCATAAAACTTGTAAGGCATTATTTTACATTTTATGATCTAGTTCTTTGAGGAATTTTTTGCATTGTGTTTTTAGGCTCAACAACAACGTCATGAACAGAATATGGCTGCATTGAGGCAGCAGGCTGAACAGGAAGCACAAGCAAGTATGAGACAGCTGGAGGAGGCGCGACAGATAGCTGCAAAGGTAAAATATGGAGTCATGGCTGGCTGCTCAGAAACCTGCTCTTTTTTGGTTGAGACTTGATCAGATTGCAGTAATATCACTAGTGCAATGTTGGCATTTCTTGACCGATTCTGTGGTTTTTACCTTTTTCCAGACACAGTCAGAAATGTTTCAACGCTTCCAGAAGACCACCCAGAATGTGAACAGACTACATGAGGTGAGCAGCATCCAGAAGATTTTAGTCTAGTTTTGTACTGTAGCCAAGACACTTAGTGTTTCATCTGCTTCACATTACTGCTCTACAGTGTTAAAGGACTCGCTTTCTTTGTAGCTTGCTTTCATATACTTATTACCTAACATAGTGAAGTTGCTATTCAAGATCCTTATTCATTAGCTACAATGGAAAATGTCTCCAAAGAGTCTCTTTCTCTGGAGGAGCCTGCATGTCCTTTTATTATATAGACAGCCCATTGATTTCCATGGTAATTGTGTAATGCTTCATTTATCCTTTGGTAGTTCTAATGGGAAATTAACACTTCAGGTCGGGACCCCACCAGTTTCAGGGGGCTCCAGCAGTGGGAGACCATCTTATATGGTTATCATTAAAGGGCTTGCCTAGTGAGATTTATTTTACTTACTTCCCCAGTAGGTTTTTTTTCATGCTGGTGTTGACCCCACTTTATCTGATTGGAACCAGCAGCCAGCCCTCAGGTTCCTTCATCTCCTTCCTCCTCTCCCATTTTCACAGGTAGTTACCTATGTTATGGGGGCTAGCTTTAATCTGCCAGCCCCCATAGCACTGGTAACTAACTGAGAAAACAGGAGATGAGAGAAGAAGTGGTGTAACAACCCATGGGCCAGGTGCTATTTCCAATCAAATGACCTGGGGTCGAAAGCAGCCCAGAACCCCAAGGTTCAGCATGCAAAATACCCCAAAGATATAATTAAAAGAAAACTCCCTGGACATTCTCTTTAAGCGACCCTTCTAACAAAAAAGATTAGGTAATGCAGACAATTGGATACTTGTAGACCCCGATGATCCCAGTTTTCTTCCGGTCTTTCTGATGGCAGTGATGCCGATGATGCTGTTCTTGCCGACAAACACAGCCTTATAATACTAATGATATATTCTTTGTTCATTTGGAAATATGTCTGATTTAGAACATGTTCTCTTATTAGGAGCCAGACCGTGGTTACTTATCTCCAACTAGCTCAGACCATGCAGTTACGCCTCTTTCAGATAATCAAAAGCGTCAGCGTTCTCATGGAACTAGGTATTTCATGCTTGTTTAGGTTTTTTTTTTTTTTTTCTTGCAATCTTACAGATAACATAGTTGACAGCAGTGAAGAGATTTTTTTTTTTGTCACACAAGCTTTTTTTTTTTTTTTTATCTTTAACAGGAAAAAAAGGGTCTCGTTCTGCCTCTCCATCTTCCCTACCGCCCAGCAGTGTGTCCAGCTTTAAAGAGCGATCACACAGGTATGGTGTATTGAATATGGGGTGATGGGAAAATCAGGCTTTCTTAACAGATGTTAAGTTCCTGCCTTTGTTTGATGCTTTGCAGCAGCAGCAGTGAGCAGGACAGTCAGCCAGCGTCATCCATCAAAGAAGAAACAGGTAGTCACAGGACACTGGAGGAGAGCATCTCTGAGGAGCTGCCAACTCCTGAACGGAGCGTGACAAAGGGAGACACCAGTTTGTCCATTGATGAGAAAGGTTTGTATCATTTAATAAAGCTTGGTAATTCACTCCTTCCTGCTGTGAGCGGTTTATTTACGATCTGCACCATACATGTATAGGACACCAAGCATCATAACAGGGGCTAAGCCAGACCATTAGCAACTGGTGTCAGCTAAAATATACAGCTGACATCCTGCTGCAGTGGATGAAGGTAAACCGTATCCTGGGCATTTAACTCCTTAGATGCTCCTTAGACAGCAGCCTACACAATATCTGAGGAGTTTTTCATAAAGATTGGTTATCAAAGGGATGAACAACCCCTTTCTAGGAGGTTTTACAGGGGCTGTTTCTGTGTGTATCCACTGGAAAGTGGTCGCCAATATTTGACTAACCTCTCAGATACTGCGATAGCAATTAACTTCAGCATCTAAGGGGTTAAATGCACGGCCTCTAAACAGTCTTCAGTCTTGGGCACTGCAGGAAGATGTAGCAGAAATAGCCCCTTTAATAAATGCATTCCATAAGTTATCACCCCAAAATTAAGCCATTTAGAAGGACAACTCCAACATACAAGCCCTCAAACAGCTACCTTGACAGGTAAAACATATCAGAATGCGACAATGAAAAAGCAAAATAATCACCGTGTCCTTAAAGCCAAAACTGGCTACATCCTTAAGGGCATAAAAGATATTGATCACCCACCTTGATAATCTGGATTGTGACCATTATCACTTTTTGCTCTCTAAGGTGCAAGCTTTGCAGAATCTAGGAATGAAGAGGGCATTGAGGAATTATCATTCCGTTCCCTACTGCCCTCTGAGTCCCACCGACGAGGTAGTTTGGAGAGACAGCGGAGCCTTCGGCATGAATCTGATGAGGAAAGTACTCCTGAAAAGGTAAAGTCGAGTGACTACTACAAAATATAATTCTTGAACTTTTTGTACTTTTCTTTAATATCGAAGTGTCCCTTACACAGGAGATTAGCGGCCCTTTTTCCAGTGGACAGGACAGCTTTTGGAAATTCACTATGGAGATGGTTCGACAGTACATGCAGGAAGGAGAGATGCGTTCAGCGCACCAGGCTGCTCTTCTCCGTCTCCGTCAGAAAGCTCTTAAAGACAAGACAAAAGCAGAACTTGCATGGCTGGAACATCAAAAGCGGTATGCATTCACCTTGTATCACATGAAGTGTTTATGTACAGCGGTATAGCTTTTAAATTGAATTAAAGGAGTTTTCTAGGACGTTGATATGAATGGTCTTGTCTTAGGATAGGCGATCCATATTAGATTGGTGGGGGTCCTGCTTTCAACACCCCCACGATCAATGGTTTCAAAGAGCCGTGACGATCAGGCGAGCATTGTTGCCTCTTCATTACCAGGCACAGTGCTGTACATTATGTAATGGCTGTGTCCGATAATCCAGGTATTTCTGAATCATTCATTCGAGTAGGATGGAGCTGCAGTACCAGGCACAGCCACCTCAAAATGTACTGCTTTGTGCTTGGTAGACAGTATGTTGAGATTACCTCACTCCTTAGTTTTCCCTATTCTACATTTCTTACCTTTTTCTTAAAAGTAACCTTTTCTGTATTCTGCAGACGTCTCCGAGATAAAGGGGAGGATGATAAAATGCCTCCATTGAGAAAGCGCCAGCGTGGTCTTCTGCTCAGACTGCAGCAGGAACAGGTATGGCAGGCGTTCAGTAGTAGATGGCCATAGGTGCTGATTTAGTTGTTGTTCAGTCTGTGTAATTTAATATTGTAATCTTTAGGCGGAAATCAAACGTCTTCAAGAGGCAAATAAAGCTGCACGTAGAGAAAGGCAGCTTATCCTGAAACAGCAGGAGGAGATTCAGCGCATCCAGAACAGCACCTTGAGGCTCCAGGAGAAACTCAAGTCAGCGGAGAGCGGGCAGCTGGTGAGTTATCTGGCAGTACATTTGTGCGTCCTTTTATGCTGTTCCTGTGTACAGTGTGAAGCATTATAGGGCCTGTTTTTTATCAATTATATCTGTTTTCTGTTATCTTTAGATAAATCGTATAGTCGAAAATTTTATTGAAACAAATTGTGGTGACATGTTTCATGTTAATGCTACACAGGAGCAACCCAGCGAGACAAACATTCAGCCCAGTCCACCATCCAGCCATGATCCCTCTGATGCTGAGAGCCGCAGCCCATCCCCGGTGTCAGTCTCCGGTAGTGAGACTAGCAGCATCATGCAGAAACTTCGCAAAATGCACAGCCACATGGATGCCAAGTAACTATATTTACTGGTTTGCCTACTTTGTGAAATTGCATTATATAAAAATTTTTGTCATTCGTCACATATCCAGATAAGACGGAGGATCCATCCCCTGTATGTGCTTTGCTAGGCTGCTGTTATTTTTTTTTTTTATTACCTTCCTTTGCATTCATTTATTTTCTTGTTTCACTCTTGGTTGTAGTTTACAGCACCATGTTGTATCCATCAATTTTCATCTCTCTCGGATGCACTTGTTGTTCTGTGATGTGTCTCCAGTTCCTTGTATTGTCTTCCTGTTCATGTCTTTGGTCTTTTGGCCATTTCTTATGAGTCCCCTTCCATAATGAATGTATTCTTGATGTTGTTGAAAGGCAGTCTGCCACATTTCCCTATCAGTAGTAAAGTAGTAGTGTCCATCCCCAATAAGTTATAATTTTTTGCAACTTCTTTGGCTCTCTCAATTGCACTCTGCTTGACATCCTCCAGGATCCGTACTGTGGTCCTCCTGTGGCTTTTTGGCTGTTCCACTCTTTGACTCTGTCTCACTCTTTCGTCTCCTTGGTAAACTCTCGCTCCTTTTCTTGTAGAGACATCTGCCCTGTTCACTGCTTCTTCTCTGTCTTTACGCCCCAGCACTGGGCCTCTCTCAGTGTGTGCTTTCCCAAACTTCACCCCAAATTCCAGCTCTATATCTGCCGCCATCTGCTCAGGTAACGGCACCACTCCCTCTGCTCTCTGCACCGTGTGAGGGGGGAGGGAAGTGCTATCATGAGGATGAATCCTGGGGGCATGACAGTGTGCTGTTGGGTGGGGCTAGTGAAAGCAGCGCATGCAGTGTTGTGTCTCTTTCCTTCTCCCTCCTCTGCTTGCTGTCCCCTCATCCTTCCCTTTCCTGGGTGATGTCCTGTCATGAGGTCATGGTCTAATACAAATGTATCCCCAGATTCTTGACAAAGCGGGAACAGCAGCTGGTGCAGAGAAGGTTACATGCGCAGGAGCTTCTGGAGTGGAAAAGGAGACTGGATGCTGAAGAGTTGGAAATTAGGCAGATTGAAAAGCAAGCTCTGGCTGCTTGGGATAACCAAAGGGTGAAAACCAAGAGCCAGAGTACTGAGGAGCCACAAACTGTTGTAGAAGGTGAGGACTGTGGAAGGTTTGTCACCACATTAAAATAAAATCTTTGCTACCATCCCTTATTACATTAGTGTCTAGAAGGTGATGCCATGTCTCCTAAATATCTAGGTATGTTGGTGCGATCATGGTAGTCAAGTTTTTTGCCTCTTTTAGTCTGAGGCTCCACGTTGCGGAAACGCAGCTTCCTTTGTTGCAGATTTTGTTGCAGTTTTTTGAGCCAAAGCCAGGAGTGGATTGAGCAGAAGGGAGAAGTATAAGAACTTCCTGAGTATTTCCCATTCCTCTTGTAGCCATTCTTGGCTTTGGCTCAAAAAAATGCAGCAAAATCTGCAACAAAAGAAGCTGCGTTTCCGCAACGTGGGGCCACAGCCTTAAGGAGGAGTATTAACATGAAATCACTGAAGGTCTGACTCGCGGCACCTCCACTGATCAGCTGTTTGAACGGACTGCATTGCTTGGGCAAGCACTGCCGTTTCTCTGTTGTTTACATTGCTCTATACATCTGCTTACTGACAGCTTAATAGGGACTATCCATCATATTTCACCTTTGTTCCGTGAGTGGTGCAGTCCATTCAGACAGCTGGTCATAAGGGCTTTTAAGATTCAGATCCCCACCGTTTTGATATTTTTGGCCTATACTAAGAATTATGACCTTGGAGGACCCCTTTAACAATACAATACAATACAAGCAGCATGTGCACAGTTAGTAGTAGTGGAAAAAACTGATATGCTAGGGAAAGTTTGTTTTTTGATCTTGAAAGACAGTGTCCAGGAATTAATTTTTTATGGCCTTTTCTTAGGATTCGCCCTCAATATATGACTGATGGAAGTCGATCAGCTGTATGGGGCTGCTTCCAATGCCCGTACGATACACAGCATGGGTCTAGAAACGGTTGGCCTTGTGCCTTGTATAGTGACCCTGCGCCGGTACTTGAGTTAAATGGCAGCTAGAATTACTGGCACCCTGTCACTACACACAGACTGGAGCCAACTGCTTCTGGCCCCGTTTTGTGGATAGTACAGCTGTCCGAAGTGGCGCCCCCGTACAGCTGATATGTACAGGTGCCACTTGTCATCTCCTGACTGATCATGTATTTATTGCCAACCCTTTAAGGGAGAGGGCTGTTTTCATCCCAGTTATTACTTTCACCATAACTTTAAATACAATTCTTCATCAGTCATTTTCTTTATTCTTCAGACAAGAGAACCAGGGAAGGGTCCTCAGCTCCTCCAAGTCCAACTATACAGACCAGAACCTCTTTGAGTCCTCCTCCAGAATATTTGTCCTCCGAGAGCATTGAACCATCAACCATTGCTGAGCAAATTCATGAGCAGAGCGGGGACCATGGTAGCATCTCTGAAGAGCTGGCTGTATCTGGAACCAGCAAAGTGGTAAATACTTTAAGTGTGTATTGTGAACCTGGTCAGGCTATATAAGCTGGAGGAAAAGAGCACATGTGACTAAAGGGTGCCATAAACATATTCTGACAGTGTCTCAAATACAGAATAAGGCTAGCATTACGTAGCAGCCAAAACATGTCTGCAACTTACTGTTGTACTACTTTTATAGAGCTACAATTAAGCTGTGAAAAAAAACATGTCACATGTGACTGCCATTGAAGTCAATGGTAAAAAAAAGGTGCATGCAACTTACAATCAAAATACAACAGATTTTTTGCAATTTTATTGTCACAGTCAAGCCAGGCTGCAACTTATACGACTTGAAGTTGTAGGATACCTCTCTCTGTATAGCACTAGTCTAAAGCCTTGATGGATCTTATCCTATAGCAGGGGTAGGCAACCTTTGGCACTTCAGCTGTTGTAAAACTACAACTCCCAGCATGCATACTTGCTCTGCTGTTTGTGGAACTCCCAAGGAAGTGTATGGAGCATGTTGGGAGTTTTAGTTTCACAGCAGCTGGAGTGCTGAAGGTTGCCTACCCCTGTCCTATAGAGTAGTAACTTTGCTGATCAGGCCCTCAACACCCAAATCCTAGTGACACTGGTAACATGTCATTTCACTTTATTTTAGTATGTGTTTTTCCCATTACCATGTAAGTGGTCCCATTATTGACCTGCAACTCCCAGTGTGGTTGAGATTCTTGTTTATCAGCCTGGATCCCACAGCACCCTGTACTGTATCCTTCTCATTGTGCTAAGTCCTGGGTGCTTTTCCATATAACCATGCGGTTTAGTCTCTGCCAACTGGCATAGCGTCCAAGTTATTGTTCGTCACACTACTTCTCCTTCAATACTAAATTGAGAGACAATTGACATATCTATGCCAAGTCCTGCCAATAGGACTCTGCTTGACCAACAAAGTCTCCAAACAAATTTTTTTTTTTTTGTTTTTTTAATAACTATAGCCCTTATTAAGGTTTTACACGAGTTACATTAAGAAAGGAAACCATGCGGCATATAATAATCGAGCGATCTGAAAAGCAACTTAAAGTAGTAAATTATACATAGCAGGGAAATCTGTTATACCTGTGTACTTGAGTCACTGGGGGGGGGGCTCTTTTTGGGGAGAACAGAAATCCCTGTGCACATATTGAAATGTTTTATAAAGGCTAACATGTATGTGTTTTACAGTCTCCTCCAAGAAGCAGCAGATCCCCAGCAGAATTGGAATCCAGCAAGGAAAGCATAAAGAGCGGGCGTCATAAAATTCACGTTACCCTTAGACCTCACCAACTGTCTCATACCTGGTCTGAAGAATCCTTGTCCATGACACATTCAGGTAAATGGCTTCCATTAGCTGTGCAAAGAAGCTATGACCGGTGTCTGTGCACAAAACCTATTTATTAGCTTTGCTTCAGATCCGTGTACGCAGAAAGATGCTCGTACACTATAGGCTAAAGTTGATAAAAACCAGAACGGTTATTCGTGGCTGAGGATTAACAATGATTGCTTTAGACGGACTATTAGTGCACCAACATATCATGGAAAAAGTTGTCCACATAGTCTAATAAAAGATCTTTCATCTCCGAATATTCTTTTCTTGAATGAACGTTACCAGGGCACTTCATCCATCACCTGATGTTTTGAGGAACTGTAATGACCAAAATACACCAAAATCTGTTATATCTGTAGAACATGGACAGTTTTATATTTTGTAGCAGCATAGACAGTGAAGGGGACTAAAGTCTACTACTTGCTAGAAGGGACAATGATCTTAAAGTGTTCCTCTACTGGGAACCCCAACAGTCAGAAGTAATCTGTGGGGAAACCTGGCAACAAGTGTTCAGTTTCTCTGCAGCGCCACCCTGTGGGGAATTATGCAGTTTTCTTTTAAATCAGTAAGCTTTCTGCAAAATTAAGGAGAGGGCTTGTCCTCCAGAGTGAGAGACACTTTGTAGCCACTTCTTAATTCTGGCCAAGATGTATTAGTCATAGTAGTTACACTTCACATTCATATTTCTCAGAGGCTACATCCGATCAAAGTGATATCGAAGGTCGCATACGTGCACTAAAGGAAGAGCTTAAAAAACGCAAGTCTGTTGTGGAGAACTTAAAAAGAGAGCAAAGGAGAAGACAAAAGGAGAGATTGCGAGCACAGGAAGCCATATTACTTCAGCAGCTTCAGGTAATCAAGCTCTGTCTAGTAGTGAATATTCATTTTTTCATGTCAATTGAAAAAAATGTAAGGCCTGTAGTGTACATAAAGGGGTGATTTATGAAGACTGGTGTTTCCCTCGCCAGTCTTAATTAGCTCTGCTGCTTGTGCGAGGTATGCCTCTTAATAATTTTCACGTATCTTGGGAGCTTCCATGCAGGAGACCACTGCATCAAAGGTGTTTTCCAGTCCCAAATCAAATTTTCATACTGATGACCTATCCACAAGATAGTATGTGATCTGTCAGTGTCTGACATCCAGACCCCACACAGATAGTCTCACAGATAGAGTGTAGTGGTGCTCCTATGCAAGTAATAGGAGTGGCACTGCAGTGCACTGGAACCACCACTATGCACTGGTGACATATGAACAGTATGAAAACTCGATTTGGGACTTGACAACCCCTTTAACTCATAACTTCTGCTATGAAAGAGATGACGAGTGAGCGCTGTAGCTCCTGAGAAGTAAACATTGCTGGGAGCTGCAGTCATGTACATCTGATCTGTGGGGGTCCTGTTAATCAGACCACTGCTGATCTAAAACTGATAAGCCATCTTAATGTTAGGTCATCAGTTGATTGATTTGTTTTTGGTTTTTTTTACAAATATATTAAAGTGGATAACTTCTTTAACCAAAAGTATGTCCTGTCCACAGGATCAGTGGTAACTGGTGATCTGACAGCTAGGATTCCTGCCGAGTACTATGAGGGTCTCCTTCCCCTGTTTAAATGGAGCAGCAGTTGAATATGTGCAGTGACACTCCATTGAAACTCTATAGAGTGCTGGATAACTGTACTTGGCTATCTTCAGCAGTCCCATTACCATGCATATTAGCAGACTTTGCTCCATTCAAACAGGGGGGCCATAGGACCCCTGGTCTCTTGATCAGTGGGGATCCCAATAGTCAGATCCTTACTTCCAGTCCTGTGCATGTACGTTTTTTTGTTGTTTTAACTCCCTTTTGTCTTTTGCCACCATTTGCAGTCATATGATGAATACATCCAAAAAACACAAGCTGAACTGAGTGGTGAACAAGGCACAGTACCCAGCGTTAAGAGTGTTCATAAGTCATCCAGAGAGGCAGTCCCCATACGATCTGATTCTTTCCAGAGGTATACCATTATTAAAGTCGTTTTTCTTATATTTAATGCCTGTCCTACAGTATGTTTATGTGCATTGTATCCTGATGAATTGATACAACTTGCTAATCTTCTTTAGGACTGACAGCACAACATCCTATAAGGTTGACAGTGAACATGTAACAGAGATCAGCTCCAGGTCCAATGGTAAGAATCACTCTATGCAAGATGTACATAAAACTATACTCTCTTTGTGTATTTACCATGATTTTCTCTGTTATTCAGTAGAAAGCACAAGTCCTGAGAAATCACTGGCCAGTGGAAAGGAGGCTGTGACTGAGAGTGTCCATGATAAATCTGTACATACACCTGTCCCTTTCTCAACCAAGGAAGACTCCCTCAGTGCTGGGCCTCCTTCTCCCACAGTCAGGGAACCTTTATCATCTGCACACGACAGCCCAGTCTCAAGCATCCAATCCGAGCTCCCTGAAGACATGCTGGACTCACAGAGCAATAGGTCTGTCTCACCACTTCCAGCCCTGGATCTTAAGTTAGGGGGTGAAACCCCAGAAGAAGATGCTTCCCACCACAGGGATCACTCATACTCTGAAGATTTTGAGACCTCTACGGCCTTTAAGCATTCAGTCTCTGAAACTCCTCGGGAAGAGTTAGATGTTTCCTTCTCTACTACACCAGGGAGGGAAATACCCGGCGAGGAGCAAGACGATGAACACAGTGAGTTTAAGTCATCAAGTCCTATCTTTCAAGTGACCTCAGAATTGAAGCCTCCCTCACAGGAAGTTCAGCTCTCCAGTGAAATTGAGCCACTTTCAGAATTTAAGCTAGGAGATAGAGTCCTGGTCAGTGGGGTGCAGCCTGGCACACTTCGTTTTAAAGGGGAGACATTGTTTGCTGATGGCGTGTGGGCTGGGGTGGAGCTGGACAAGGCAGAAGGTAATAATGATGGTTCTCTTGGAGGCACACACTACTTTGTTTGTTCACCACTACATGGAATATTTGCACCGCCTCAGAAGATTGCATTGCTCTCATTGGAGGAACACATGCCTGCACAAGAAGTCGAAAATAACTTGGAAGCCTCTCTGGAACCCAAGGAACAATTTGATGATGGAACTTCCTTAATTGATGATGTTGACTCTAAAGTCCCAGTTAAGACCCCTGTGGAAAGTACTGAGTCTAGTGTTTCTGAGTCACACAGGACTTTGATAGAACAAGAGTTGCAGGACGGCCTAACCACAGACACCCCCATTCCTGATGAGGAGCCCCAGAGGTCAGAGACACCTCTGCTAGAGCTGACTGAAAAGCATAGTGAGACCAGACTAGATAAGCAGACACCAGAAGTAAGCACACTGACAGATAGTCTTCTACAAGTCTGTCTGAAGGATACAGTTTCTTACCTCCAAAGTATACGAAAGCAAAGGGCACAAAAAATTCAACAAAGCAATCAGGAACTACACAGCGCCGATATCACCAGTGAGCGGCACGTGGAGGGAGAAGAGACCCCAAAAGAGGGTGAATACCAAAAGCTGGTGAGTAGTGGGTAAGGGGATTATGGGAGCCTGACACAAATTTTACATAATGGATCTGAGAAGTAAATAATGCAACTGGCCACACATCAGTTGAGACCATAAAATTACCAAAGATAAAAAAATTATATAATCTTTTAAAGAGAACTTTTCACCACCTCCAACAACTCCAACTTTTTGTGTCCCTCAATAAATGCTGCTCTACTGATTCTGATTCAGTTGGATTTTTATCTCTAGTCCTCACTGCTCCGACCAATGATTTGTTAGTTTCAGAACAGTTTTACTCTCTGTCAGTTCACATTGTACTGCTCCAGCCTAGGACCTCCCACCTGACAGTTTAAGATTCTGTCTAATGGGCAGAGTTTTATCAAAAATGATACACAATCTGTCAACCTGTGACAGTGGAGGTTTTATATTTTCCAAGCTGTTTACCCCTTAACAAGCTGCCCAACTGGACACTTTAGTTATTTTACTCTTGTAGTGGCTTAAGGGGGTCTCCGGCTGATTTGAAAGGTCTGAAAATTAGCTGATACGTCATTGGTCCCTGCTGCGCACTTGACAGTTTTCGTGCCAGTCTCTGCTTCTCGCTGAGACTAGTGGTGGAGTGAGCAATCATTTCCTGAAGGAGCAGAATATAGAGACTGGGGAACTCATGAAGGTTCTGTACAGGAGCAGTTCTCATGTTCTTACTAGTCAATTCACAGAGAACAGATATGGAAGCAGATGACTCTGTTCTCAGTGTAGTGCAGCTCAGCTCCTTTACAAGTGAACGATAGCTGAGCTGCAGTAACTCAGTATACAGAGAGCAGAGCTATCTGCTTCCTGCTCTGTCCACTATATACCATTCACTGGCACAATATAAGCTGCAAAAGAGGAGATATGAGCAACTATAATCTGACCTGAATTGCAGGAGCTTTAGCCCGCATCGCACATTTACAGTGGGTAATATCGCTGCTAGCTAAACATTTCTCCATTTTTAATTAGGGTTCTTTACATAAGGCATTTGGTGAAAAGAATGGGACAGAGTTTGAGCCAAGTCGTAATATCCTCTCCATCCTTGGGGATGAACAAGATTGGTTTGACGAAGATTTTGGATTGAGCAGCCGAAAAAATCAACAACTTGAACTGGAACGGACTCGCTCCTCTGGTTCTGTGTCGGAGCCAAAAACATTAGCACCTTGCCCTGAACCATTGCCAAAGTCTGTTCAACCTGTGTCACCACCAGAGCCCATCTTCGCTGTTCCTCACACTGTGCCCGAGGTGGAGCAGCTGGTGGAGGTGGCAGTGGATAAGTTGTGGGAATGGAAGCAGCTGACTGGAGACGTACAGGAGATCCGAAAGTCGTTCACATGTGGCGAGGAGAATCAGAGCCCAGCATACAGTGCCTATAAAGAAGTATGTCGTCAGTCTATTTCTCTTCATATCCAGATACATTTGTTATTTTTCTTATATTTTTGCTACTGTTCTTTTCTCTGCAGATGTTGTTTGACTTGACTTTATACATATTTGAAGAGATATGTTCTCCAGACCCCCGAGCATCTCAGCCTGCATGGAAGAAACCGCTAAGGGTGGCTCCATCTTATTCCCGCCGAGTAAGAGATCACAGTAACATGGAGGAAGTGAAGGTAATATTCTGCATTTGGAAGTTAAAGGGATTAACCAGGGGGTCTGAAACCCATGATCCTTGCAGATCAGGTACTCCAGGACAGCGCAGCTCCCAGCACTGCTCACCTGCCGTACAAAAGGTAGCCGCAGCTTTAGGTTCTACAGTTCTGTCTCATAGACTTCAGTGGTGCACAGCTGCAGTACCTAAAGCCACCACTACACATCAAACAGTGAGTGAGCAACATGGCTCCCAACATGTAAAAATTACCAAGAGCCGCGCATTCCTGATCCCGCTCAGTCATGATCTGAGTGTCATACACTCGCATGTCTCTTACGATAGGCCATCAGTTTTAGAAAGTGGATAATCCCTTTAATGTGTACGTTAATTACGTTTTATAGTATTTTTCTTGTCCGTGGTACGAACTTTTTTTTTTTCTTTCATTTTTAGGCTTTTCTAACCAGTGAAGTTCTTAATCTCCTGAGCCTAAGGAAAGAACATAATCATAAAACAGACTGGCAGAGGATGATGAAGTTTGGAAGAAAAAAGCGAGACAGAGTGGATCATATATTGGTAAAATACTAAATATTACGATACTGCATACAAATAGTTTTGCTGCAAATCCACCCCTCAACTCACTTCAGCGAACTCACCCTTTGGCAATATCTCTTCATAGCACTTTATCTGGTAAAAATCTTAAGGGTCTTTGCGCCTTTTTAATTTTGATTGGTCTGGAAATGATTGTACGTTCTCGCTGGAGGAGTTGAAGTGGGAAAATCGATCTAAAGGTGTTGTCCGGTCTGAAGTCCCAGGAGGCACTTGCTGTAGTGGCACATGGCACATTAAAATTTCTTGATTATGCTGATACTGAGAACATACATAAAGGTATTTTTAAAGAGGACCTTTCAACACCTCCACCAATTTGCGTTCTTATTATCTGTTATTAGGCATCACTCCACTGATTCCAGCACAGTTGGAATTTTCTCTCTAGCCCCCGCTGTTCCTGAGCAACAAGCACAATTAATTTTGGGGTCTGACATGCTATGTAAGCTCTGTAATGTCAGAATGGTGGTGTCAGGCAGAGGGTGTGATTCAGAGCTCCAATCAAAGGCAGCCAGTGTCAGAGGTCAAAATCACACCCCTTGTCTCCTCCTGCCTGACACCGCCCTCCTGACAGTACAGAGTCTAAATACCATGTGAGGCACCAAAACTAACAGCACTGATTGCTCGAGAATGGTGGGGGCTAGAGGAAAATTCCAACTGTTCCAGAATCAGTGGAGCAGCACATAGCACATATTAAAAATGCTAAGAACTGGAGATGGTGGAGGTGGCGAATGCTTCTCTTTAAAAAACATCAGCAGGGCAGGACTCCTGACAGACTCCCTTTTTCTTTATTTTCACTCCCACACAGTTTCTTTTCTCTTACAGCTCAAATTGTACAAAAGATGGATTACTACATAATGTACAGTAGCCACATGTACTCTCAGGTGGATATCAATTGCTACCAGCACTGCTCCTTTTATCCTTCACAGATGCAGGTGGAGTAGGTGGTTTGCAAGCACTTATAGCTGCCATCTAATATACGCAGTAGTCACACTAGTAATTGTCTTAAAACACGTATGGTGTTGTAGAGGAATTGCATTAGCATCAGTGGGGATTAAGCTATATGCAGTGATTTCACCTCACCCACCTTCCATTATTGAGCCTCTCAAAGTCAGTTTATGTAACTATCTGCCAATGACATGATATAAAAGGAGATCCAATCTCACCAGTGTTTATAGCATCCTGTACACAGAAGACCGACTGACCATTAATATGGGTTGTGGGGGCCTACTGGCTCTTCTTGACGACAGAATTTTGGAGAAAGACGAATCAGACGGTTGGGTTTCAACTGACCTTTCATTTTGTTGTTTCTTTTGTTCTTACCACTTTAGTATATATGCATTGCTTGGCCAAGCCAAGCGTACATGTGTATGATGGCTGTCTGCTAATCGATTGCCAGCTTTACACTACATTATATTAGATCTTGGTCACATGAAGTATTAGACCAAATGGCAGAAAAAAAATTGTGCCATTATATATTATAGCTGCTAAGACACTAAACAGTTCATTATATGACTTTATATATTTTTTTTACATGAGCATAATATTTTTGTCATTATAATATGAGTCAGGACGGCATAGTTCACAGATTTTATTAGGATCATCAGACTATATAATGCATAATATCCTCTTCAAACAGCTGATAGGTGGGGGTGCCGGGTGTCTGACCCCTCTCATTCTGATACTGATGATCTATCCTAAGGACAGGCCATCAGTATCATAATCCTAGAAGACAATGCTATGCTTATTCTGATTTGTATCATGTTAAAAGGGTTCTCAGGGGTTATAAGATTAATGACCTAGCCTTTGGATATGTTATCAGTGGAAGGTCAGCGGGGGTCCAACACGCAGATCCCCACAGATCAGCTGTTTGAAGAAACCATGGCATTTGGATGAGTGCTGTTGCCTCTTCACCATGAAACAAGCAATTGTGCTTGGTCTTATAGCTCAGTGGATGGGACTGAGCTGCAAACAGGCCAGGTGTTCGATGAATGTGACGTCACTTGGCCTATGAAGTGGAAGCAGCCTCTGTCTCTTCAAACAGCTGGTCCGTGGAGGTCCCAGATGTAGCACTCACGCTGATCTGTGATAGATGATTTATCCTATCCTCTATTATGCATTTTCTTATTGAGACGTTTTTGTCATCTATAGGTACAAGAGCTGCATGAGGAAGAAGCCCAGTGGGTGAACTATGATGAGGATGAACTGTTTGTAAAAATGCAGTTGGCTGATGGAATATTCGAGGCCTTAATATGCGATACCATACAGGTTCTCCAGGGCATCCAGAATAAGAAGAACCCAAGCCTCCATGTATGAACAAACACTTGCCATGTCCTGATGGCTGCACTACGTATGGATGCACCAGCTCTCCTTACATAAGTGGAAGGAGACACCGGGCTGTGCTGTTCCTGATACGAGCCAGACCCAGACGTGTAACCCTTGTTCTCTGATCAGAGGAAGTGAGATAACAAGGAGGAGCGCACCCAAGCCTTTTCCTGTAACTAGAAAGTTCTGGACTTGATGCTATACAGAACCTTTTACTGCTGGTTTGGACTTGATTTTAAATTATTTATGAATTTTCAAGGATCCGATATAGAAGAGACTTCCTCAGTCTCTTACTGTGACACTTTACCTGTTTGGTCTTCAGGCCATTTACAGTGCAAGCAGGTTGTAGAAACCATCAGCAAGCTGCATCTAGCTGAGCAAGATGTAGGTTTGTGGTAGTGGAAATGTCCAAGGTTCTCCACCAATGCATAAGGGCGTGATATTGGTAAACAGTATAACCTGATGTGGGTGTGTAAAGCTGCCTCAACAAGTGTCCTTACCTACCTTCTTGCAATACTTGAAATGTTGGGTGTACAATACAATGTATGGGTGATGGCAGTCTCCCTGGTTCAGAGATTTGGCATAAGAACGAAGTTTCTTCAGATACACAGATTACTCTCCAGATGATTGTGTAAGTGAATTATCCTGATAAATAAGGGTGTATCCTCCAGGATCAGCATAATGTGAAATATTTAGCATTAATTCCATACTTTCATAAGGGCAGGCCATTTCAGTGTTTTGTGTGCAGCAGTGCTAGTAGACATTACTGATCTGTCGTCACCGTGTATACAGTAACCCATACCGTACCATACACACGTATATCACTGAATGCTGCTCTGCATGACCGAGGATAATGCACTCCAGAGAAACCCTTCCCCTCATTTCCAATAATTTCCTTCTACCCTCACTGAGCTAACACTATTTCAGAAATATTTCAAGCCGTTTTTGTGCCAGTTTTGTGGCATAAACAAGTTGCAAAATTTCACTTTAAGTAGGTGGAGTTTTGTGGAAAGCAGGAGGAGTCTAGCAGCAGAGGCGGGGCTTCCCACAAACAGGTTCACTAGAAAATTGGTGTAAACTATAGTGCAAAGCTAAACCTGCACATGGCAGGCACAGGTTTCCATTTCTCGTGTAAGGACAGCCTGAGCTACGCCATATTTATTAAGAGGTGTGCACCTTTTAATTTGGCGCCATTTACTCCAACGTACTTTGGTTTCAGACTGTCATATGAAGGGCTTGTCTAAGAAATCTCCTCTGTGTGTGGAAGCAGCTCTTCAGGGTAGATTCAGTCTAGTTCTGGTAGTAGCCATAATGGCTAGCAGATGTTATCGCTGCTATAACAGGATACATAGAGATATATAGATATAATGCCAAGGAAAACAACTCTGGAGAACTTCTCCGTGGGAGACGTGAATAGGTTATTAGTGGCTCTATGCTTTGGATCACAGCCATAGGACTTGGCTAACTTGTTTGATAGTATTAAGCCCTCCTGTGTAGCAATTTCTGGGCAACTAAGAAGCATCACTGAGCAAAGGAATTCTAATAAATCCCTTCACAGATTCAGCACAGCGTATTAACTGCTTTTCCAATAGGGAAACTTAATACTTAAGCTTGTTATCTAGATAGTGCACACTGGACTGTATGCACAACATCAGTGTCGGAGGCCGGCATCTTATGACTCTCCAGATGCTAGGAAGGCATGCTGGTACATGTAGATCTTCAACAGCTGGAGCGACACAGGCTGCATAGTTGTTAGTCTACCATATTCTTTGTAGCGGCGGAGGGACGTGCACTTGCATCAGCTCCCCAATCCTCCAGTGCTGGTTACAGCTCAGGGGCCACTTGTACCTGTCACCCAAAATGCTGCATTGTAAAGTCCCTTGCTTTGTATAGCCTTGTGAATAACCTGCAGGAAAATGTACAGTAATAAAGAAAAGCTGTAAATAAATATTGATTTATACATCTGACTTTGGCTGTGACTCGGGGTGTGGTTCTGTTTTACTTTGAAGAGTCATTGCTAATAATACTGGAGTAACGTGGATTTGCTTCATATCTGCACGCCGCCTACACCCAGCTTATTGTAGTTTTCATTACTAAGGATATTAAGTTTCATTAGTTGAGTTTTGGGCAGCATCTTTGCCTGACGCAAAAACCCTGCTAAGCACAGTGCTGGGATTCCTGCTTGGTGTGTGGAAAGCAAATCTCTTAATATTGCAATGTACATTACTAGGAGAAACTTGGGATTTATATTGGCCAAGGAATGTTTTATTGTATTCCTCAAAGAGCTGGAAGAGGGTGCAAAGTAGTCTTTGAAGACGACCTTTCACTACCTCTACCAACTCCAACTCAAATGGCTGATTCTAGCACAGTTGGAATTATTTCTCTAACTCCCACCGTTCCTGAGCATCATTTGTGATAGTTTTAGCACAATTCTGCCCTGTACTGTCAAATGGGTGGTGCTTAGCTGCAGCAGAAAGACAGGGACTGCCCACCTGACAGCAGAGAGTATAATTGCGCTGAAACGAACAGCAATGATTGCTCAGGACTGGTGAGACCTAGAGAAAACATTCTAACTGCCCCAGAATCAGTGGAGCAGAGTCTATCGGAGGATGAAAAGAGGTGGGGGTGGTGAATAGTCCTCTTTAAGGTATACTTCAAGTATCCACAGAACACCATCGCATTAAAGGAAAGATGCTCATTTTCAAGGACAACAAATGCTTCAGAAAATGGAAATGTTCCATTAATTGCGGGCCATTGTATGGAAATATGGCTGGCTGAGGCTGCAATCCTCATTTCTTAATTCATGTATTTACAATCAGACTTTTTTCATATACAGTCATATGAAAAAGTTTGGGCACCCCTATTAATCTTAATCATTTTTAGTTCTAAATATTTGGGTGTTTGCAACAGCCATTTCAATTTGATATATCTAATAACTGGTGGACACAGTAATATTTCAGGATTGAAATGAGGTTTATTGTACTAACAGAAAATGTGCAATATGCATTAAACCAAAATTTGACCGGTGCAAAAGTATGGGCACCTCAACAGAAAAGTGACATTAATATTTAGTAGATCCTCCTTTTGCAAAAATAACAGCCTCTAGTCGCTTCCTGTAGCTTTTAATCAGTTCCTGGATCCTGGATGAAGGTATTTTTGACCATTCCTCTTTACAAAACAATTCCAGTTCAGTTAAGTTTGATGGTCGCCGAGCATGGACAGCCCGCTTCAAATTATCCCACAGATGTTCAATGATATTCAGGTCTGGGGACTGGGATGGCCATTCCAGAACATTGTAACTGTTCCTCTGCATGAATGCCTGAGTAGATTTGGAGCAGTGTTTTGGATCATTGTCTTGCTGAAATATCCATCCCCGGCGTAACTTCAAATTCGTCACTGATTCTTGTACATTAGTCTCAAGAATCTGCTGATACTGAGTTGAATCCATGCGACCCTCAACTTTAACAAGATTCCCGGTGCCGGCATTGGCCACACAGCCCCAAAGCATGATGGAACCTCCACCAAATTTTACAGTGGGTAGCAAGTGTTTTTCTTGGAATGCTGTGTTTTTTTGACGCCATGCATAACGCCTTTTTGTATGACCAAACAACTCAATCTTTGTTTCATCAGTCCACAGGATCTTCTTCCAAAATGAAGCTGGCTTGTCCAAATGTGCTTTTGCATACCTCAGGCGACTCTGTTTGTGGCGTGCTTTCAGAAACGGCTTCTTTCGCATCACTCTCCCATACAGCTTCTCCTTGTGCAAAGTGTGCTGTATTGTTGACCGATGCACAGTGACACCATCTGCAGCAAGATGATGCTGCAGCTCTTTGGAGGTGGTCTGTGGATTGTCCTTGACTGTTCTCACCATTCTTCTTCTCTGCCTTTCTGATATTTTTCTTGGCCTGCCACATCTGGGCTTAACAAGAACTGTCCCTGTGGTCTTCCATTTCCTTACTATGTTCCTCACAGTGGAAACTGACAGGTTAAATCTCTGAGACAACTTTTTGTATCCTTCCCCTGAACAACTGTGTTGAACAATCTTTGTTTTCAGATCATTTGAGAGTTGTTTTGAGGAGCCCATGATGCCACTCTTCAGAGGAGATTCAAATAGGAGAACAACTTGCAATTGGCCACCTTAAATACCTTTTCTCATGATTGGATACACCTGGCTATGAAGTTCAAAGCTCAGTGTGGTTACAAAACCAATTTTGTGCTTCAGTAAGTCAGTAAAAAGTAGTTAGGAGTATTCAAATCAATAAAATGATAAGGGTACCCAAATTTTTGCACCGGTCAAATTTTGGTTTAATGCATATTGCACATTTTCTGTTAGTACAATAAACCTCATTTCAATCCTGAAATATTACTGTGTCCATCAGTTATTAGATATATCAAATTGAAATGGCTGTTGCAAACACCCAAATATTTAGAACTAAAAATGATTAAGATTAATAGGGGGTGCCCAAACTTTTTCATATGACTGTATGCATTCTCCTTTCTGGATGTTGACAAATGATCAGTCAAATTCGCCTGATTGTACCAAACACTGCAAAGTTTCAACACAGTGGATTTTTTTTTTGCCATTCAAAAGTTGGCTATTGGACTGTTTTTTAACAATCGGCCATATTACACATTTCAGCCAACTAAAGTCTAATATGTATAATCACCTTTACACTTAGAGAAGGGATGGTGAGAGCAAACAGAGCTGACTGAACAGAAGCAGTGTGCTGTCAGATCTATACTTGAATCAACAGGACAACCAGATATGTGAAAGGGTTACAAAGGTTCTACAACAACAAAATGGAAGGAAGCTTTTAACAAACATTGTTTTATAAAGTTACTTTCACATTTTGGAGGTGTATGAATATTTTAAAAATAAGTTCAAAGGTGTCTGTATCCTTAAGTCAATGGAAGATTCCTGCTAAGGAACCCTGGTTGTAGGAGTAAACGACTTCTAGTATGAAACATAATGGTTACATTTGGTATAAAATTAGTTTCTCGCTTATTTCATTGGGGGACACAGAACATGGCCACTAGGAGGCTGACACTAGTAAAAGCAAAAGATGTTATCTGCGTCTCTGGGCCTATACCCTCTCCACAGACACCGTGCTAACAAGTTTTAGCCTAGTGTCCATAGGAGGTAGACAGGACGTAAATCAGGTCTTTCTGTCTTACATTGTTTGTTTGTTTTTATTTTTTCTTTCAGGTGACACTAGTCATACCCCCTGCAGGTACAGCTCTTTACAAGAGCACCTCACCGGTCACCCAGTCCCCACTCACCACATCAGCGGCAAGATTGCCGGTGACCCCCACTTACATGTGCTTGATCCACCGAAGTGGTGACCCTGCAGCACCAGAAGACAGCAGACATGAAATGAGAATCTGGACGCCTTGGGTTGTAAGGTTCTGCAAGCAGCTCTGCACTTGGTTGCTCACATGGCCGTGTAATTCCCTCCATCTGGGACTGTTTTAGGACATTCCATGGTGCTGTGTCCCCCAGTGAAATAAGTGACAAAAGTGGATTTTTGTACTCACTGTTAAATCCTTTTCATCGTTGTATTCATTGGGGGGACACAGGCTGTTTTGTGTCTCTCTCCTACTGCTGCAGTACAAACCTACTAGCACACTGTGAAGAGGGTATAGCCCAGAGATGACTTCTTTTGATATTCCTAGTGGCCAGGTCTATACCCATGGTGTTGTGTCACCCAATGAATACAACGAGTAAAAAAAGAATTTTACGGTGAGTACAAAAATCCTTTTAAAAAAAAAAAAAACAACTTTCCAAAGAAATTACTGATGAGAGAGACCACAAGGATGGGAAACATGTAACCAAGTCATTTACTATAGCTATCATTGATTTTACACAACTTTTCATTGTTGATTTCCTAAAATTACAAGTTTGACAAAATATGTGCACAAAAATCCTATTGTAAACTACAAAGGTAAGATATCCAAAAAAGTGCAGGTTTTACAAATCCTCAGCCATAGTAGTTTATATCTTCATGTGTGATTTTATTTCTATAACTTTTTTAGTCATGGTAAGAGGTTTTAGCATAAGTTCTAGTAATTCTTATTTGATGTGTTATTAAAAGTGAAGGTTTTTGGTTGAGCGCTCTGTGATTCCAGCATCATTCTGCAAAAAACAGCAGCAGCTTGTCAACAGGATACCAGACACAGGGCTGTGTGTGACGTCAGCAGGTTAAGCTAATGTTGACACTGCGAGAAGATGTGAGAACTTTACCCTGCCCTGTTGGGGACTTGTTCACCCTTCTCATTCTTTGCTGCATGTTAAAAAGTAGGCGGCAAACCAGAAGCTGCCAAATATCCCAAATCTGTTCTCTGCAGAATATTCTACTCTTAGCTAATTCATTCTGAATAAGATGTGTAAATTGATGAGTTCCTGGTATAATATGAACAACTTTAAGGACTGCAGTGTATTGTTCCTGCGGTGCCCCTAAGGCAGGGCTTAATAGGAATACTACCCTAACAGACCTGGAAGCCCTCCACAATCTATCTTCTGCGCTTGACTGCGGCATCAGAGAGTTAAAAATTACAGGATCTGAGTTATCTCTGATCCTTGAAGTTGCTGGCAGCCATATTACACAGGCGGTAATAGCGTGGCGATATAAGGGGGTAATGAGCTATGATATAAGAGCGATCAGTAAAGAATAGACTGTAGTGTGGCTCTTGGCTTTAGGTGATAGCTGGGACTTGTATAGTGGGGGTTACTCTGTCTATTCTCCATAGGCGCTTCAATCCGTAAAGTTTGGAGCATCTGTAGGATTAAATGACTAGGAATTAAACCTCATGTACACAACTAAGTGTGCTGTACGAGGGGGGCTCTGATGCTACGTTCCAACCCGATAATTATAGAGCAGGTACTATCCTGATCCGTGAAATCGGATCGGAACTGCACCCCCATAGAAATGAATGTAGTACGGAAGAATGTCATCTGAGTGTGATCCGAGTGCCTTCCTTTTACAAAAGATAAAAATAAAAATCAGCGCCCACCCAGTCGTAAACTTTTTCTGGCTGTTAATTGTGTACATTTAAATACATTTTAGGGTGGGTTCACACCTGCACTTCAGTCTGTCCGCTGCCAATCCGAGTGAAAATCTCGGGCAACGGGATAGGCATCGGATACCGACAGGTTAGCGGCGCATTGGTTAAAAACCCATTCATTTGAATGAGTTTTTAAAGCAATGCGTGGGTGTGCGCTTACACTCTCTGTTCCGCGAAGCCGGTTTTTTTCATGGGACACGAAGTCCTGCATGTCCGACTTTGTTTCCGACGAAAAAAAAAGGATTCGCAGCACAGAGGGTGTAAGCGCACACCCGCGCATTGCTTTAAAAACCCATTCAAATGAATGGGTTTTTAACCAATGCGCCGCTAACCTGTCGGTATCCGATGCCTATCCAGTTTCCCGAGATTGGCAGCGGATGGACTCAAGCGCAGGTGTGAACCCACCCTAACTTATGAACATTTGGACATATCAGTACAGCCAAGTGCAATAATATGAATAAAACTCAGACCATAATATCAATACCAAAATGTATTTTTAACCCCTTTCCGTCTGAACCATTTTTCAGTTTAATGTTTTTGTTTCTCTTTTTTTTTTTTTTTTACTCGGTCCCTGAGTTTTGGAAAGGTGGAAATGGAAGAGGAATTTGAGGCGGATGGCTGAAGATTAACTTGCCTAATGGGAGTATGTAACTACAAACAGCATTGGGGATATCTCCGAGCCCTGTGCAACTCCATATTTTGTGGGGACTGATGATGATGACGATGATAAGCCAAGAGATACTCTTTGTGCTCGGTCAGCCTTGAATCTATGGTCAACTATGTCAAATGCTGCTGAGAGGTCTAAGAGATTTAGGATGGTGCCTTCGCCATGAGCAGGTCATTTAGTACTCTGTAACTCAATGCTATGATTTTTTTTTCCCTGAAGCCTGAGTGATAAGTGTCATAGATGTCATCACCAGATAGTCTGGTATGTAATTGGATAGCAACAGCTTTTTCAATAACTTCCCCTAGGAAGGGCAACAAGTTCAGACAGAACCCAAAGTTAAATTGGGCCAGTCACAGGACTCACAAGTGACCCCAGGCGCATGACGTCCCCACAAGCCTGGAAGAGAATCCAGAGAGAGCCGCAGATGCCACGAGGAGGCGCACAAGAGGTAAGGGAAGGTGAGTATCATTGTTATTTTTTTACACCTCTCCTGGGCATTTTTGGATGTGGGAATCCCTAATGTGGTTATATTTATTTTTATATATAATCCAGGGAAAGGGGTTCATTGTTTGAAATTTTATTTATATTTCTATATATTATACATTTTTAACTGTTTGTTATTCTTTATACCCCCTAGTGGACTTAGGGGGTCAGACCAGCAATGCAATATACTGCAATACTAAAATCTATCGGCTTCTATTGTAGGCTGCCTACTTTTGTGGTGAACTGAAGGGTCAATTCAAAAATTCGGAATTGCACTGCCCAAAGCGCAGCACAGTCAAGATCACTAGATGTTATACAAACAACTAAATAACAATGAAAACTGAAAAAGTGATAGGTTGTAGTGCAATTCTAAGGAGCAACTGGCAAACATTCAGATGGCATGATACGTGACACATTTCAAGAAGGCTAAATCTACAAGGTGACTGGATTTTCTCCACTGCTACCGAGACAAGTCAGGCAATAAGAGCTATGTCACCTGCACAATTGCCCTGTGTTACTGGATTCCTCTTCTTGGCGGCATTAATTATGGGATTTCCCTTAGGGAAATAGGGCGGGTCAGCTCTCTGAGAAAAATAACAAAAAGGATTAAAGTATTTAAGAATTAACAAGCCTGTTTTCCTTTTGATAACATCTTGCAATACTTACAGTATCTCGGAGCATAGCTGAGTGTGTTGTGCAAAACTGTAGCACTAAGAGCAGTAGTCTATGAATGGTGCAGGTACAATATGTAACTAATAGAGTGCACTGAGATGAATGCATTTCTGATGGGCTTACATATACCAGTCACATCAATCCCAATGTTGAACCCCCAATGTTTCCATTTCCCAAGCACATGCTTGGGGCAATTATATAGGAAACCAATGTTGCATTATGGTAATTAATAAAATGGGGTACCTGGAAGAACCACAGTTTTCCAGCAGAACATTGGCCAAAGCATCACACCAAGTCTACTGGCTTGCCATCTTCCCATAGTGCAACCTGGTGCCATCTCTTCCCCAGGTAAGTGACCCACATGCATCCAGCTTCCTCCATGATGTTAAAGAAAGCGTGATTCATCAGAACAGGCACTTTCTTCCATTGCTCCATGGTTCATTTCTGATCTCACAATCCCATTGCAGATGCTTTCAGTGTTGGACAGGGGTCAGCATGGGCATTGTGACTACACAGCCCCATACCCAGCAAGTTGTAATGCACTATGTGTTCTGACACCATTTAAAGGGGGTATCTGGGGAGTATTTTTTCACTTACTTGGTCCAGTCGAATGCTTTTGATGGACCTGGAGGATCCGGCAATGTGACAACCCCCAGGTTATGTGATTGGAGGCACCGTTCGGCTACGTGGGTCACTCTGTCCCCTTTCCTTCCCCGATCACACAGGTAATTAATTAAGAGGAGTGACCTGGGGGCTGAATGCTGCCTCCAATCAAATGACCAGTGGGTCGTGATGTCACCGGAATCCCCCAGTCCATCAAAAGCATTCCACCGGAACAGGTGAATGAATAAATTCTCCCTGGACAACCCCTTTAATCATAGTCAAAACGAACTTTTTTTTAGCAATTTTTGGTTCTGCTGTATCAGATCATACTTAACAGTTTTTGCTCTCCATCAGTGACCCTTGGGTGCTCCTTCCTTAGATGACTTTGATTTAGGTACTAACCACTGCATATCATGAACACCCCACAAGATACTTGGACCCTGTAGCTAGTGTTGCACAGGGCAGGATTGAGAGCCATTTGCTCCCAATAAATAGCTCTGGCTAAACGTACACTTTCTTTTTGTTGATATAACTGTTACATCTTGGGCAGCCAAACGGTTAATAACATATACACTCCCACATTGACATGATTTTCTATCCATGACAATTCCATCAGTCTGTCAACTTATAATTTTATAGGTCACTAATTAATAACTCGCTGACAACACAAGATACATATCAGCGTGTAAAACCTCTGAACTCAGTATTGTCTTCCTGCTTCCATTGTTTGTATACCTTGTTATAATAATACTTTTATTTATATAGCACCAACATATTCCGCAGCACTTTACAAATCAGATTCATGTCCAGACACAATGAGACATTACAAAGCAATAAATCAGTTCGCACAATAGGAGGCAGGGAATGTTGAGAAGGATCCTCCTACTTGGGTGGGAATGATGAACAAGGAATGAATACATTACACAATAAGTAATTCAGTACAGAACTAACAACATTTCTGCGACTTGATGTCTTCTGAGACTTCTTATATTAGCAATTTAGCTATAAAACTACAGCAAAATCAGAAGCATCTGACTTGTATTTCTGTCAACACTTGCAAAGTTGACTTGCGACCAAAAACCCTACAGTGTTGGAGTTTTGCAAAAATTGTGTCGCCACCGTAACTCAACCCAAATGACCGTTATTAGATGTGATGTTACATTCTGATCTGCATGACATGTAAACATGTCGCCCTAATCCAACTAGCCACATCTAGATATAAACCTCAAGTCCATTTAGGCACCTACGGCCTATCCAGTCACTACACCCACACTGACAGTATTTAACCTCTTCTGGACCGCCCATAGACTATAAACGTTCAGGCAGTCCACTTCTACCCCTGCAAGGACGTACAGCTTAGCCTGCTGCATGAAATCATGCAACGCTGGGATCAGGAAGCCGGCTTTTACTACAGCAGAACATCCCATAGGGAAGGCAGGGATGGTAAACCGTCCCTGTCTTCCTGATCGTTGTGTGCATGGTGCTCAATAAGCGCTATGTGCCCAGCTATGGGAACCGCCATGATGCGGCTCCCCTCAGTGCCGGAGGTCACAGATCAGCTCTGGAGTACAGCACAGGAGGATGTATTTCTCCTGTAAGTGAGGCTGTATGTATCAGCCCCAGTTACAGAAAAAAAATCATAAAAAACAAGCCCCCCCCCCCCTTATGGGGTCACAAGATGTAAAAAACAATATATATAATAGCTTTAAAAGCTTCACTTTGTACTATTAAAAAATGTGAAAAAAGACATTTCCCCTCCTTTTTTGATAAAGAAAGAAAGAAAGAAAGAAAATGTTTTAGCTCTCAAATCCACATGTACAAAAAAAATGTGTCCTGAACCAGGGAAAATAACTCAGTACTGAAGTGGTTAATAAATGTATGTTCCCTAATAAATCTCTACCCATAACAAATATTTTTTACACCTCCCCTGGGCCTCCACCTATTATACTCAGGAGTATTAAGAGACCTCAGAGTATAAGAATTTCACTTACGTTTTGTGGTCAGCAAAACCCCAAAGTTTTGGTTTGAATCTATCTCGTTGCGAATCAGCTCCATCTCTAGTAGGCGCAATCCTTTGGTTTTCCATAGATCAGCTGTCCAGTGAGCATGTGATGATCTATCCAGTTGGGAATTGTCTGGCGACTCTCTGCCTGGCTCGGTTTGATGGACAGGTCTTCTCCTTTGCACAAATAACAAGACACCTGTTCATCAAGTTGAGCTAGGCATGGAGGAGCTGGAAAGGAGCTGTCCAGCCAACCCATTCCCAAATTGTGTAAGCCAGGGGACGTGTTGCGGGTTAGCCACTGGTGGAACTGCTGAGGCTAAACCCTAGCAAGTACAGTAGCATTAAAGTGGATAGAATTTAGCCAAATCCGATCCACACATAGCTCAAAGTATTTTGTACTCTGGGGTTGGAAGACACAGCATGTCAATTACTTCTGTAGATGTTTTCAACCCGTGCAATGCAAATGTTGCAAACCACACAATCGGCAGGGGTTAAACCCACAGCAAAAAACAGCTGGCATTGTCTGGTGTGGGATATCCCACTATGGACATCCCACAGTGGACCGCACCATGTGGCCCTGGCCTAAAGTATGTTTTCTCTAAACCAGTGATTCCCAAAGTGGTCCAGGTGGACCCCCAGGGGTCCACAGGAGACTCGACGGGGGTCTACGTTAGATCTAATCTTCACATTTTTTGACGAGTTTTGGGAACATGGTAGAAATGTAGCAGCAGGGGGTCCACCGAAACCAGTAAAATTTTGAAAGTGGTCTACGAGAAAAAAAAAGTTTGGGAACCTCTGGTCTAAAATAATGCAGGGTTTTTGAGTAAAACATGTTTGTAACAAGGGAGCCTGTGGGTGTTCGCATTTTGGATCTGCCACGGATCAACACACTGAAGTATATGCAGTATATGCCTACCCGCTATTTCCGGTGCTGAAACCGCAGCAAGAAAGGACAGGATGCTTCTTTATTCAGAGCTCTGAAAAAAAGACGTGTCTGTCACTGATTCCCATAGGACTTGAGCGTAGGTGTTTTTTCATTTGGATTTTGTTGGAAAAAATATGCTAAAAATCTTGTCAAAGATCCCTATGTAAACATATACTAATAAAAGTAGAATAATAAATGTAAATACTAAATAATAAATTGACTTCACTGGTGTTGGAGGAAAACAAGAAGAAAGGTTACACTCACATATTTCACAAGGCTGGCACAATAACTTGGCTTGTTCACACAGTGCAGTTGTATACAGTTATTGATGGTAAATCCTGGAATGGTGCCTAAAGCAAGAACAATTATGAAGAAAATTTTTTTTCGCTGTAGGCTATAAACAAGGTAAATAAATAGGGCAAAAGCCATAAATCGGACATCTGTTGGAGATCAGAGGTGCATCATATAGCCCAGGGGTAGGCAACCTTTTTTGTTCGGTGTGCCGATTTTAATTAAAAAATCAAAGATGAGGTACTCGGAGTGCCGGTCAATAATTATAAGTCTGACGACCCCTAAACTAAAGTCATATACCACAAACCATAACACAGAAGTGCTGCCACCAGATGCTTTAGGACGCATGTCCTTTCCGATTAGAAGCAATGAAAGTCCATCTGCAGCCCCCAATTAGTGGTAAATGTAAGTGTCCGTATGGCAACATCCTTATGGTGATATCACACTATGTATCTGGATGCAGATATAGTCTTAGGCCACTGAAACTTTTACTTCAATGTAAAACTGCGTTCACTTGGTGCATTTTTGCACAAAAAAAAAATGCCTGTGTTTTCTGTGCAAAAACACATCCTTAATGCAGAAAACACACCGTTATACAGAATAATGTTCCATAGCGGCCCCTGCACACGGTATTATGTCCCATAGCAGCCCCTACACAAGGTATTATATCCCATAACAGCCTCTGCACACCGTATTATGTCACATAGTGGCCCCTATACACGGTATTATGTCATATAGTGGCCCCAGCACACAGTATTATGTCAAATAGTGACCCCTGCACACCGTATTATGTCACATAGTGACCCTTGCACACCGTATTAGGTCCCATAGCGGTCCCTGCACACGGTATTAGGTCCCATAGCGGTCCCAGCACACAGTATTAGGTCCCATAGCGGTCCCTGCACACGGTATTAGGTCCCATAGCGGTCCCAGCACACAGTATTAGGTCCCATAGCGGTCCCTGCACACGGTATTAGGTCCCATAGCGGTCCCAGCACACGGTATTAGGTCCCATAGCGGTCCCTGCACACGGTATTAGGTCCCATAGCGGTCCCTGCACACGGTATTAGGTCCCATAGCGGTCCCTGCACACAGTATTAGGTCCCATAGCGGCTCCTGCAAACAGCATTAGGTCCCATAGTGGTCCCCGCACATGGTATTATGTCCCATAGCGGTCCCCGCACACGGTATTATGTTCCATAGCTCTCTTCAGACCCCCGAGTATAATAAGTGCAGGACCAAGAGAGGTGATAAACATAAAAAAGCAATGCTACTCACCTTTTTCTGCGCTCCGCAGCCGCTCTGTTCTCTTCAGCGCTTCTGCCTGTAGTCAGCGACTGCTGATTGGGTCCCCTCTGCCAACTCAAACCGTCCTGCATTTTGGGTGCTGTTCTGGACGACAGGCAGCAATTTCAACTCTAAAGTTGAATACAATGGTGATGCACGGAGCTATCAGTTCTGTGCTCCACAAATGAGGCTTCATCTGATGATGTCTGTGGCAGGAAGGCGTGATGAGGGCTGAGCCATAGGCATCACTATAGCCAGAGTCTGCATGAAGAACTGTGGGGACAAGGTTAGGTGAGTATAACTTTGGTTTTTTTTTTTTTGTTTATCTTGTATATAATATACATCTATGGTCACTGAGGGCGCAGGGGGCATTATGTGGGGGCCACTTAAGGGGATGTTAAATTATGGGGGGCCCACTTTGGAAACCTTTAAAGTGGCCCACTAGAGTATTGAAACGCAGGCAAGATGGCCACTCCCATAATCATATCCAGAAAATAGAATTTAAAAAATCTACAACGAGAACATTAAAACAGATGAGAAAAATACAAGGGCAGTGTCTGGGCAAAGTCAACCCTCATTACATTCTGCGACCATTCAGACCACATGCCACCTCCTGCACTAGGATTACCTTGTGTTTTTTCTTTCTCGTTGATATTTTGTTAATGTTTCTACTTGGTATTGGTTGTAATGTTTTATAGAACACATTTCAATGACATGTCTGCTAAAATGGAATGTCTTATTTCCTTACAGGGGTTTCCAGTTTCAGGCCAATATTAAGAGACAAATGTTATTGTTTGTATAATGAAAAGTTGTACAATTTTCCATTATACTTTCTAGATTAATTCCTCACAGTTTTCTATATCTCTGCTGGCTGTCATTCACTCTTCATGCTCCCAGTGGCTAAAAATCAGTCCATGGTCATGTGATATTCAGTCCATGGTCATGTGATGGACACACAGATGCACAGCTCCTTACCAGATAGATGCTGTGACTGTAACAAGCTGTGCACCTGTGTGTTGATCAAACTGGACAACCCCTTTAAGTACATCTCTTTACCCTGTAAGGCTCGGTTCACATCTGCGCCGCAGTTTCAGTTGGAGACTCCATCGTAGAAACAGACGAAAGTCGGCAGAGACAAAAGTCCTGCACAGATGACTTTTCTTTACACCGCTTTCAGTTTGAAAACAATGGACACCTGGCAGACCCTATTATAGTCAATGGAGTCTGCCGGTGTCCACATGTAACCTCTATTTTAACGGTCCAGCTCTCTGTCATTCGAGTCCCCCAAAGAACCTGAATGATGGAGAGCCCAGCGCAGATGTGAATCTAGTGTCGCCTTGTTTTAAAACCTTAATAAAAAGAATATTTTAAAGAAAAAAAAATGATACCATTCACTTTCTGGTTTCAATGAATGTAAAAATGGTGATACATTCCCTTTAACAGGGTAACATATAATTCAAAGATGTGAAAATTTCCTGCACAGATCTAAGGGTTGGCCAAGTTCTCATCCACTTTGGTCTGTTTTTCTTGCTCTTGGGAGTCATTGGTAGTGATTGCATTAGCCACTTGCCAGAGCACATTCTATTCATATGTCAGGACTCCTATAATTACTGAAGATTTATTAACAGGAATCATTTGCATTTTGCATTCACAGTAGAACACTTGGGCATGGACGACTAATGATGACAAGTACTCCGATTAACTCCTCAGATCAACACTTTCTTCAGGTAAAGCTTCATTTTTTTTTAACCTCGCCTTCCAAGAACCTTCACTGCTTCTTTTCACACTGACATAGCCATATGCTTTGAGTTGTATTTTTTAAAGGTACCACTTAATGTACCACATAAAGTATTGATAAACTGTAAAAAATAAATTGGGTAAAATTGAAAATCAGGGAAAGCTGTAATGAGCACAATTTTGGGGGGCATACAACAGTTTGATTACTTTTTGCTCTATGTTTTGCAGTAATGTTGCCATATCTGTTTTTTACTGTGTGAGCTAAAAATTGTGATATTTTAATAGCTTGGACATTTATGGATGCAAAAATACCAATAATGTTCATTTTTTTGGTCTTCTTTATATTTTTACTTAATACATGGGAAAAGAAAGGACATTTTTATTATTTGTTGTTTTATACATCTGTAGATACTATATTTAGGTTAGGAATCTCAATATCTGTGCTCATACCTCTCCATCAATCTTTTCAGTGCAGCACTGCTCACAGACACCACTTTAAGGTTGCCATGTCTGCCAGTGAAACTCTGGCTGGGCCTGCAGAGTCAGAGCTTTGAGACACAGTCAATCAGAGTGCTGCCTCATTGTCTGCAGAGCCAATCAGAGTGCTACCTCAATGTCTGCAGAGCCAATCAGAGTGCTGCCTCACTGCCTGCAGAGCCAGTGTGCTGCCTCATTGTCTGCAGAGCCAATCAGAGTGCTACCTCATTGTCTGCAGAGCCAATCAGAGTGCTGCCTCATTGTCTGCAGAGCCAATCAGAGTGCTGCCTCATTGTCTGCAGAGCCAGAGTGCTGCCTCACTGTCTGCAGAGCCAATCAGAGTGCTGCCTCACTGTCTGCAGAGCCAATCAGAGTGCTGTCTCATTGTCTGCAGAGCCAATCAGAGTGCTCCCTCACTGTCTGCAGAGCCAATCAGAGTGCTGCCTCATTGTCTGCAGAGCCAGAGTGCTACCTCATTGTCTGCAGAGCCAATCAGAGTGCTGCCTCACTGTCTGCAGAGCTAATCAGAGTGCTACCTCATTGTCTGCAGAGCCAATCAGAGTGCTGCCTCATTGTCCAGTCCTGAGCTGAGGGCGGCGGGGTATTTAAACCTAGCATTGAGACTTATCACCTGCCTATTATTATGTTGGTAATTCGGCTATGTTCTCAGAACTTCTGGTTTTCTTCTGTATTTCTGGTCACTGATTTTGGCTTGATCTCCTGGTTATCAGCTCTCTTGCTGATTTGCCTTTCTCCATGAACTCCTGGACTTGACCCTGGTTTGGACTTTGGTCCTCCTCTGCTGTCGTTTTAGATACTCCTGTGCTCTCCTGGTTTAAACCCAGACTGTGAATGACACTGTTTATCTGCTGTAGGTTTGCTGGTCTGATCCATAGAACAAGTGCATCTATTTTCTGACACTGGTTGTGGGGTGCAACCTGGGCCCCCCTCCCAGAACAGTGTTGGATTGTTGGTAGCTTGTTTTGCTTGCTTTCTTTAATCTGCCAGTTGCTTGCTGCATATTTGGAAATTGCTTAAACAGCAATTCCATCACTTAGGAATTGCTTAAGTGGCAATTCAATAACAACTTATGTATCTGCATATGCTATGCCATCATCCTATCTTACCCTGACTTTGGCAGTGTGTAATTGGATTTCTAGAGTAGGAGACTACAATAGGCCCTTAGCTGCCATAACAACTCCTCACCATCGCACAATTATATTGCCAGTGGCCTATAGGGTAACAAAGGGAACTGTCCTCCTCTTTCACACCGTGTATATGCCATGATCTCTCTTGAATATGGCTTTTAAAAGCTTAAACAGTCAGGGATGAAATTTGTCAGATCCCAGCCATTAGAGCAGCGTGTCAGCTGTCTTGAGCTGTACACGTTTGACAGATGTCAGGAAGGAGTTAAACCACAAAACCACTTATGATTCATACTGATAATCTCGACATTCATGGTGATTATCCATTTACTGTAGTCGGTGGAAATCTCCGCCAACATGGTAAATGTGACTATGCTTAAAGATGATTTTCACTTACTAGCTTAGGATTTTCTTTATTGCCCTTAGGTACTTTTCACACTGTGTCTCCAGTGTCCGAGTAACATACAGTTATCTATATTGTATATTTAATTAGCTGTATATCTATTGCATATTTACTGTAATAGGAATGTAATCACTAACTTTTTTCCTGAGGAGGGGGGGGGGGTGACTGGCTGATTATTGGGGTCCAACATTTATTTTGATGGGACCAGCGGAGATAGCAGAGTGCTGCATCTAGGCTAACTCCAGCAGTGGTGTTAAAATTAATGGAGCAGCGTCCAACCACTCCATTCATACTCAAGTTACCCCCTATTATTTGTTTGTACAGGTATTCCACAGGATAGTGGATAACTGTCTGATCAGTGTGGCCCCCTGCTGGGATTTCCACCAATCATGAGAACGGGGGTGCAACTCCATTCTATGTGACTGCTTAAGAGAGCAGTGCTCAGCTACTAATGGCAGTCCCAAATATCTGAAAGGAGCTGCAGCAGCATACATGTGACCACCTATATGGCTAGGTTCACACCAGCACTTGAACTCTGTTAGGGGATTCCTTTCCCCTTTCCGCTTAAAAAATGCAGAGAGAAAAGTCCTGCAAGCAGCACTTTTCTCTCCGCATTTTCCGCCCTTTTCAAGGGTCCGTGGGTTTCTGTGGGTGACCACTTTTTTAAGCAAATTAGGTCCCCAAGTGGACCCCCCAAACAGAAACCCGAGCGCACGTGTGAACCTATCGTAAGTTCAAAGAGCCTTGGGACCCTTTGTTTCCCAGCAATCAGACCCCCACCAATTTATCAGCCGTTATCACCTATACTGTGGATAGGGAATGCCTTAGCAACTGGAATTTTTTAATGCTCAACTTCATTGTTAAGGCACCTATATTTTAATTTGCATAAAGAGTTTTGTTAACTATTCAGTTATTTTTTTACAAGATGAGATATGGTTGAGCATGGAGGTCCACAGATGTTGGGCCAGTAGATCATGCATACTTACTGTGGGTACGGAAACTATTCAGACCCCTTTAAATGTTTCACTCTTTGTTTCATTGCAGCCATTTGCTAAAAGCAAAAAAGTTCATTTTATTTCTCATTAATGTACACTCAGCACCCCATCTTAACAGAAAAAAAACAGAAATGTAGATATTTTTGCAAATATCTACATATCTACTGTATACGTTGCCAAAGCTGGCGTCCCCTAAATGCTCAATTTGCAATAAATGTGGTGACTGGGCAGACCAATGAAGTGAAGCAATCTGGTGGAGACATTCCTGGGAAACCCTTGCTGTGTGGGGGGGGCGAGCATTATCCTGCTAAAAAAAAAGGTAAGTTGAAAGCCCAACTACTAGAGACAACTCATGTGGTCACAGGATGTCCTGCACATATCATTGAGCTGTTAGTGTCCCTCATTTCACTACTAGGGGTGACCAACTGTGATATGTGATGGCTCCCTAGATCATAACACCAGCAGTTGGGGTGTGTTGCTCCACAGCAAATGCAGGACTGAACTTCTCACCACAAGGCCTCCATACTTGGAGCCAACCGTCATCATATCCCAAGCACAACCTAGATTTGGCACTAAAGACAATGTGGTTCTACAAGTCCAGGTTTCTCCTTCATGACACCACTGCAAAAGGTGGTGATGGTGGTTGGCTGTCAATGACAGGACACGTATTGGCTGCTGTGACACCTTATTTCCTTCTGCTAAGGACCTGGAAATGGTCCAGGCAGAGACAGGGATGTGTGATGAAGGTGCCACCTGGGCCTGGGTGGTGGACAAAGAAACTGCTCATGCTTGTTGGCGGATCAAATGATACTCTGTACTGGAGATCTGTCTGGGCAGTCCGTTTGCCACACGTGTGTGTCCTCACGTAACCACTGCTCCCAACACCTAGGTCAGAATGGCCCAGATGGCAAGCAAATTTGTCAAAATGACGACCATCCTGCTTCTCTCAGTCCAGTGATGTGCCCACTCCCAAAGTCTGTCAAGTGGGCACAATGGGGCAGATTTATCATGCTTTGTATGCCAGTTTTCTGGTGTACTAGGCATAAAACAGTCATATTTTTTGTGCAAATTGTGGTTTTGTGCAAAAAAGTGTGACTTTTTTCATTCTATGCCACCTTCGTCACTTATCTAAAAAGGGGATGTGCAAGATCCTGCAGAGGTGGGAACATCAGCCCCACCAGATTTATCATCATGTACGACAGAAATCTGCTGAAAATGATGCTGGAAATCTACACCAGTTATGAGCAGCCCAGCAGAGGGCGCCACATGGTACCCTCCGCTGACTTAGGGGTCATGTTGTTCATCTGCCCCAATGCCTTCTGGTTTGTCTAGCAGTCAACCATCTCTCATCAAGAGGTACACTACCCAAAAGTAGCCTTTGAGAGCCTTTTTATAGAGCAGCGCGGAATAACTTTTACATATCTACCTGACGCTATGTTCACAATGGAAACACGGACTGCTGAAAGAGCGCCAGGTGGACCCCATTGACTATGGTGGGGTCTGTCAGGTGTCGCCCTTCTAAACTGAACCTGCCGGAAACTCCAACCTAGACGTGACCCCAGCCTGGGACTTGACTGCAGGAAGAGTTTGTCAGCAATTTGCCATTTCTATCTGAGTTATTTTTTCATGGATGACAAGTGTGAATATGTTGCTTGAAGTTTAAGGGGGGGCACCAGTGAAATGTTTGCCCTGGGTGGCATATCAGTACTATGAGTGGTGTCCATGGGCCGGCTTTGTCCTGCTCACACAGCCTCCTCTCCGCTCTACTTTCTGTCACAGTGTGTTCCTCTCGCCTTGTGGGCAGTGCTGGGCGGGGCTAACATCACAACCCCGCCCCCTGCGCCATGTGGGCGGCCCGGCCGCTCCAGCTCCTTACTCCGGGTTGTTGCTCCTGCACACTCCGGCTCAGAGGTGTCAGGATGCCGGGCATAGTGCTGAGTGTCCCCGGAGTGTTGCGGCTGCTGGTGCTGTCCGCCGTGCTGCTGCTGCCGGGACAGGCTCACTTCTACAGCGAGGATGACCCGCTGGTGTCTCTGGAGAAGGGGGCCCGGGCTCTGCTCATGAACTCCCCCAACTGCTGGCTCGCCCAGTTCTTCGCCAGTTGGTGCGGGCACTGCCTGAAGTTCAAGCCGAATTGGCAGATCCTAGCGCAGGATGTGAAGGGTGAGAACCACGTACAGCGGGCATAGCAGTGCCCAGCATAGAGATGGTATAGATGGGTCATTATACATAAGGGGCAGCACACACAATACATGGATGGATCACTAACACCTATAGATCTACAAGAATCTATGTCCGGGCACTATATATATTATATTAACCTACCCAGCTATGCATATAGTAATGTATGTATTGTATATAATAATAGCAATCTGAGTACTGTATAATATATGATCTAGCTATGTCCAGGTGTCATATATTATAATAACCCGTCTATGTATATAGTAATGTATGTACTGAATAATCTATAACTGATATCCAGGCACTATATATATATTATAGCAATTTACCCAGCTATGTAAATAGTAATGTATGTACTGCATATAATAATAGCAGTCTCAGTACTATATAATATATAGTCCATCCATGTCCAGGCACTGTATATTATAATAACCCATCTATGAATATAGTGATATATGTACTGCATATAATAATATCAATCTCCGTACTATATAATATATAATCCATTCATGTCTGGGCACTGTATATTATAATAACCCATCTATGAATATAGTGATGTATGCATTGCATATAATAATAGCAATCTGAGTACTGTATTATATATGATTTAGCTATGCCCAGGTGTCATATATTATAATAACCCGTCTATGTATATAGTAATGTATGTACTGAATAATATATAATCAATGTCCAGGCACTATATATATTATAGTAATTTACCCAGCTATGTATATAGTGATATATGTACTGCATATAATAGCAATCTCAGTACTGTATAATACATAGTCCATCCATGTCCGGGCACTGTATATTATAATAACCCATCTATGAATATAGTGATGTATGTACTGCATATAATAATAGCAGTCTGAGTACTGTATAATACATGATCTAGCTATGCCCAGGTGTCATATATTATAATAATCTGTCTATGTATATAGTAATGTATGTACTGAATAATATATAATCAATGTCCAGGCACTATATATATTATAGTAATACCCAGCTATGTATATAGTAATGTATGTACTGCATATAATAATAGCAGTCTCAGTACTATATAATATATAGTCCATCCATGTCCGGGCACTGTATATTATAATAACCTATGCATTATAATAATCTATGCATATAGTGATGTATGTACTGCATATAATAGCAATCTGAGCACTGTATAATATATGATCAATCTGTGCCTAGGTTCCATATATTTTAATAACCCATCTATGCATATAGTGATGTATGAATTGCATAAAATAATGTATTAGTCTGGGTAGTGCATGTTATATAATCCATCTATGCCCAGGTATTGTTTGTTAGTTTACCCATCTGTGTCTGGTTACTGTATGTTATTTCATGATACCCATACCCAGTCCTTGCACCAATCATTTTTGTGTCCTGGTAGCTACACAATCACAATCAATTCTCCAATTAAGGCCATGTTCACATCTAGAGGGTACACTGCAGTTTTTGTGTCCAAATTTTCACATGGAAAGTCTATATAATGTATTACAAGTAGCATAAATGGGATTTAACATATCTCAACCACACACTGTATGGAAACCAAGAACAGTCTTCATGTTGACCTGCAATGCACAATATAAAATCTGCGACAGAATCTACAGTAGATTCTATTAAGTTCTTTGAGGACATAACTTGTTTAAGCTGTCCGTCTGTGGTACTACAAACAATCAGATCACTTTCTGCCTTGTTGCCAAATCTTTATGTCTACAGCCAGATAAATTACAATCTCCAGTGACTGCTTATCTGGTGTGTGATCCTGGAATGTCTGTTGTTCTTGTGTATTACATTGTTACAATGTGAGACACTGTTGAAAAACATTTTGTATCCCTGCTTGGCAGGACTGTCCCTGTGTATGGCATTGATTGCCTTCAGGCTACTCTCTTGTTCTTCACAGCAGGGTTGAGGTTATAGTCCCAGTTGACCCTAATCTGCAGGGACAGTGTCTTTTTAAGACTTTTAGCCTGGAATATTCCTTTTTCCGTCCTGATGCAGAGGCATCTAATTTTTTTCTCTGGATGAGGCCACTTTCACACACTAAGGCTACATTCACATGAACTATGCATGCAACTACAGATCCGGGTCAAAACAGCATGGGAGGCACAAGGATGATATTTGCTTGTGGTTTGTGCCCTGCTCAGTCCCATTTATTTTCTGCAGTGAGTCTGGTCTTCAAGATGAAAAGGAATAGGATCTGTGCTGAGTTTTGCCCTGGACTCACAGCCCCCGTACACGGACTTGTGATAATACACAGTTGTAGAAATGGGTCAGTGTGCTACCAGTTAAAAACACGATCAGCACACTAACAAAGCCCACATTTATGTGCATGGAGCCTTAGTATTTTCTATCTGTATTTATAAGACAATACCAGAAATGGAACTTGCACAGAGATGTACAAATACTTCCATTAGAGTTTGTTTCCTTTGCTTTGGCTTACAAATACTATGAAAGTGGCCTGAAGATATTGACCTTAAAGGAGCTGTCCTAATGATTCCTATGAACCGGTTTGTTACATTGTGTATAGGAATTGACATTTTTTCATCATGGTCCCTGGGCTTTTACAATGTCCTGGAAACTTCTGTTTTGTTGTGATGCAGGGGTGGTGTTCTAGGTCTGTGTTACATTGTTTAGAGCTCCTATCTTTTATAGTGAGTCTAAAATGAAGTAAACACCAAAATGACCACCGACTAGTCCTTATCTTTCTATTGAATTTGCGTAACTCTGTCAATATTTGACACTTGGGTAAATAGCCTGGAGTGGGCATTTGACCAAAGTAAAGCTATCCAACCAGTGCTGAAATGGTCCTGGAACATTAAGGGCACTGGAACCAGATTCAGAGAGGACAGTGGTGAGGGAGGACTGAAGGGGGTTGTCAAATTATATAGTTTATAGTTAAATCCAGTCTATAATTATAACACACTTAAAAAAAAAAAAAAAATGATTTCCCCCCCCCCCCCAGATATTCCAGGAATGATGTTAGAATAGCGCCACCTGTTGTTTCTATGAATAGTCTTTACTGTGTCCACCGCAGTAAATATGCTGAGGTGGACGCACATGTTAAGTCTTGCCACTCTCTCCACTCCAAGAGTGTGCACAGGTTTGGTAAACTGGCTGCCCCTGAAGTTGCAGAGTCATCTCTCCCTTGCATAGGAGCAAGTGTCACTTTGTATGTCACTTGCTTTGCATCTCCACCACCAGGCAGAGAAGACACTGCAGCTACAGAGGCAGGAGCTTGGGGATCCCTCTGCATACTGGGTGGAGCAGAGAGTACCCCGACTAAGGTGGATACAGTAGAGGCTATTCATAGAAACAGGTGGCGCTATTCTAATATTAATCCTAGACTATCTGGGAGTACAATGACCCAGATTTACCATTATGGCGTAAATGTGGCACATCTTAGGCAGATCTTGTTGCAAATTGAGGAATCCAGTTTGAGCCAAAATGTTTCTGACTTGCTAGACTTGTGGGTGTGGCTTCCCAGAAAAAGGGGGAGTGTCTTAAATGTGTCAAAATTGTGTTGTAAAATTCTGTCTCAAAGTAAGACAACTACGTAAAAGGAGGTATGAACGTAGGTAACAGTCAGTCTAAAGATACACCAGATTTATCTGCTAAATGTGATAAACTATAAGTGTTATCAAGGGACTCCCCCGATGGTACTTTTCTATAGACTTATACTGTGAAGTGGGGCGTTCCTCATCGCCCTGCAATGGCGCTGAGCTGTGAGGCCAGTCCTTCTGATACAGCAGTGATATCAGTACCGAAACTAACCTGCGGCATCTCTAACCTGCAATAACTCTGGCATCGGGGCACATACCTGCTAAACTAACAATGCACTGAATTCAATGCGTGTCAGCTTTACAGCAATATGTAACATGGCACATGTTCTGAAGAATGGAAACCTAATCCACTTAAAAAGCGGTTACCCACGGATAGACTATAATGGGGTCTGCTGGTTTTCTGCCCAGTTTCCACTTGCAGGACTTTTCTTTCTGCATTTTTATAAGCGGATTCAGGGACGGAGACCCTGAATGTAGAGCAGGTGGAGGTGTGAATCTGGCCTTAGAAAACGTGAAAGGTCCCCTTTAAATGCACAATAAACAAGGTGCAGAAACTGAGCTGATGCAGATCCTGTTATGTGTATATTACCCTATATGTAGAGACCTCTGTGTATAAAGATCAGTGGGAATAGACTTGAAAAAATGACAAGGGTCAGAGCACAAATTGGTGCTGTTCAGAGTGGTTGTTGTTATCTACCCCCCAAGTCAACAAAAGCAGAGTTTTTGCTGAAAACAAAGACCAATCCAGAGTATAGTATTCACATGGATTATTTGCTCGCCCACTTCTTTATATACTTGTATGTATTGGTACATCTCTGTAGTAGTGATGGACGAGCAGCTGTTATAAACATGGCGGTCCCCTGCCGGGCTGTGATACAGAATGTGCTGAAACTTTTCCTCTTCCCATTGTTTTTGCAGGACGACATACAGGGTGGCCTCTCCTCTACTAGCTTTGTTTGCTGTGTCACTGACTTGCAGGTCTAAGCCACAAACAACACAGCCTCAAAAAATGAATTTTAAAGTATATAGTTTTTTATTCTGTTTTTCTTTGTTTTTTGCTTGTTTTTTTGCAGTGTGCATATATAAACTTTATCTGGTAACAAGAAATTACCCTTTACGCAAAGGGGGGTAACTTTCTGATCGCTGGGACCCTCTCTGATCAGTGTTTTGCCCCACAGTTGGAATGGAGTATCAGGTTGGAAAGGCTTGATGTTGTGCCATTCATTTCATTGGGAACTGCAGCAGAATTCCTGCCACGGGAAATCAGCAGTGGACACTGAAGCGACAAACTTTGTGAAAAAAAAAAAATTGTCACGACTGTTGACATGTGTTGTTGTTTCTGGAAGAAGGCAGCCATGTTTTTCTAATTTTAGGCAACTTTTAATATTGAAGCCTCCTCTTTCAGCTACAGTAGCAAAGCAAATATAACTATGCAAGGCTCCATTGCCCTGTTAATCCATTTACAGACATGGTCATCAAATACTCTGTGACCAAAGTGGTCACAAAGTGGCCCAGTTGTATCCTTGTGTTAAGCCGGTGTCCAGGATTCAGTGAGCATATCCAGAATACTAAATGGTTGCCCTCGGGTATGTTCCTGTTACACAAATAGACTGCAGAGGAGATGAATGTGTATTTTTGTAGGGCACTGTGGGTACTATTCTGCAGTTGGAAATATGTTATGGACAATGTGTATCTGCCTCAATGCTTTATACATACAGTAACTCTGTGTGGTTTGGCAGTTCTATGGCAGTCCTTACAGCAGAAGGTGCTGTTATTGTCGCTCTTATTTACTTTTACAGAAAATTGCTGGAAAAGGTCCACATGCATGTGTCATAACAGTGGATTACCTAGAAAAGTTCCCTATGACAGCTTGGAGGTTTCAGTATGTTTAAACATTTGAAAAATGTTAAAGGAATTTTCTCAACTTTTAATTTTCTTATAGATTTGGGCTTCTCAGTATTCGCTGCAGACACATCATGTCTAGATCTGTCTCAAAGCCTGGGGCAGTCTATTAGAAGAATACAAAATTATTTTTGCAAAGTTTCTGGGCAGCTGTAGGATGCATCTTCATGAATATTTTATGTCTAGCATGAAGAATATCTTCTTTGTTTCTCACGTTCTTATTGTACGCGGGTGCCCCAGAACCCATCACTGTGGATATACAGTAGTCATGATGCACAGAAGAATCCTGTATGTAGGCCTCTTAAAAGACAGAGCAGTAAAACATTTAATATGACGGATCTCCATGTACCAGGCGCTGTAGTGTTATACAAGACTAAATGATCTGTCCTAAGGATAAGGCATTCATTTGGAGTCGGTTGAGATCCAACACCTGACCCCTACAGTGATCAACTGTTCTCTGCAAAGTATATGAAGATGGAAGCAGAAGGCTTCAGATACTTGCAGTGCTTGAGACACGCTTACAATTCAGCTCTCATTCATTTCAGTAGTGCAGCCGAGCCTCATACCAAAGTCAAATTAATGATTTATCCTAAAGATGGGTCCTTAATTTTTGGTCTTGAATAACTGTTTTAGGCTAAGGCCCCACGTGGCGTCCCGCAGCAAAAAAGCACATCGCGGTTCTTCCCGCAGCGCTTTAGACAGCAAGTTCAGAGGTCTCCTCTGCGGACTTTCTGTTTCAATTATACCTATGGGGAAACCGCCAGCATTTCCATAGGTATAATTGACATGCTGCGTGTCCGCAGCGCGGTTTTTATCACAAAGTGGGCACAGGATTCGCTAGAATTCCATCCACTTTGCTCTGACTGTAAAATGTTGCAATTTTATCCGCAGTGTTTAAGCCACGTGGGGCCCTGGCCTTAAAGCACCAATAGCAAATGTCTAAATGTACTAGGAATACATTACTCTTTAGTTCAGGGAAGAATTCCCACTGAACTTAGGGTAGATAAGTGGAAAAAAATTTACCAGGTCTTCAATGTGGGCTTTCACTATCCATAACTATTGCATTTATGATACATTTAGGTGGAGAACTCATTCAATGCAGAATTTGACGGTTGCAGATCCTACTGATTTGGTGCCTGGACTGACTCTTAGGGAGTGTTCACACAATCTGGCTGCTGCACATGGCCAAAAACCCTCCCAGACTGTCAATTTTTTTAGGTAAATCTGAGGTATTACCTTCAAAATCATGCCACCATTGTCCACAGCAGGTGTACAGGGTTTCAGCCATATGTGGCAGCTAGAACTTGTTGACAAACCTGCATAATGTCTTTACCCAGGTGGTTTTGGTGTAACTTTTTGGGGCACAGCCAAGAGTGGACTAAAAATGAACAAACTTGTGATGACTAGACAACTGGTTCAGAGCATCTCCAAAATGGCAGGTCTTGTTTTTGAGATACAGTGGTTATTGTTTCAAGAAAGTACAAGCGGTAAACTGGTGACAGGTTCATTGATACCTCTGGGAAGAAGCATCACAAATTGTTTAAAAAGTGTATGATAGCTGGTTATGATATGAAGGGGTCAGGATACACCATCCATTGCAGCTTGACTATAATGGGCTTCGCTGGGTGCCATTTTCAAACTGAAAGTTGTGGAGAGAAAAGTCGTCTGTGCAGGACTTTTCTTTCTGCCTATTTTTGGCGGTTTCTGCGACAGAGTATCCAAAAGAGACTCGGGCGCAGATGTGAACCCAGCCTTAAACCTGTCAGAGCGAGAACATGGCAAAAAGTTAAAGGTGTGATTTGGCCTGTAAATTTCCCAGCTCTGTGGGATGTGCTGGAAAAACACGTCTGATCCTTCACTTTGCAACTTAAAAGATTTATTGCTAATGTCTTAGTACCAGATACCACTGGATGTCTTAATGGTTCAGAACTCTATGGCGAAGCGGACCTACACAATATTAAGTAGGTGGTTTTATGTTTTTGCTGATTGATTCATGTAAATGGAGAATAAGATATGCTATAACTTAGGACCTCTAATATATGCATACCCAGCTAAGGACTTACACAGTTAATAAACTCATTAACAAAATGGAATATCTTGCTCTATACTTTAGATATTCTATTTTGACTGTTCCTTCTCCTTTGAACCCATTTCAGACATCCTGATCAGCCGGGGCTCATAATCCAAGGGAAAACTGTAAGGTCAATGAGGAGTCCTTGAAGTGCTCCTGCATGGGGATTAAAAAGGTTGTCCTGCATTAGAAGAACATGGTGGTCTTCTTCCAGTGCCATGGCTGTTGACAGGCTGGGATATCTCTTATAGTCACTAAGCACACCACCTGCTCTGTTCACAAAGCCAAAGATCCATTTGCTGGACTATAGTGTTATGTGCCTATTGAGCATAGAACAAATGGGTTTCTCTAGGAAGTAGTAAGTAGTTAGATGCTCTTCATCTTAGATATAGTGTGGTTTATGTTCTGTAAAACATGACCATTCAGCTCCTCTGAGTCTCGATGACGAGACATCTGCTTCATATAAACCTACAGGAAATCTCTTGTCTTGTTCACATAGTAAAACTTTTGTTTTACAAGACCTGGCAGGCAGTAATTCAGGCAGTAATGTTGTGACCACTTTTTACAGTAGTCAAGTTTGAGGCAGGTGAATAGTAATATTCACAATACTTCAATATTTTACCGCCAGAATTGGATCCAAACAGACCGTTGACAGTTTTCTAAACTCTTGTATCCAAACATCTGAAGCTATCAAGAAGAGCTAAGTCCTCATGCATATGGTCATTTATGAGACCTGCACAATCTCTAGGGTGGAAGGAGTTATAATACAGTACCCACGTAGTGGGCCACAGCAAAAAATCGCTGCAGAAAAAACCGCAGCAGCAATGCATTGCAGTTTTTCCCACAGCGCTTTTCACAAAAAGTCCACAGAGGTTTCCTCTGTGGACTTTCTGCTTCCATTATACCTATAGGGAAACTGCCGATGGTTCCGTAGGTATAATTCACATGCTGCCATTTCCAAAACTGTAACGGTTTTGGAAATCGCAGTGCGTCTGCAGCGCTTATTTTCCAGCAATGTGTGGATGGGATTTGCTAGAATTCCATACACTTTGCAGGGATTGTAAAACGCCACAGCGTTTATGCTACATGGGGATCGGCCTTAAAATTTGCTTGATGGGCTTCAAATGGATAAACAACTTAGGCCCTGACTACTTAACAGAACTTCTGAAGCCCCATAATCCTTGTCGCCATCTTAGATCAGCAGGTACAAATAAATTGTTCATCCCAGGACCCAATTTAAATAATTTGGAGGCGAACCACACACTCTCCGGAACATAATAACCAGGCCCAGGGATCTCATTCTTGGACACTTTTTAATCAAGGCTAAAAACTCATCTCTTCAGAGCTGAAAACCCTTCCTATATACAGGATATTGCATAATACTGTTTAGTTAACTATTGTGCTTTAAGGATATTGTGAGCCAAGTGCATTACAAATGGTTATTGTTGCTGGTGTAGACTTCTTTGTGGTCTTTGTTGTACATACATTTGCATCTTGTTTTCACATGGAGGCCATTTCTGTATGACAAAAGACTTCTGCACATGAGTGATGTGGACAACAGAGGTAAAGAAAAGAAATTCAACATCAAGGTAGTTGAGCAGAATTAGGTGTAAAATGGTTTAACACCTTGTAAGCTTTATCAGATGTATGCAGGGAGTGAGTTAATTAACCCCTTAAGGACTGAGGCAGTTTTTGTTTTTGCATATCCATGTTTTCCTCCCCAAATTCCAAGAGTCTTAATTTTTGTATTTTTCAGTTCACAGAGCCACATGATGGCTTATTTTTTGCAGGATAAATTGTACTTAGTAATGGCACTGTTCAGTGTTCTGTGCATTGTACTGGGAAGCTGGAAAAAAATTCAGAATGAGGTGGAAGAAACATATTTGCACCAATTTCTTATGGCTTTAGTTTTTATGGTATTCAGTATATTTTAAAAATATCCTGATCACAGTGATACCAAATTTATATAATATTTAAAATTTTTTGATTGCTTTTAAAACTTTGCAAAACACAAAAATTATACCATATTCTGATACCTGTAACTTTTTCATATTTTCATACACGGAGGTGAGGTAAGACTACCTCACAAATCGACCTCAATACGTGAGAGCCCGAGACTGTGTGTCAGGTACCGTGATCTGTAATACGGGGGCACCTCAGGGTACAGTTCTCGCCCCTTTCCTCTTCACACTGTACACTGCAGATTTTAGGTGCAACTCATCCAGCTGCTACCTACAGAAGTATTCTGACGACTCTGCAATAGTGGGTCTCATCACAGATGATGATGATGATAGGGAGTACAGAGAACTGAACCAGGATTTTGTGGACTGGTGCCACCGGAACCACCTGAAGATTAACGCGGGGAAGACCAAGGAGATGGTGGTGGACTTCCGCAAAGGCAGAAGCCCTCCTAAACCAGTGGACATCCTGGGGACGGGCATCGAGATTGTGAACACCTATAAGTACCTGGGTTTGCTCCTTAATAATAAGCTGGACTGGGCAGATCATATGGAGGCCCTGTACAGGAAGGGCCACAGCAGGCTCTACCTGCTTAGGAAACTGAGAGCCTTTGGAATCCGGGTGGCACTTCTTAGAACTTTCTTCAACTCGGTAGTGGCATCAGCCATCTTCTTTGGAGTGGCCTGCTGGGGAAGCAGTATATCAACCAGGGACAGAAATAAACTTGACAAGCTGATTAGAAAGGCCAGCTCTGTCCTGGGGAGCCCACTGGACCCAGTGCAGGTGGTGGGTGACAGAAGGAAACTGACCATGGTGAGCTCCATGCAGAAGAAGAAGTCCCATCCCATGCATGAGACTGTGATCGCGCTGAGCAGTACTGTCAGTGACCGACTGCTCCACCCTAGGTGTGAGAAGGAGCGCTATCGGAAGTCTTTCCTCCCCACCGCGGCCTCTCACCTTGGAACATTCCTGTACATGTTGTATTTGTATTTGTATCTGCTTATCTTATCTTATCTTTGCTGCTGTAACACACTGAATTTCCCCATTGTGGGACTATTAAAGGACTATTATTATTATTATTATTATTATTATATTATTTGATGCAGGACAAGGTGTATTTTTCATTGATACCGTTTTGGGGGAGTATTTGACAGTTTAATCAATTTTATTCAATTTCTTTAGGAGGCTAATTGTTGATAAAAATGGTTATGGACACCAGCAGACCCTATAGACTATAATGTCCGTTGGGTTTCTGCTGTTTTCATACTGAAACCATCGTAGAGAAAAGTCCTCACATTCTGCGGCCCCAAGATGGGGCAGATGTAGCTAGCGTTTGGGCAGGGGTTGGTGGCCCCGTTGCCATTGACTCTGTGGTGCTCACCTTGGGGCCGCCACCCCCTGTCGCAACGCTAGCTACATCTCTGATCAGAAGTCTATAGATTATAGCGATACGTTTGTGTAAACAGCATTTAGATTGTAAACTTGTCCGAGGCAGAAATCTGTGTGTATAAATTCTTAGTAAAATCACAGAACAAAATTTCAGCCTTGGGTAAATAATTACTTAAGGAGTGATGAATATTATTTGCTGTAAAATTTAATTTACCATAAAGTAAGATAATATATGGAAGAAACCTTGTAAAACGTTAAAGCTGGATTCACACATCTTTTTGTAGTCAATAACTGCATGCTTTTCTAGTTTCATTAATTCCTAGAACATTGTGCATTGCCTTGGTTTACTGCTATAGTAAAAACGTGCTACCTGAAATGCACAATGAATTGTGTCACCCAGTACTGCAATTAGAAAAGCATGAAGAAACTGCACCGTGTGAACCCAGCCTTATTGTATTTTTTTGTTTCTGTACCTCTATATTTAGGGAAAGCAGAATTTACTTATTTTTTGGTTCTTTTCTATATTAGACAGGGTTTTGCTTTTCTATTTGCAGTAATGAGTAGCACATTATACTATTCATCTTACCTTATATTCACATGACAGTAAATATCAGCCATGTGATGTACAGCCATTGTACAGCTGCATTAAATTCAATGGATGTGAATGGGGGCTATTCACATGACTGATATTTTGAGAGCTCATTGTAACGAACCCTCAAAATATAGCTCATGTTTTATTTTTGTCAAACATATGAGGGATCCCTGAAAACCAGTGAACTGGCGTAGCTTTCCATTTCTAATTCACAGTAAACTGGCATCAGTTTTAGTAAATCAGTTGGGCCGCCGCAGCCCTGAACCCCATCCTGCAATGCCCACTATTGGAGAATGTGGTGGACAAGGCACGGATTTAAGCTTTAGGTGTACATTTGGCACAGGAAAGGCCCTAGCACCAAATGTGCGCTTCAATATCATTTCTCTATGCCAGTTTTCTGGTTTAGAGGGAATGATAAATTCCCCCAATGTGGGGCAGATTCAGGGAAGAATTTGGCACTGATTTTGAGGTGGAATCTGCCTTAAAATCAGCGCCAAATTCCTACATGTAAACTTACCCTAAGCCTGCATTCACAGGGATGTTGCAAACAGCCGTGCGGAGGTTGTTTACCAGCCGTCACCCGGCCATGTAACTTTCAATGTCTATATATCGGAGCTGTTTTGATACTTTATTACAAACATATATATTGCATTTATGAACATCCTTGTAATATATTTCTTAAACAGTTACTATACTTCATCACTAGGTACTTTTTTTTTTTATAAAGCTGCGCAGGTCAATATGTATGCTGAACTAGCACTAGTATGTCACTGGGATGCAGGGACTCTCAGCATCGTACATAAATATACTGCCAGGAGTCCCTCTCCTGACATACTGTTCAGGACAGTATATCTGGCCAACACACGGACCGAGTTTCATGGCTGAAATCCCGGGTTTGGTAAATTTGGTGCAAAATTATGGCAACTCAAACTCCAGCAAAACTGACTCTCAAATTTCCACTAATGATGAATCTCTCCCATAGTATCCTACTACTAAGACTTCTATTGTATGTGGTGCTGTTCGTCTATGTAAGGAGACTAATATACTGTATTTAGTGATACACCAGAGACTGATGAGTCAGGTGGAATATCAGCTGTTTATCAGCTATATCAGCTGTAACATAGAAAATTCTGCTGTAACATAGAAAACACTCTATACTTAATCTCTATAAATACGGCAGATTAACGAAAGTCATGAAAGTGGTTTTATTAGGCAGAACCAATGGCCGGGATAGACAAAGTAAAATTACTTGTTATACAAGGTTACATGTAGTTAGTTTTTATAGCGGGAGGAATGCCTTTTAGTCTAGAACATGCGGGCAGATGACTTTCTTAGAAGGAAAAGTATTTCCTGTGTCGTCTGTGATGGATTAGACTGCAAACGTGGAATGGAACAAGTTGGTCACTGACTGTATTTTATGTCTGGTGGTATTTGGTAGGAAAAACATGCACAACCCTAAATACACAATAACTAGCAGGTTGGTGAATATAACATTATAGTATAAGCAGAAATGGACTTGTCCTGCCAAATTTACACACCAAGATAGTGGAACCAAATCTGCTGCAGAAGAAATCAGCTCTGTATTCTTCTTGTGGCTTATTCTGTCCATGTACAATGTAATCCTGTAAATTTAATAAGTTTTTGGGGGACTTGCATTTTGTTGAAACATCCTTAGGCCTGTGGTTGCTTGTTGCGTCACAGGCCATGTGATGTCACATTTATCGTCGATTATATGCAGCTCAGTCCCATTGAATAAATGGGATTGATCTGCAATACCAAATACGGCCTCTACACAGTGCATGGCCCGGTGCTTGGTAAGCAGTGAAGAGGCTATGGGACTCGTCTAAAAGCTGCAGGCTATGTATACAGCTGATCTTCGGGGTGCCAGATGTCTTATCCCCACCACTCTGATGTTGGTGACCTGTCCTAAGGATAGGTCATTCATTTCAAAGTGGTGAAAACCCCTTTAAGTATGTCAAGCAGATTCCAGTATAATAATAATAATAGTCCTTTAATAGTCCCACAATGGGGAAATTCAGTGTGTTACAGCAGCAAAGATAAGATAAGATAAGCAGATACAAATACAAATACAACATGTACAGGAATGTTCCAAGGTGAGAGGCATTACATTGATAGCAGACAGACAGATAGGGCGTAGCAGGGGGGGGGGGGATTTAACAGGCAGAGAGATATTTTCAGTTCTCTGTGTGTAATGATCTCCGCTTAGGTCGGTGTTGGTTGTACAGCCTAACCGCGGTGGGGAGGAAAGACTTCCGATAGCGCTCCTTCTCACACCTAGGGTGGAGCAGTCGGTCACTGACAGTACTGCTCAGCGCGATCACAGTCTCATGCATGGGATGGGACTTCTTCTTCTGCATGGAGCTCACCACGGACAGTATCCTTCTGTCACCCACCACCTGCACTGGGTCCAGTGGGCTCCCCAGGACAGAGCTGGCCCTTCTAATCAGCTTGTCAAGTTTATTTCTGTCCCTGGTTGATATACTGCTCCCCCAGCAGGCCACTCCAAAGAAGATGGCTGATGCCACTACCGAGTTGAAGAAAGTTCTAAGAAGTGCCACCCGGATTCCAAAGGCTCTCAGCTTCCTAAGCAGGTAGAGCCTGCTGTGGCCCTTCCTGTACAGGGCCTCCATATGATCTGCCCAGTCCAGCTTATTATTAAGGAGCAAACCCAGGTACTTATAGGTGTTCACAATCTCGATGCCCGTCCCCAGGATGTCCACTGGTTTAGGAGGGCTTCTGCCTTTGCGGAAGTCCACCACCATCTCCTTGGTCTTCCCCGCGTTAATCTTCAGGTGGTTCCGGTGGCACCAGTCCACAAAATCCCGGTTCAGTTCTCTGTACTCCCTGTCATCATCATCTGTGATGAGACCCACTATTGCAGAGTCGTCAGAATACTTCTGTAGGTAGCAGCTGGATGAGTTGCACCTAAAATCTGCAGTGTACAGTGTGAAGAGGAAAGGGGCGAGAACCGTACCCTGAGGTGCCCCCGTATTACAGATCACGGTACCTGACACACAGTCTCGGGCTCTCACGTATTGAGGTCGATTTGTGAGGTAGTCTAGGATCCAGTTGGAGAGGTGGTGGTCCACTCCAGCAAGGCCCAGCTTGTCCCTCAATAACCTGGGCTGTATGGTGTTAAAAGCACTGGAGAAGTCAAAGAACATTATTCTCACTGTGTTCCCTGGTTTCTCCAGGTGAGACAGAGCCCTGTGCAGAAGATGGATGATGGCATCATCTACCCCAATGCCCGGCCGATAAGCAAACTGGAGTGGGTCCATAGCGGGGCTCACTAGAGGGCGGAGATGTGTGAGAACCAATCTCTCCAAGATCTTCATCAGGTGGGATGTCAGTGCTACAGGTCTGTAGTCGTTGAGGTCCATAGGGTGGGGTTTCTTTGGAACTGGTACCACACAAGAAGATTTCCATAATTCAGGGACTATTTCCTGCCTCAGGCTCATATTATACATATATGTAATTATACCACACAGCTGGTCCCCGCAAGTCTTAATTAGCCTTGCACTGATGTCATCTGGCCCTCCGGCTTTCCTCGCCTTGATCTTTTTCATCTCCTTCCTCACCTGGGCCCGTGTGAAGGTCAGACTGTGGCCAGATAAAGATGGATTTCTGGATTTACTGGTCTGTTGGGAAGTGGCCGCATGGGGAGAAGTCATTGTGGTGGGGGGAGCTGAAGGACATACTGGGGTGGGAGGAGCTGGTGTGTGATCAAATCTGTTGAAGAATAGGTTTAGTTCATTAAGCCAATTAACATCTGCCTCAATCTGGCAGACAGACTGTTTATGACCCGAAATTGACTTAAGCCCCTCCCAGACCCCCCTTATGTCTTTTCTTTCCATTTGCTTTTCCATTTTTTCTTTATAACTGGATTTTCCCTGCCTGATTTGATGCCTCAGCTCCTTTTGTACTTCCCTCAACCCCTCCTTATCTCTTGTCCTGAATGCCATCTTTTTCTCCTTAAGTAGTGTTTTTATATCAGAGTTAATCCATGGTTTGTTATTGGAGAAGCACCTCACCACTTTTGTGGGTACTGTGTTGTCCACACAAAAATTAATGTAGTCCGTTATGCAGTGTGTGAGTCCTTCTATATCTTCCCCATAAGAATCCTGCAGAACTTCCCATGCGGTTGTGTCAAAACAATCCCTCAGAGCCTCATCACTCTCCTCGGACCATATCCTCACTGTGCGGGTGACAGCTGGTTCTCTACGTACAAGTGGCTTGTACACAGGTCGGAGATGTACTAGGTTGTGATCCGATCTCCCCAGGGGCGGTAGGGCTGATGAGTTATATGCCTCCCTCACGTTGGCAAAGAACAAGTCCAGTGTTTTGTTGTCTCTTGTGTGGCAGGTTACATACTGTGTGAAACTGGGCAGTGTGGATGATGGAGAGGCATGGTTGAAATCACCCGACAGAAGAAAGAGGGCCTGGGGGTGCTGAGACTGTAACTGGCTCAGCGTGGCTTGTAGGACCTCGCAGGCAGCGTCAGCTTTCGCAGAGGGGGGGACATATGCAGCTATCACGATGACATGTGATAGTTCCCTTGGTAGGTAGAAAGGTCTCATGCTCACAGCTAATAGTTCAATGTCCTTACAGCAAGTTTGATCCTTAATCACAATGTGCCTAGGATTACACCATCTATTATTCACAAACATTGCCAGCCCCCCTCCTTTCCTCTTACCGCTCTCCCTTGTCCTGTCTGCCCGAAGGAGTTTAAAACCATCCAAGGAGACCAGAGGGTCAGGAGTAACTTCAGTGAGCCAAGTCTCTGTAAGTAGCATCATGCTGCACGCCCGAAACTCCTGATGCTGCCTGGTGAGCGCTGTTAGTTCATCCATCTTGTTTGCAAGAGATCTCACATTGCCCATGATGATGGAGGGAACAGCTGGTTGGTAACGCCTCTTTTTAATCCTCTGAAGAGTTCCTGCTCTGCATCCCCTCACCCGCTTTTTCTTTCTCCAAATCTCACGGGGGATGTGTGACCAGATGGTATGCCCTCCTGCTGTGCCCCTGAGCTGCAGAATTTCCTCTCTTGTATAGACAAAGGAATTGTCTGCATACACAAAAGATCCCATTTTCAAGCAGAACAAAGACAGATAAAAACAAAAAAAAAAAAAAGTATCACAAGGGTCCAAGTCTTTGTGTGTGTTTCATAGTGCAAAGTCCTTAAGTAGAGAGGTACAAAACGAGTCATGGAAAGAAAAATAAGATAGAGAGTCTCAGAGCTGCTGTAGCTGGCAGCCACTCCAGCGGCGCCATCTTGGAAAAAAAAAAAAAAAAAAAAAAAAAAAAAATTAATGCAGTATGGATTTCATGCCATGGGAAGAAAGAGAATTACATTGTTTGGCCTCTTGACTTCTTCTTGTGCATATTTATGTTAGGTTGGACTATGCAAGTTTGTAAGTGAAGCACCACCATATTGAAGCTGTCCCTCCACTCTATAGACAGTGCGGGGAATTGATCAGTCCCTCTATGCCAGTTTTCACAATTGGCGCAAGGCCAATTCACGCCTTGACCATCACATTGTGCGAAAGTAGGTGGAGCGGGGTGTGGCACGACTTAGGCTAAGGCACCATGTAGCGAGCCGTAGGTAGCGGGTTTTCCTGATGCACTTTTCACAGAAAGTCTGCAGAGTTTTCCTTTGTGGACTTTCTGCTTCCATTATGCCTATTCTATTATATCTATATACATTATTTTATGCAATGTGTGGATGGGATTAGCCAGAATCCCATCCACTTTGCAGTTAATGTCAAACACTGCGGTGCAAATTGCGGCGTTTACGCTATGTGGGGCCCTGGCCTTAGATTGGAAATCTAAGTATACACCAGTTCCTGCATGGTGTACACTTCCATTCTGGCTTATGGACATCAGGCCAGAACCTCTTTATAAATCTCCTGTTCCCTGTGCTAGTCTGGACGTTTATTAACACTGGTGTATGATAAGCCAGTCTTAATAAATTTGTCCCTGTATATGCATGCCCTTTAAAAAGTTCACAGAGAAAGTGCACCTCAGTTTCTACACTCCATGAGCAACATGAAATTTGCTAACAGTCTTCCTGCCATGCATGTTAAAGGGGTTTCTGCAATTTTTTTTTATATGCATCATAAAATTACCACCTAGCTACCCAGAGGAAAAAAATAAATGGAATGTCACTTATACCTGCGAACTCTCCTGGAATGTCCAAGAGGTTCCCAAAGTAAGGGCTGACCTCCAGAAGATCTGGCAGATCCCCTCTCTACATCATGTGGGCACATTATGCATTGGTCATGTCACAAAAAGGCACAGCTGCACATTTTTGCGCTCATGTCTCAAAAATGGCGTGACCTCATGGAAAGTGGTCGTGGTCATCCAATACGCCGTTCTCCTGAGAACTGCCATCAAATGTCGCCAAGTATGTGCTTATATTCAACAGGACTAGTCTCATTGGATAACAGTAGGGATAATCCTCACGTAAATTTACTGTCGATCCACAGCACATATATCGCAGTAATCCAAAGCCAAGACCTCTGAATTCTGTTGTGGAAATATAAGTCAGATTTTAATATGACATATGAATAATGTCACGGCTTTCATGTATGTAGCTAAACAGCCGTAATGTCACTTCTAAATTTATGAACAAGAAAATGTTCTTTGCCAAAAACATGGCTAATGTATAAAATCGGTCACTTGCACTTTTACCTGCCACATCTCTACTGGCAGCGACTTGTTACTAAACCCCGGTGATCCCAGACCTGTGATGAAATAAGAGCAGGGTCAGAGAACTTCTTGTGGCAAAGCAAATGTTTGCACATGTATGTACGTGATCCCTGCTTGTTTACAGTGGGTGGACCAACTTGCTGGGAATGAAGAGTACAGGGAGGTTTCCGTCTCTTGTATTAATAGATCCTGAGTACTTTAGATAATTATACCATATAAAAACCAGATTCTTACATCGGTCACTGTTACATGTCATCTATTCGGCTTATTCTGGATGACTGCAAAGCTCTGCAGCTTTTCTTGTCTCTGATGCTTTCCAAGTGTAGAAGCAGAATTTTGGAGTTTGCAAGGGGTTAAAAATATTTCTTGATCCAGTTTTGTTCCTTCTCGTAGTTTTACATTGTCACAACTACAAACAGACTTTTTGTGGCACAAAAGCTGAGAGAGAAGCGGGCCATGACAGTTGTTGTCCACAGGAATACATTGTATGATTTGTCAGGGGCTTTATGCCGCCAAAACCAGTGATTGGCTACAGCGGTCCTACTCGCTGCTCACATTCTGATGCCGCCTGGACACCTGCTGGTCTCTACTTCCTGCAGCCATTATGATGTCCCTGCACACTGACTTGTAAGTATTTGCAAGGTAAATACTCGCAGCAGTGGTGACTCACTATAGCCACTGACTGACTGCAGTGGTCACATGGCTGTGTGTGGGGACATCATTGCTGTAGCAATAAGTAGAGACCAGCAGGGACAGGGAAGAAGAGCGACAGGGTATCTGTAAGTTAGTTTTTGTAATTTTTACGCAATTCTGAGCCACTGTACAAATATTTTTATTGGCTTTACAACTCCCTTAGACGACATGTACATGACTGAGTGCGCAGGCCTAGGGGTTGGGGGCAATTTTATAGTGGAATGCACTAAGATGATACTTGGATGACATCTGAGTTCCTTGTGTTCCCCATTGACTTCAGCGGGGGGTTCCATTCCGATGTCACGGAACAGCATAGGAACTGCTCTATAACCACCGGAACGGAGCATCGGACATCCCAATCGGAGGAGCCTTGGCCTGCACAGTCTGTCATGTGCGTTAGACCTTATGTCCCATTTCAGATTCCGCCTCGAAATCAGTTCTAAATTCCAGTCAGAATCTACCTCCCATTGTTTCGATAGGAGTCAGTGGCAGACGCTTCTTTTTTTCAGAAGGCTGCCTCAAATTCCTCTTCACTTTCCGTCGTGTGAACAGCCACAAAATTTATTTAAGACCCAAAAAAGACATGACAAATAAAAGGCGAAGACTTACTATAAGCATTATAGTATGTATGGCATATTGGGGAGTTAACGGACATTGCTGAGTACACAGATTTTCCCTCTATAAAACTTTCTGGCACAAGAACACAGGCCATTTCTTCTTAAAAATGTTTGTTGTGACTATTGATATCCTATGGTGAAAATAATAAAGCTAAATCTGCAAGTACAATACAATGTACCAAGGCCAGTAACAAGCTGATGTCTGTTCTGAGGCCAAGGGTAATAGTTGCAGCTAGAGAGGAGCTGGATGCTCAGGGAATCCTAACTGTGCACACCAACGCGAAAATGACCAAGTGATGGGAGATTTTGTAACCGGCGTCACACTGCGATGTTTAAAACGTATTGGGGGAAATTCATCAAGATTGTCATGTTTTACGCCAGTCTTGACGTCCCTCACCAGCGCAGAGCACTCTTAATTCTTGATTAGGCGGTGCTTCCCTCCAGGACCCTTGCATCTAAGTGCGAATCTATGGCAGCCATGCCACTTTTGTGGCATAAATGTTCATGAGTATGGCTTGGGTGGTAGCTCCGCCCACTGTACACACCGCCTGCTTTCGACAAAGTGGTGAGGCTGGCACAAAAATGCCATTTACATCTATTTTACGCCATTTTTCTGATGCAGGCAATTTGACTTCATTGTGGTTATTTTCCTTTTTTTTTTTTTTTTTTGACTGTTTGTTTTAACAAACCATCAAAAAATAGAAAATCTGCAACAAAAAAAGCAGCTTTTCCACAACTTGCGGTTTTAGCCTTGCTAGGTTCACACTAGCATTCGGGTTTCTGTTCTTTGAGTCTGCTTGAGGACCCGAAAAATGGAAACCCTATCTGCTTAAAAAGCAGTTACCTGCGGAAACCTGCAGATCCCATAGACTATAATGTGTTCTTCCTGGACATTTCTTTCTACATTTTTTAAGCAGAATGAGGGACGAAGTCCCAGAACGGTCACACAACTCTAGTGCGACTGCAGCCTAAGGCTAGATTCAGACAGTCGTAGTTACACAGTACATATGGCGGCTGAATATCCTATACTGACCATGGCTTAGCAGAACTCACTGCATCCCAGTGATCAATGATTCTTTAAGTTCCAGCCTGACTGGGCGTTTGCTGGCCCATACTCAAATGTTGCTGTGAGTCCAAGACAGTAGACCCAAGGTGGGGTTGGAATTTACAGTATTATAAATCTTGACTCATCTGAGCCATATTGAGTCTGGGAAATGTGACTATCGCACAGACCATGTTAACTGCAGTGTGTTCCCAAATCCCAGTCCTACAAGACAAATGGTAGGAATGCAGTATGTCCAAAATTGCCTCCAAAAAAAATGAAATATATTTGTATTGCTATGACTTGATGTGAATTGCTGTGCATTTGACTTAGTTATCATATATCATTTGTCTATAAGTAAGTAGAACAACCACTATAACGCTAGGTTCACACTAGTCTTCGGGTTTCTGTTCTTTAGGTCCGCTTGGGGACCCAAAGAACGGAAACCTAATCCCTTTGAAAAGCGGTTACCTGTGGAAATCTGCGGACCCCATAGACTATAATGGGGTCCACTTGGTTTCCACCCAAAAAATGCGAATTCTCTCCGCATTTTTTGATAGGATTCGGGGACAGAAACCCTGAATGGAATACAGGTGCGGGTGGGAATCCAGCCTTAATAGCATTACTCAATAATATCTTATTCACAGATACTTTGCTAGCAATTGGCGCACTGCTGTTACCCCGAGATTCCTGAATGTTTAGGGATATTGGATGTTCAAAGTAAAATCATGAAAGCTGTGCCTGTATCTTGGGAAACTTTTAGAAATATGTTCAGTGTTAGAAAACAGATCCCTCTAACCCTAATTCTGCTGTATTATTGATGGTGACCAGTGCATTAAGGGGGCGTTCACACTACTGTTGGTGACCGTCAGTAGTGTCCGTTGCTATTGTCTGTTACAAGATTTTAGCATCGGACACTAGCTGAACCGTCAGAAATCCGTTAAAATTTCCATTCATTTCAATGGGTTTTTATATTGTGTCCGTTAGTGTCCGTTTACACCAAATCCGTCAGAAGTCCGTTATTTTTTCGTGAACAAAAAATCCTACATGCAGGACTTTTTGTCCGTTTGAAAAAAACGGATTCTTGACGGACAGCAAGTGTCCGTTATTTTTTTAACATTGAAGTCCATGGGTAACGGACTTATAACGGTCAGTAACTGATAGACATCAGTTACTGTCCGTTATTTTATGTCCGTATTTTTTCCTGCGCATGCTCAGAAAGCAGAAAAAAAAACCAAAAAAAAAAAACGGACAGTGTTGAAAAAACAGACTGTTAAAAAACGGACACTAACTGATGCTAACTGATTCTAAGGTGTCCGTTTTTTTAACTAATCCATTAATTGGATCAGTTAAAAAAAGGACACATTAACATCAGTTACTGTCCGTTAATGTCTGTTATGATAGGTGTCCGGTTTTTGATTTTTTTTTCTTTTTCTAACGGACACTATCAGAACGGACATCAACGGTAGTGTGAACCCTGCCTAAGGGATTATGCTACTTATACAAGACAATTTTATTGCTAATATTTAGGATTTTATTGTGCTTTATATTATGCTAGGCTAGAAGAGCAGGGAGTCGGGTTTTTTTTCAAGATTACTGTGAAATCTGAGATATACAGAGCTACAATAAAGGTCTCATGGACCTCCTTGGAATTTTTTATTACGACCCTTAATATTGTTATGGCCACGTGCATAAATTCTCTCTCTCTGCACTTGCAGTGCATGTACATGATATGTGTTGGGAATTGTTCCACGTTACACATGTCCATTGACCACTATGGGCCCAGTGGATACGTTTTGGCATGATGGTGTATTTTCATATACTTTTTATACTGCAAAAACCATTACTGCATTGTATACTTGTTATGTGTCTGCAATAGTTGAGACACAATTATAGGATGGCACAACCTGTGTAACAGTCTGTATGAAGTATCTCCTATATAATAATGATTCCCCAGGATTAAAACTAGTTCACACAGCCAGACAGTGAGTCACAACGCCACATTAATAAAGCATACCTGCCCTTTTAGTTGACTTTTCTGCATAAGCTGTTGTGTGTACATGAGCAGTGACACTGATATTGGCCATTACATGACTTATATTCTGTAGTTCTTGCATGCTGTATCTAGAGTTTGTAGTTCTCTCTGAGCTGGTGGGTGCAGACTAGAGCCCATATACTGCACACAGTAAGTACAGGAGAATCTGCTCTATAACTGTCTGTGATTCAGAAACAGTCCGAGGAACATGCAGGACATGTATAAAGAAGTACTGACATGTACCAATGTGAGTAAAGTGCTTTGGTTGTGATAAAAAGTTCTTTTATTATCTGCAACATCAAACTAAGGCCTAATGGACACAACCATGTGTATTGTTTCTCACAGCTAGCACATTGACACATCCATTTCTATTACCCCATACACACAACAATATATTTTCACAGCCCCGTGTATTGGGCCATGCACCCAGGGGAAAACTCAGGACAGGTTTTGCAGCCATATGCTGTCAGTGCCATTTAATAGTCGTGTGCATGTATCCTAAGCCTGTGTTCTGACTCAATAGCTTGGCTGCAAGTGTGAGGTTGTGAGAGTGTCCTGTAGTCTCTATGCTAACCAGCAATTTACACCAAGATATCTATCAGATAGTGTTCAACTCAACTGAGGAGGCGTAGATAAGATTTCAGATGCTTTAATCCAAGTAAATCTTGTAGAACCTCATACAGCAGTAGGTGAAAAATGATGAAATACCAGGAGCTGAGCAGACATGTTGCTTACAAAGAAGTGAAACTAAACTGAGAGAGAGAGAGGAGGAGCTACAGCATCACAGCTAAGGTACAGAGAGAGAAAAGGAACAAACTACAAAGACAAACAGTATCACAGATACATGTCAGTGAATTAAACCAAGTCCTGGGACATGACACTCCCCGCCTGAAATCTTTAGATTTCAATGAAAACAAACATTAAATGTCCTGAGATGTCCATAAAGTCCTCTTCAAACCTGAAAAACAAAAAGAAACATGCACAACAAACAATAATCAACAGTTAGTCCAAATAAACCAATCTTCAGATCGGGAAGCGCAATTTGCCAACACCAGAACACGGTTTTAGTTCATGGAAGGAAGCTCCCCGCCATGAGCTGTGAATGGTGTCCTTATCTCTTTATGTGACGCTCCTCTTGGAAGAAGAAGCACCAGTTCATTAATTGGGCGGAAGAAAACTCGCACTGAGCCTCCCTTGGTTACCTTGACCTCCACTTTCCGAGTCTTCCCATCATCACTAGGGACAACTTTAGTGATGAGACCCATAGGCCATTCATTCCGATGGACTTCTTTATCCCTTAGAAGGACGAGGTCACCCACCTGGAGATTAGGTTTTGAGGTCTGCCATTTGTGACGGCTCTGTAGCATGTGGAGGTACTCTGTTTTCCAGCGGTGCCAGAACACATTGGACAGGTGTTGAACTTGTTTCCATTGGCGTCTGTAAATGTCACTGTGATCTAAGGTACGTGGAGAGGTAGCAGCAGTACCAATTTTCTGAGTAAGAAGCGTTGCTGGGGTTAAGATAATTGGAGATTCAGGGTCTGAAGATACTGGGACAAGTGGCCTTGCATTGATTATTGCAGACACTTCAGCAAGAAAGGTTATTAACGTCTCATGGGTAAGCAGTGTCGACTTGTGGTCCATCAACATAGAGTCAAGGATTCTGCGTGTGATCCCAATCATACGTCCCAGGAACCTCCCATATGGGATGAATGTGGAGGGTTAAACATCCAAGTGCACCCATTGTTGGATAAGAAGTTGTCTAACTGCAGTTCTTTGCAGGCTCCAACGAACTTAGTGCCACAGTCAGACCTCAGTTGTTTCTCAGCAGGCAGTGGAGTGTTCCAGTCCATGTTCTCAGTGGTAAGCTGTCTTAGTAGTAGCTTGCCTTGAATGGTGATGGGAGCAATGAAACCAAGAGGATCATAAATGCTGTTCACAACAGATAAAACTCCTCGTTTGGTGAAAGGTTTGTCACAAGAAGACACTTGGAATGTGAATGTGTCTTGTTCAGTGTTCCATAGCAATCCTAGGCTGCGTTGCATAGGAGGAGTATCAGAACTGAGATCAAGATCCTTCAAGTTGATTGCATGATCATCAGAGGGAAATGCCTTCATTACCTCCATATTGTTGGAGATGATCTTGTGAAGTCTGAGATTAGCTACAGACAGCATTTCCTGTGTTCTAGAGAGAAGATCGATCACTTCTTCACTTGCAGGTAAGGATTTAAGAACATCATCAACATAGAAGTTCCTCTCAACAAACTGACGAGCATCAGAGCCATACTCTTTCTCACCTCTTGGGCGGTCCTTCTCAGTCCATAGATCGCTACTGCAGGAGATGGGCTATTGCCAAAGACAAGTACCTTCATCCGGTAATCTATGACTTCATTGTTGACATCATTGTCCTTATGCCATAGGAACCTGAGATAGTTTCTGTCATCATCCTTAACAATGAAGCAATGAAACAGCTGTTGGATGTCGGCCATCACTGCAACTGGTTCCTGTCTGAAACGGATTAAGACTCCTATGAGGCTGTTGTTTAAGTTAGGACCAGTGAGGAGCAGGTTGTTGAGAGAGACGCCTTCATACTGAGCACTAGAATCGAACACGACCCTGATTTGGTCAGGTTTGCGAGGGTGATACACGCCAAATGATGGAAGGTACCAGCATTCTTCTCCTTCCTTTAGTGGAGGTGCAGGTTCTGCATGATCTCTCTCAAATACCTTCTGCATGAAACCTACAAAGTGTTTCTCCATCTCTGGTTTCCTCTTGAGGGTACGTTTTAAAGAGGAAAACTAGAAACTGCTTGCTTCAGATTGTTTGGTAGTTTTGATCTCGGGGAGCGGAAATGTAAGGATGCTACCCAGCTGTTGGAATCATCTTGAATGAATTCCTTGTCCATAAGTTTGAGAAATTCCTTATCAGCTATAGCCGGTGCCAGCTTGTTGTCATCACTTGTTGTATTGAACACTGTTAATCCAAGGGTGTCGTCCCCAGGCAGGAAAGTATTCACGTTGTCTCGGTGATTATGCAGCCACTTACTGTTGCTTATCTTCTCTTTCACTTGGTAGTGATGTGGACATGGCTGAAAACAAGTGCTGCGACCATTTGGTAACATATGCGTCTTAAATGAAGAAATATTGGTGGGCCTTTTCATCCTACCTATGCAGACGTTGCCAATGATTACCCATCCTAGATCGAGGCGCTGGGCAAATGGTGCATCATGTGGTCCATTAATTTGCTGGCGTATTTTGTGCAGTCTGAGAATGTCTCTACCTAGCAGAAGTAGAATGTCTGCATTTTTGTCAAGGGATGGTATTTCACTGGCTATAGCCCTTAGATGAGGGTGCTGGAAAGCCGCCTCTGGTGTGGGTATCTCCTCTCTGTTTGATGGTATCTGGTTGCACTCAACAAGTGTGGGCAAAGGTATCTCCAAATTGCCCTTAGAGAAGCTATTACGAGACCGCTGGCCCTTCTTCCAGAAACCTCTGATATGCCACTACAAGTACCCAAGGTATATGGATAAGTATCACCCTTTAAGTTAAACAGATCAAAGAGTTCTGACCTTGCAAGTGAGTGGTTGCTCTGGTCATCCAAGATGGCGTACACCCTCAGAGCCCTTTCTGGTTGGCCCTTGGGGTATATATTGACTAGGCATATCCTTGCACAGGACTTGTCACAAAGGTCTCTCCGCAGACTTCTGTACATGAGGAAGATACTGTGGTAGTATTTGCTGCTTGATCTGTGTTCTCCCCGCCATGCTTAGTTGGGGAAGGGGAACCCTAGGCGGTGTGGCACTAGGCTGGGATGGATGAAGAGCTTGTACATGGTTCTCACTGCCACACTCTATACACTTAGTAGCAATTTTACAGTCTCTAGCAACATGTTCAGTAGAGGAACAACATTTGAAACATATCCCTAGTTTCTTAAGAAGCTCTCTACGTTCCTGGATTGGTTTCCTCCTGAAGCCAATACACTCTTGAGGGATGAGGCTCTTGTGAATAGGACACAGACGGTTAGGATTTTCTACCTTTTCGTCTTGGTTGTTGTTGCAACTGCTTTCTTCTGTGCTGATGTAGGTATAGGAAGAATATCAGTCTTTTCACCGAAACTGGGCCTCTGCGGTTTCTGTAGTTAGAATGTGAGCTGTCATACTTAATAGGAGGTGAACCAGGAACACTGGGATCCCCATAGGAAAAGCTTGGGTCATTCTTGGATTCTGCAATGTTCTTGATAAACTCACAGAAGTAGGAAAATGGAGGAAAGGAGACTCTATTCTCATTTTTGTATCTTGACCCAACTGTGGTCCACCTTTCTTGAATATTATATGGCAACTTGGAGACTATCGGGTTTACCCCACGAGCAGTGTCCAGGTAACTGAGGCCCGGTAGGAGAGTGTCCGCCTTAGCCAGTAGGAGCTCCATGAGTAGGTCACTAAGTTCTTGAAATTTCTGATGATCCTTACCAGATATCTTTGGAAACCCTTCAACCGTTTGAACAGAGCATTCTCTATTGCTTCAGGACTGCCATAGGTTTTCTCCAGTCTTTCCCAAGCAGCGGTAAGGCCTGCTATGGGGTTGTAAATGTGGACGGATCTGAGTCTTTTAGCACGTTCTGTGGAATGTGGGCCAAGCCACCGGATAAGCAAATCTAATTCTTCAGCTGCAGTAATGCCAAGGTCACTAATTGCAGTTTTGAAGGAACATTTCCAGCCTCTGTAGTTCTCAGGTTGGTCATCGAACCTTGTGAGTCCAGTCTTAGTAAGCTCACGGCGAACCATGTACCTTGCAAACTCTGACATGTCTGTTCTCTCTGACTTTAAATATTGAGTTGCTGGCTGAGTAGGGGTGATTACGTTGTTAGTGGGGTTCTGGTTAACAGAGGTAGGTAGTGTAGGGGCTGCGTAGGCATTCAGCCTAGGAGCTAGCTTAAAGTCCATAGGTTTAGCCACATATGGATGTGAGACTGGACGGTTGTTTGCAGTCTGGTGGTATGGTGTCACATTGGTGTTTACCTGAGTATCAGTATATTGCATTTGCTGAGGTGCAAGGCTTTGGGAATCCATGAAGGAAGAAGAAACTGGATGCTGGACAGGCAGGGCATTGTACTGACCTTGAATGCGGTGTGCTGCAGAAGATACTGTGCCCTGTTGCTCTGGAGAAATGTCGTCCCTGACAGGAACATTTGTGGCAAATAGGGATTCACTGCTTTGGCTTAGTACATAGTCTCTTGTGCGCTTAAGGGAATCCTCTGTTTCCACATCACACAAACTGGTGCTGTCTCTTTCACTTCCACTGATGGCTTGTTCTAAAATGCTTAACCTTGCCATGGCTGCAGCGTGCTCATACTGTTTCTCTAGAGCTTCTAGTTCTGCCCTTTTTTGAGCTGCCTTAGCTTCCATTTCTGCTTTCTGTTGTGCAAAGGCTGCCTGTAGCTTAGTAGCTTCTGCCTCTGCACGTGCTTTTATAAGTTGCTCACTGAGTGTGGAAGATTTTGAGGAACGTGACTTAGATGTACGCTTTGAACGCTTGGTAGACTCAGAAACATGGGATGCCATTTCCTGCAGTTGCGCAATTCTTGCCTCTGTCCTTAACTTAGTTTCATGTACTAAGCTGTCTCGTTCTGAATTGAGATGCTGGAAGCTTTGCAATTCAACTAAGGAATCGTCTGTATGAAGTTTCCTCAATATGCTTTCATAGTCCTCAGCTTTCATTTTATAATGTCCATGCATAGAACAAAGCTGTCGCAGAGCTCCCTCTAGTGGTGATACATGGTATGCAGGCAAGCACATGGCAGATATCTTAGTCTGTATTTTCTGCCACCATTTTGAGAGTTCACAGGAAAGTTCATGCTTTAAACCTTCTAGATTGTCTCTAACCTGTTTAATTGAGCGTCTAGCCTTCTCACTGGGCTGCAGACTGAGGTCCATGCTACCTTGTGCTTCAGGGTGCCCTTCAGCCATGATGCAACTCAAACAGGATAAATATAACTTTGCTGGAGTGAGATGGCTGCTTGCTAGAATCTTCTTATGCTGAGGGAGTCTGAGCTGCAGATGCAACTTACACAATGCTGATTCCTTCTGGCTTCAGGTAACTTGCTGTGACTGACTGTATGTCAGAAGTTGGTGAACTGTCTTACAGCCGTATCTGGCAGTCTTTATGCATCATTTTTCACTGTTCTGACTCAATAGCTTGGCTGCAAGTGTGAGGTTGTGAGAGTGTCCTGTAGTCTCTATGCTAACCAGCAATTTACACCAAGATATCTATCAGATAGTGTTCAACTCAACTGAGGAGGCGTAGATAAGATTTCAGATGCTTTAATCCAAGTAAATCTTGTAGAACCTCATACAGCAGTAGGTGAAAAATGATGAAATACCAGGAGCTGAGCAGACATGTTGCTTACAAAGAAGTGAAACTAAACTAGAGAGAGAGAGGAGGAGCTACAGCATCACAGCTAAGGATACAGAGAGAGAAAAGGGACAAACTACAAAGACAAACAGTATCACAGATACATGTCAGTGAATTAAACCAAGTCCTGGGACATGACAGCCTGTCTTTTTTTTCTTTTACCTCCTGTACTTCTTGCTCACTCATCCCCACTCCCCTCTCCATGGCTTCCCTTCTGGTCTGTAGGATGGATTGGTGGGAATGTTGAGGGGGATTTAAATGTCACTATAGCCCTGAATATTTTTGTAGCGCTGGACATACAGATGAGTTTAAGGTTGACCATGATGGGGGGATTGTTCACCTAAATGATCCTGTATTAGACATAACTAACTAAACTGCCTGACCAGGGAGGGGGAGCAGTCTAGATGCAAAATGCTCTGATTCTGCAAATGACAACCCACAGCCAAAAATATCCAACACCACAGATCAGCTTTTTGGCAGACAGAAGCTCGGTGGCCCACATGTACTAATAGACGGTCTGACAATAATTTATCACAGCGGCTAACAGTGATCCATGTCAAAATTTTGCCACAAAATGGCACATTCAAACCACATCTCATGTCTGCCAAGTTGCCCCCTTCTTGCTAAGTCTTGACTCTTGTCAAACCAGTCACAGATAAAATTGTCTAAAACAAGAAGCGACATAGATCTAGATCCAACATGAACAGTTGGATATTCCAGTCAGTGTAATACTACAAGTCTGAATTCTTAAGTATGTCTTACCAGTGTTGTCTTACCAGAAAAAGGCCTGGCCCATATATAGTCTTAAGCCTCATGCACATGACCAAGTGTGCAGGCTGAGGGGGTTCCAATTTTTTAATGGAAGGCACTCATATGGCATGCAAGTGCCTTCCGTAGTACATTGATGCAGTGGGGGGAGGTCAGTTCCGATCAGTTTTCTCGGAGCAGGATAGAACATCCTCCATCACCCTTGTAACAGAACAGAGCATCAGACTGCACACTTGGTCTTGTGCTTGAGGCCTTAGAATTGGCATCTCGGGGCTATGGCATAAGCAGTGCCACTCTTTCAGGTGGACACGGCTCATTCATCTGAATGACCTCCATGTAATGCTATATTTTCCCTGGAGAAATGATCAGGTGACTGCAACTGCAAGATCATCTGCTTGCCAGGGGCGTGAGAGCGATAAGTTAATGGCCTCAGTGGTTCTGTGTACGTGGAAAATTGGGTCAAAGTGTCAGTTTGACAAAGTTATTATTAATTATATGAACCTGAAGAATACATTGAAACGATGTAACACAGTAGATGGATCCATAGGTTGATGTCCAGTCATGGTCCATGGATCAGCATGGCAAAGCAGATAATGGGTTTTATCCGACCATGCAGTTGGTTCCAGTCTTCTATTATATGACAAAACAGCCTGGTATTTGCCGCCTCTTCCACGTTCCAACCTTCTTTACACGTCAGCACAAACAGTCCTGTGCATATTAGGGGTGTGATGTAACAATCTGTAATATCCTTCAACCTTGCGTTCACTTATCTATTATCAATGGCATAAACCAGTTCTACCATTTATCCATGTGAGCAGGTGATCCATTTCTGGGGTGGTGCTCCTAATAAATTGTCCTGTGGGTGTGCATGCATTCACAGCCTATGATTGTGACAAGGTGGAGCACATGGTTGCCTCCAGTCCTAATGCATCTATCTCTTTGACAACCTTTACACGCCTCCATCTCATTTTGTGACTTTCAGTGGTTTACCAATGCAACCTGAATGTGTTAAAATAATTGGATGGCGGTGATTCAGCCTTTACTGAATCTATGTCAGAACCCAGCACATCAACCCGGCTGTACAGATAGATAGGTTAGGGTCACCAGAACCCAGCACATCAACCCGGCCATACAGATAGATAGGTTAGGGTCACCAGAACCCAGCATATCAACCCGGCCATACAGATAGATAGGTTAGGGTCACCAGAACCCAGCATATAAACCCAGCATATAAACCCAGCCTTATAGATAGTGTCACCTGATTTTTTTTTTTCCTTGTGAATCGCTGAGATATCGCTGTTTTTGTCTGTATGGAGGGAGTTTCTGGCATGGACCTAAAATGTTATTTGTATATACGGCAGAAATATTTTTTCTAGGCACCATTTGTCCTTAAGGCTTAGGCTCCATGTTGTGGAGAAGCAGGTAACCACTTTTTAAGCGGGTTGGGTTTCTGTTTTTCAGTGGACCCGAAGAACGGAAACCCGAATGCAGGTGTGAACATAATATTAGTGGGATTTCTGAGATCATAAAACATTGGCCAGAGATAGGAAATGGAATAAAATAAGCAATAGTTACCTATTCAATCCCGTGCCATTCTGGGGTCCTGCACGGGTTTTCCTGTCGCGATAACATAACTGCTGTCTATCCCTTGCTCTTAGCGGTGTACAGCACAAGATCTCTGAGGCCAGTGACTGACTGTAGCGGTCACATTGATGGATGTCACATGGTCACTGTAAGGCCGGTGACCCATGTGGCAAAAACCGCAGTATTTTACAGTGAAGCCCATCCACATATTGCGGAAAAATACAAGGACACCCTGCGATTTCCAAAACCGTTGTGGTTTTGGAAAGCGTAGCATGTCAATTATGCTTATGGAAATGCCAGCGGTTTCCCTATAGGTATATTAGAAGCAGAAAGACTTTCTGTGAAAAGTACAGTGGGAAAACTCACCTTAGCCTAAGAAAACAAACCGTTTGGCAAGGTCAATTGGAGCACTGGTGGCAGAAAGGCGGAGAACTTAACAGTACACGGCTACATGACTTTGTTTAACTCTGGGACAACTCTTGAATCCTTTAACTTTGTTACAGTATACAATGTCAATGAAGATACAGATTTATATTAACTCCTTTAGTAGGAACTATTATAATGGCAAGTAAACCAGTTGTGTATGCTCAGACCTACGGCTAATGCTATGCTGTTTCTTTACACAGACTGGAGGCCTGTGGTGTATCTCGCGGTGTTAGACTGTGGCCAAGAGTCCAATAGCAAGACCTGTACTGATTTTGGAGTGTCAGGATTCCCCACTATGCAGGTAAGCGTCTTGTCTAGTTTTGTCTTCTCTGTCTACAATCTCATGTATGTATTGCAGATTACATATCCTTATAAACCCTGCTTGACCCATGTTTTCTTTTTCTTCCAGTTCTTCAATACCTTCTCACAACACCCGTCGGATGGCATCAGATTTTATAGTATGTTTTTTTTTCTGTTGTTCATACATGGTGGGAGGGAAGAAACTTGGGAACAACAAAACTTAGACTGTACCTTCTAAAACTAAGGCCGATTGTGGTCGTGTTTCCCACCACGTGACCAAAGATCACCACGTCGCCCTGATGTTAGTGAATGGAGTCACATTGTGAGTCTTAATGTGCCACGGCCACGAGTTACACCTGAGGGTATATTTATATACTCGTACCAAGAAATTGCGCCTCCTCGGGCCCTATTACAACTCAGTGGTCCTTGCCTTTTAACTTTTGTATTTTTAAGTTTATACCTCAATAATTTTTCAGTATTCTGGCCTCTTGTATGATGCTCAATAAAAAGAAAAGATGTAAAAGTGTCCAGAGCCTTTAAAGGGGCACTTCAGTCAGTCCACAGGATATGGGGTAACTTGCTGATGGGTTCCCCAGTGATCACAGGAACTGGGGTGTTTTGCACCCTATGTAAACAAAAAAAAGAAAGGTTACAGCTCATCCTTGTTGCTATCTGATGTCCAGAAACTGACCCTTGGACTCCAGAGTATCCAGACAAAAGATTCATTGTGTGGAATCCAGCACCAATTTACATAAATAAAATATAACTTTTAATTATTCATATTAAAATACAGCCATAAGAGAGAGGCTGACGGTGAGTTTTATAGGTTACGCGTTTCGAGGCGAACAGACCCTTAGTCATAGCATTGCCGCTCCACTCATTTCAGTGGGAACTGCTGGAGATAGCTTACGTATAGCTCACGGCGGTATTCTGCTCACAACAAACGGTAGTCTGCTCACAAATAGTAAACCCCTTGTAACGTGTGAGCAGAATACCTCTTAAATACCTGATTTAGCCTCTATGTACCCCTCTCATCCTCCTCCTTATTTCTGCAGATCGTGAGCCACAGATGATTAGAGAATTCATTATTGATAGACTAGAGGCACAAAAGGACTCTCCACCGCCTGCGTGTCCTCCACTGGATCCAATCAGGTAGGAGTACAGCGGAGCAATGGGGTCACCTAGAATCACTGTGATATTAGTGGGTACCATGTCATGCCTGGATTACTAGCACTGGCGTGATTCAGAGCTCCTATGTATGAGACTCCCCTGTGATAAATGTCAGGGTGTGTTCATATATATGGGTAGAATGGTGGCTCAGTGGTTAGCACTGTATCCTTGCAGCGCTGGAGTCCTGGGTTTGAATCCTGCCAAGGGAAACTGATAGAGAATGTAGATTGTGAGCCGTATATGGGACAGTGACTGACGATGTCTGTAAAAAGTGCTGCGGAATATGATGGTGCTATACAAGTAAGCATAATAATTAAATAATAATATTATATTGTGTTGAAACCCAAGAAAATATCACAATGTGACGACATCCTAAGGCTAAAGCCCCACGTAGCGAAACGGTGCGGAAACACATGACGTTTTTTTCCACAGCGTTTTTAATTGCGTTTTTGCTGAGTTATTCTCCGCGGACTTTCTTCTCTCATTATACCTATAGAAAAACCATCAGCGTTTCTGCTGGTGTAATTGACATGATGTGATTTCCCAAAAAAGCAGGCGTTTTTGAAAACGCCATTTATCTGCACCATTTTTTTTTCTGCAATGCGTGGATGGGATTAGCCACAATCTCATTCACTTTGCAGGTACGGTAAAACGCAGTGTTTTTTTTGCCGCGGCATTTCTGCTGCGGCAAAAATGCTGCATTTTTGCAACGTGGGTCTTCAGCCTAAGGTAGAAATAGTTCACCCTGGACAGTACCATTAAATATTTTTATATCGACATCACGTTCCTTTAAGTCTTGTGCTGTGTTGTTCACTGAACGCTCTGAACTTCTCTTTTAGCGCCCCCGAGGTTGACTATTTTTTTGAGAATAATGATGAATCGTACCTAGCTTTGATTTTTGAACACGTTCAATCTTACACAGCAAGAGAGGTAAGAACTGTGCACCAAACTGATAAATGCTCTACTAAAATTCTTAACCCCATATAGAACTCTATATAGACTTCTATAGTACTGTGATACATTAGTATTAAAGGGGTATCTCATGAAGACAACCACTATCTACATGCCCTATTATGGCATATGGATGGTCCCCTCTGTATCTACTGCACCTGTTCTGGCAGACTAGTCATTCACAAATGGTCCTTCATGTCAGTGGTTATCCATTTAAGGCTGAGGCCCCACATTGCGGAAATGCAGCTTTTTTTGTTGCAGATTTTGCTGTGTTTTTTTGCGCCAAAGCCAGGAGTGTAGTGATCAGAAGGGAGAAGTATAAGAACTTCCTATATATTTCCCATTCCTTTTGTAGCCACTCTTGGCTTTGGCTCAAAAAACTGCAGCAAAATCTGCAACAAAAAAAAAGCTGCGTTACCGCAATGTGGGGCCTCAGCCTTATACTACATTCCCTCTGCAGTGGCGGGGCCTGGCTTCAAACAATTGATCTTTCCTGGAGTACCAGGAGCAGGACCCAGGGTGATCCGATGTTCCTAATGGTGGCCACAGCTTAAAAGGTGTTATTGCTGATTAAATAACCCTTTAAGTGTTTCTGTGATTCCACGCTCTGCATTGCTTCCCCTCCCTATACATGGTTGAAAAGGTACATAAACCTATTCCCTAGAATACACTATTGTCACAATAACTGAGTGGTGTAGTATGTATTGTAGTCCACAAGATGGCGCATGTCTATGGAGGGATATGTCGCAGTGAGTATACTGTTGCTTTTTCCAGCAAGTATTTCCCTCTACCAGACAGTGTCACATCAAGATATTACATTGACTTTTGTTTATCTCAAATTAAAGGGATTTTCTGGGATCACTTTAGGATAGGCGACCAGTATGAATTTAGTAGGGGGTGGTTGGCACCTTCATCAGTAAACTGTTTGAAGGAACTTTGTTCTACATAGTAGCGGCTGTGCTGGATATTGAAGGTCTGGCCTGTTCTTCCTTGGATTTATGAGATGGGACTGTATAGTACGCGATTGTCAGATTAATAAATATATTCATTGAATTTTCACTCTTTTTCAGGTTGCTCTGGACATGGTACAGTATCAGGGGTGCTCGGTACGAAGGGTACTGTCGGACCAGTCTGAACTGGTGGAACGCTTCAAGGTGTCGTCATTTCCATCTGGTTTCATTCTGAGCAGGAATGGATCGATTAGTAGAATTAACCTGTGAGTATCCGTCAGTCTGGCCATGGACGTCCGCCAGTTTGGTGTGTCTGTTGTTTGTCAACTAATTTGTTTCTTACAGGAAGGAAGAGTCTCGTGCAGAATATACAAAATTCCTGCGCTCACTTCCTGGGGTGAGGAGACTTACTGTCAATCTCATTGAGTGGTCTGCAAACCCGGTAGATGACACAGTGATCCGGAAGGCTGTAAACAGGTACCAATAAATCATACTTGACTTTTGATTCTGCTATTTGGAATTCATTGTTTTAGAGCCATATTATGTCTTAAAGGGAGTCTACAACCTCTCCCAAACATGGTGAACTACTACCATCACGTTACAGAGCACATTACAGCATTATACCTTTGTTATGGATGTCACTTTTATAGATTTGGGGGGAAAAAACAGCTTTGAAGTGTTATGCAAATTAGGCAGTTGGTGCACTGGGGGCGGGCCTTCAACCCTGGGAACACTTTCTGCTCAAGTAGGATGGGTAATAGGGTAGATCAACTCTCACTGCATGGGGTGGCACAGGCAGGAAATGGTAGGGGTCTGAGTGGAAAGAGCAGTACTCCAGGGAGCTGAAGGCCGTCCCCAGTGCACCAACTGTGACATTTGCTCAAGACTTTAAAGTTAAATCTACCAAGGTGACATTTAACATGGTGGTGCCTTAGCAGTACTTGGGAGGGGTCATGACATTTTATCAACACCAATACACTGTAATAGATTTATACTCCTGATGTATTTGGTACTTAGAAGTTTACCGAGATTGGATACAATTGTAACAAACTCTCAGCTATAAGATAAACTGTATTCTGTCCGCACAGGGCTTTAGTTGTAAGTGTATTAGGAACTTGAACAACATTCATTAGACGCTGAGTAAACGTAAAACCTGTTTATAGAGGATTTCTTACTGCAAAATCAAAGAATCCTCTAAGTGAAAGTCATTTTAAAAAAGTGAAGGAAAAAAACTATAGAGACATATTATGCAAAAAAGCTACTTGCCTCTGCAGTGGGCACATGCGCGTACTCGGACTGCTCATGCGTTACCTTAGTTATTCGCCAATAAATCCTGGCAGCACAGACTTAAACATGGAAAGTCTCGCTAGTTCTTATAACCTCTAGCTGATATAGATAAAGGAGCCATGTCTGAGTAATAATAATAATAGTTTGATATAATTCAGATTATGGCATTATCATATTATATACTATGGCATCATAAATATACTATGTGGGGGAGCTGGTGGTCTGTATAAGAACTGATAGAAATGATATAGCAATAAAATCTGCAGAATGTTCCATCAGTTTAGATTTGGTAAAAATTTATGCCAGAAATTGATGTAAAAAAATAGTTTCAATTGCTGGCTCATAGGATAATTTTATCGGAAAAAATAGCTAATTTATGGTTTTTTGTGACCCAAACACTGAAGAATAGGTATGTGGTGGTGGGGCTTGACCTCTCTCAGCTCCGCAGATTTATTAAGATTAACGCCAAAAAGTGGCATAAATTGTAGCGCCGATCTACTCCAGCTAGCTGCTGGATTTGGGTTTGTGGTGTATGGCGGGCCAGCAATGCACCTAATATATTAAGAGGTATGTGCTTTTTACAATGCTGGGACACAAGGGACCAAAACTAGTGTAGGAAATTTTGTGGTCACTGCAATTCGTGGCCATGTCTGGGGGAGGTACTGGGTGGCATCCACAAAAGTAAATGGGTGCTCTAGGAGGTGTGGCTCTGCCCCCAGTGCACCAAGCAGCTCATTTGCATATGAAATATAAGTGCAATTCCTCAGATTGTACTGTGACACGAACCACACCTACAATTGCATATAAGAGGTTTAGACGCCATTTTGGTGGTGGTAGTCTCCCTTTAAGGCTGTCCAGATCCCCCTTACACACATTAGGTGACAGATCCTGCAGAAAGCTATTCTACTAATGGTCTTTTTTACTATGTCATGTCTTTATGTGGGTGAGAAGACTATCCTCTCTTTATTCTCCCCTTGTAGGTCTGCTATCTACATGGTGGATCTGGAATCCTCTATCCATTACTCTCTGCGGGTTGAGGTGGCCCGATACACCTCATTCAATGGGGATCGTCTCCGGGCGCTGACTAACTATGTCTCCATACTGAAAAAGGTAATGATTACTGTTATACAGTATACAGGGTGAGAGCGGACATGTCTGTGACTGTAAGATATCTATGGGCTATGGAGATTTCTGTAGACTGGTCCATAAGTCATAAGCTTGCCCCTGGATCATATACTGAGGCTATACTGGCCCAATAAGAACAGAACCTGTTTGGCACTAGTTACCAGGCTTGTAAAAAAAACAGTCCATGAATGAAACACAATAAGCCAGAATTACTGCAAACGGCCCCAATATCCCACTACTAGGAGCCCAGGAATCTAAGGGGTATAGAGATTTATTTAGCTGGTTGCACATACTATAGACAGGTTCTTCTAGAAGAGCAGGCGCAGCCAGTCGGGCACAGCATTCAGTTCACTGCTTTTTCCCCTTTGTTTTAGTGATCTGTAGGGGGTCTCAGCACCCAGGTCTCATTGATCAAAAACTTCTGACATGTCACCTTTTTTTTTTTAAGAGGATGAGTGTCTTTATATAAAGTAACCACTAGAAGGAGCCATAGTCTAGTTTTTGTTCATGGATTATTTCAACACAAAGTCAATGTTTTTGTCGTTTTTATTTTTGGTATTGCGTTCTTGAAGTTTGTATTTTGTTTGGTACACTTTGTATTTCTGTCTTGTTTTTCCTGAGACACTTTTCACCTGTATAACGAATGGAAAAATGAATATGTTGCTGAAGTCCAAGTAGCGCCATCATGTGTTCATAATCTCTTTCCATCGCAGTACTTTCCTGCTCGGCCCTACTTGCGAAACCTGCTGAATTCTCTGCACCCATGGCTGTACAAACAAAGATCAGTGATGGTGACCTATAAGGACTTTGCAGATGTTCTAGATAACATCAATAATCAGGTAAGTTGGATTGAGACCTTGTCCACCCTTTAGGCTCTGCTCAGCATAGGTAAACTGCACCTCAGTGGTGGACATGGCCTAAGGAATATGTTAAAGGGGTTTTCCAGCCCTATATCGATTTTTCATACACATGACCTATCCATATCCTCATCAATATGTTATCTGTGGGGGTCTGACATTTGGACCCCATGCATATCAGCAGAATCTGGGCGCTGGAAGCCAGAGCTGTGGCTGGGGAGCGCGTGCAGCCTGCTCTAATACAAGTAATAGGAGTAATAGGAGCAGAGCCGCACTTCCTCAGGATCACCGCTATAGCAGTGGACAGGGCTGCTCCGTTGCTCGTATCCTGTGGATAGGCCATCAGTATATAAAATCTATTCGGGTCCAGACAACCCCTTTAACCTCCATTGTAATAATTAATATTTAGTATTATAATGCTCTTTTCTCCACTTTGTGTTTAGACGCAGAATGCTGTGCTGACGCCACATGTCAACTTTGTCTGGTGTCAGGGTTCCAAGCAGGAGTTTCGGGGTTTCCCATGTTCTGTCTGGACCCTGTACCACTTACTGACTGTCAGAGCTGCAGAACTTGGAACCAGACAGACTAGTGAGTGCGATGACTTTAAGAGAAAGTGTTGGCAGAAAATGATTATAAAAAAAATCCAAATTTAAGTAACATTTCAACAATTTTTAAAGAAATCTTGAAATATTTCAGTTTTCAGACTGGCCACTTGCGTGGACACTTATTGTTATCTGCGGCTCACTTGTTGGCTTTGCTGTAAATACTTTGAGGGAATGAGCAGAATCTAATCATTATCATTATAGGGTGAGCGAGTCATTGTCAGCCATATTGTTCTGCTGGAGGCCGAGACTAGGCGCAGTGCACACTGGCTGAGCTCTATGATTATTGTACCCAGTGCATATACTAAGGCTAAGGCCCCACATAGATGAAAAAAAACAAAGCGAAAGAACATTGCATTTTTTTCCATAGCTTTTTGCTACATTTTTCTCTGCATTTTTACTTCCCTTATGAAATATATATCTAGAAAAAATATTGGTTCAGGAAACAACATTTGCTGCAGACATTTCTGCCACTGCCACATACATTTAAATAGGGCTGGCAGAAATCCAAGCACAGGCTGCTAAAGCAATCCTATTTAGATGTATAGAATGAACTTTTCAGAACTTTATGGCACAGAAGTTTTTGCAACAAATCTGCCTTGTGTGACTATACCCTAGTAATGTATGATATTTCTGTCTATTAAATCGTCAGTTATAGGGGGCTGTTGAGCTTTCAGTGCCAGACTGCTATTATAGGGGACCCCCAGACTGCTGTTATAGAGGGACCTCCAGACTGCTATTATAGAGGACCTCCAGACTGCTGTTATAGAGGGACCTCCAGACTGCTATTATAGAGGACCTCCAGACTGCTATTATAGGGGGACCTCCAGACTGCTATTATAGGGGACCTCCAGACTGCTGTTATACTGTAGATGGTGCTTCATATTATGTAGTCAGACTGCCATTGTATTGAGTAGTTCACAATACATGGGTAGACTGCAAATTTTCTTATCTTTTAGAGTTTTCTATCTATTAAAGCACCGTCCGTTTAAGTGCAGACTCTTCTGTTCTGAACATGTGAACATATGAAATGGTCATTATTATCATTCCCTCCGTCCACATACATGCTGATAAACCTCCTCCCTGCTGTGTGTCACTGATACTAATTTTCACATGATGACAATAAGATTTATAAGCATTTCTTTTCCTACTGACTTTGTCTTATGTCTAAAATCTTCCTTTCCCTGTCTTAAGATCCACAGGAGGTTTTGAAGGCCATGCGTAGTTATGTCCGCTACTTCTTCGGCTGCAGAGACTGCGCTGATCACTTTGAGGAAATGGCTAAAGAGTCCATGAACAGTGTCCATAGTCTGGATGAAGCCATCAGATGGTTGTGGTCCAGACATAACACTGTCAATAAGAGATTGGCAGGTAAGTTGTAGATGAGGAATAAGGATACTAAAATTCATGATGTATCCCCTGATCTAACACAACCACTTATACCTATCCCTATACCTGCATCACAGCATTTATAGAGCTGCCTGTGGGAAATAACTACAATTGCAAAAATGTCCCACATGTGCTGAAAAATTGTTTCAAAGTACTGGCCACTAGGTGTCTCCCTTTCCCCTAAATTGCTGACTGCTTTTGTCAAGTAAAGAAATCAGGCGATACCTTTTAGAGGCTAACTGAGTATATTTATAAGTAAGCTTTCAGGAGTGCTCGCTCCCTTCATCAGACATGGTGTGATACAAGAACTGAAAATTAACAGATTTTTATACACATGGTTTTCAAAGCATTTTAGAGTCCTTAAAAAAAATTGCAATCTAAGTAGAGAAGTTATTTACAACAGGTCACAGATAACAGCAAGAATTACTGATCCCTCCGTCACGCACCACAAGTTTCCAGACAGTTTTTTTTGACCTGTTGTAAATAACTTCTCTACTTAGATTGCAATTTTTTTTAAGGACTCTAAAATGCTTTGAAAACCATGTGTATAAAAATCTGTTAATTTTCAGTTCTTGTATCACACCATGTCTGATGAAGGGAGCGAGCACTCCTGAAAGCTTACTTATAAATATACTCAGTTAGCCTCTAAAAGGTATCGCCTGATTTCTTCACTCTTCCACTACTTTCAATGGCTAACACGGTACAACATTATACTACTTTGTCAAGTAAAATCCATCTCTATAAGTAGAGGCGCTGATTCGGGTTGCAGGAAGTGGAGGCAGGGTTTTACTTTCATAGTCACTAACACTGCTCACCTCCTCCTTCTTCAGAATGCCCTGTATTGCTTCTAATATTAACCCTTTCCTTTATGTAAAGCCAGCTACAGTATGCTGGCTTTGCATCCACAACTATCCTGTGTGTCCTAGACAGGCAGGGCGCATTGTCCTGACATTACCACTACTACAGTCTATAGCGTCACATGTGAGGGGACTGTGAGACAAAGCAGTAAAGCAGGGTACAAGGCTTTATTAGAGGATATTGTAAATGGCTTTGATTGGGGGACAGGAAAGGGTTGATATCAGAGGCAATACTGTGCTGCCCTTTGGCCAGTGTTTATACAGTGCATGATGGGAAGTCAGGAACAAGAAGTCCTAGCACCTATATTGATGTCCGACATCTCACACAGGGGACATGGCCCCCCAGAAATGGAAAACTAGAAGGAATGCAGAAAAATTGGGAAAATGGTATGGGCAAAAAATAAGCATAAACATGATCATGAATGCCATAAGTAGCATGTAGACTTTTTTTTTTTTTTTTTTTTTAGTTTGAGTGAAATGACTGATATGCTACAAAGAGGTTGCCCAGGTTTGCTTTCTTTCTTTATTGTCCATGGGCTGTGTTTGGTGCAATACCCATATCTCCCAACTTTCAAAGGATTGAAGAGGGACAAAACGGTGTACCGGGGCAAATTTACTTATAGGAAACCCCAGCAGTCCAGCCTACTTCCACTTCAGCTCTGTCCATTCCTATACATGTTTGCGTCCCTACACAGTATAATGCCCATATAATGGTCCTTTTGGTCCCCACACAGTATAATATCCCTATGGTATAATGCTCCCCTCATTGTGGCCCCTACATTATTCCCTGAATGTGCCCCATTATAATGTCCCCCCTCATGCCTTCACATAATAATGTCCCTATAAATATATTCTCACACATTATAATGTTCCCTCTTGGTGCCCCCACAGTGTTATGCCTCCAGCAAACAGAAATAACACTAATACACACCACCCCGTTTCGCGCGGGCAGCTCTCTGCTTCACCATTGTATTCAACTCATCTGCATCCAGAGGGACTGTTCGCTGAATCTCGGATAGCTGGGAGATATGAATACCTGACAAGAAAATTTTTATTTTTTTTTTTAATTCTGGGTAACCCCTTTAAAATGAACAATAGAAAATTACTTATTGTGTAAATTAATTTTTTTTAAGTTTTCCATGTCAGTATATGTTAAATGACCACTAAGTCTCATAACAGGCTATCGCTTCTGGTTCTGTAAAGACTACTTTTTCAGCAACCATCTCCTTATCATAACGGGCAGGATGTACTAGTCACAGAGTATGCTTACAACGCTCTCTTATAGAAGTCAGTCAGTGACCTCCGTAGCTCCTATGGTATATAAGGCTGCTGTAAAGCATATCTCTGAATGCTGTTAATAGCAGTTCAGTCAAGATAATTGCCCTCATTATGATATAAAGAAAATAGAATTAAAAAAATATACAGTATATATATTTATATAAAATCGTAATGGAATAAAGTAATACAGATTAGAAAATTTTAATTACTATTCATAGCCTCTGGTTTTAATAACAAAACCATATAGGTGATACAATCCCTTCCATTGTAAGTCTGTGTCTAGAAATCAGATGGATCCCATGTTTGGTTATGCCCTGTACACAAGCCCTGATAACCAGGATCTTTATATTTGTTGTCCTGTTATTTTTGTTTCTGCTGGTCGGGAGTAGATACATGACCACTCACCATATCACCTTTTACTAGGAGATGCAACCGAAGATCCAGACTTTCCGAAGATTCAGTGGCCTCCTGTAGAGATTTGTCCAGACTGCCAGATAAAGGTTGATAATAATGTGACCTGGGATGAGGATGCAGTACTCCGCTTTATGAAAAAACGCTTTTCTGTGGACAATTTGTCGAATGACTACTTAATGGATGAATCCGTCCTGTTGCAAAATCAGAGAAAACGTATAGGTAGAGTCAGGACCAAGAGGGAGGTTGAAGAAAAACAAACAGATCCTGAAAACCAGACTGTAAGTCACTCAATAATCCCACCAGACAAGGCAAAAGAACCTGAAGATAAACCTATCATTTCTAAAGAAAAGCCAAATCCCCACCGCAAGCCCACCATAATAAAAATGAGAACTTTAACAGCTTCCCAGGCTGGAAAAGAGACAGAAGAGGACATTGTGGATTTAGATAAGTTTGATCATCATTTTCAACATCGAACACTGCAGGATTCCAACTCCAAAAAGAATCGATTCGCCATCCAACCAGAGAGAATGTTAGATTTTCCAGATTCCGACTTTGACCAAGAAGCAGTACGACTGCGCCTGCTTAAAAGAGGGGTTGATGCAAACGCTTTCCTTGGCGTGGTGGTAGAGAATGGGGAAGTGAACTGGAAAGGGCGTTGGGTGAAGATGCTTGAGGTTGGTTTCTCTCGTCTGGACATCAGCATCTGTGTCATACTGTATTTCCTCACCAGCATGTGCTTACTGGGTATGTACCTGTATCTAAGTTTCCGATCCCGGCTCAGACAGCGGTGTTTTTTTCTGCAGCCATGACACCAGTATTGTTGTGCGGTTTTACAGTACTACAGACCTGAAGTTTTATGGAACTGTATGTTTTACAAGAGAACAATGTGCCTTTTCAATCTGTGGAAGTTCTGTGCCAATAGAGTACAACCCCTCAAGACCAAAGCTAAAATGGTGGTAGATGTCAGACCAGCTGATGTTGTAAAAAATAAAATAAGACTATTTTAATGAAACGTGTTGATTTATTAAAGTTATGGAGATGCTATGTACATTGATATCAGCAGGCACTTATAATCTTCTGGTGCACTCAGCAGATACACCGGCTGCATACAATATGTGGTTTCCAATGATATCAAACAGTTGACCGAATTTTGCAACATTTGTGATCCACAAAGAATGCATGAAAATAATTTAATGGGGTTGACCCAACTTTTTATTTTATTCCTTATCCACAGGTGCTTGGTGAGGGTCTGACCACTAATCACAAGAGTGAGGGGTCCCATTCCCACATCTGAATGGAGCTGCGGGTCAAGCAAGCATACCGTGTATTGGCCGTATAAAGCACGCAGTTATCTCCAGTAGTCCCACAGTGAATGGATGCACATGCATGGCCTGACGCTCCATTTAGACGAAGGGACAGTTCACCAATTCTCATGATTGGTGGGGTTCCAGTGGGTACACCCCACTGATCAGCATGTTATCCCCTATCCCCCAGCATGTCATCCCAACCCGTTTAAGACCTAATGCACAAGGAAGGACCACATTCATGGAGTCTCTTTGGGATGTCTTATCGCTGGGGGCTTAACAATTGGAACCCATAGCAATTGCAAGAACTGAGTCTCCGCTTGACTCCAAATGTCCACATGTAAATGGAGACTGTACATGTGTGTGGCCATTGCTTCATTCACTTCTTTGGCACTGATGGAGATCGCTGTGCTGAAAGTCCCATAGAAGTGAATGGAATGGTGGCCACTCATCTGCATCGCTGTTCCATTCACAAGGGGGCATGTGAGGGCCTACAGAGAGCCCGTTTTTCTGATCAGTGAGGGTTCTAGCAGTGCATAGGAGATAAATGTCATTAGTGAGATAACCCCTTTAAGAGAGAGACAAGTTTACAAAACCTGAATTCGCACGTCTCTATCACGACACTCTATTCTCAATTTGCTCTCAAGTTTATATTATGGCATCACCATGTTTTCTAAGTAAAGGCTATCCCCAAAGGGTCTCTCATTTGTCCATCAGTTCTATATCTAACCTTTCACCTGGTGAGAATGTATTCTGGACCAGTAAGTGCCTGCGGGACAGACTAGCGTTAGACACAGCTTTTGTTTTTTTTACTCCTGGCATACCCCCTGAGAACCACTGATCTACTGGATTCTACAAAGCGAGAAACCAAGAGACCTTTGATAAACTGCATAAGAGAACCAAACTTGGTTAAGATGGAAGAAATTGTTCCTACAGGGTGGACTACATAAAGTCAACATGACCCATAAATGTGACCGCAATTGTTCCCTATGGGGAAAAAAACTCACAAGTAACAAGTAAGTAGATTTTTGACTGTTTATTTGCAACTTTCATAAGGAGATCATTTGGTTTAGACATACAACCCCCTGATTCTGAGATATATACAGTGGGGAAAAAAAAGTATTTAGTCAGCCACCAATTGTGCAAGTTCTCCCACTTAAAAAGATGAGGCCAGCCTGTAATTGTCATCATAGGTAGACCTCAACTATGAGAGACAAAATGAGAAAACAAATACACACGGGGGGACCTAGTGAATGACCTGCAGAAAGCTGGGACTAACGTAACAAAGGCTACCGTCAGTAACACACTACGCCGCCAGGGACTCAGATCCTGCAGTGCCAGACATGTCCCCCTGCTTAAGCCAGTACATATCCGGGCCCGTCTGAAGTTTTCTAGAGAGCATTTGGATGTTCCAGAAGAGTATTGGGAGAATGTCATATGGTCAGATGAAACCAAAGTAGAACTGTTTGGTAGAAACACAACTCGTCGTGTTTGGAGGAGAGTGAATGCTGAGTTGCATCCAAAGAACACCATACCTACTGTGAAGCATGGGGGTGGCAACATTATGCTTTGGGGCTGTTTCTCTGCAAAGGGACTAGGACGACTGATCCGTGTACATGAAAGAATGAATGGGGCCATGTATCGTGAGATTTTGAGTGCAAACCTCCTTCCATCAGCAAGGGCACTGAAGATGAAACATGGCTGGGTCTTTCAGCATGACAATGATCCCAAGCACACCGCCAGGTCCACGAAGGAGCGGCTTCGTAAGAAGCATTTCAAGGTCCTGGAGTGGTCTAGCCAGTCTCCAGATCTCAACCCCATAGAAAACCTTTGGAGGGAGTTAAAAGTCTGTGTTGCCCGGCGACAGTCCCAAAACATCACCGCTCTAGAGGAGATCTGCATGGAGGAATGGGCCAACATACCAGCAACAGTGTGTGCCAACCTTGTGAAGACTTACAGAAAATGTTTGACCTCTGTCATTGCCAACAAAGGATATATAACAAAGTATTGAGATGAACTTTTATTGACCAAATACTTATTTTCCACCATAATTTGCAAATAAATTCTTTAAAAATCAGAAAATGTGATTTTCTAGATATTTTTTCTCATTTTGTCTCTCATAGTTGAGGTCTACCTATGATGACAATTACAGGCCGGCCTCATCTTTTTAAGTGGGAGAACTTGCACAATTGGTGGATGACTAAATACTTTTTTTCCCCCACTGTATGATATATATTACAAAAGTGACCTCCATCTTTGTGCATCCTGTTATTGGTTCATAAAGGACTACACTGATTTATGTACACAGGCTAGAAGCTCAAGTGAAAAGGGGGGTTACAACAAGGCAGCTTTATATAGAAGAGCACAGTGGTAAGGTAGCCATCGTATCCAAGCTCTGATATATGATGGGTTCAAAAGGCCCCTTTGCCACATAGGACACCATTATCATAAATGACACAGTCAGGGGTCATGTTAAGGGGATTGTCCAAGGCAGATAACCAAGAGACCTGTGATAAGCTCTGACAGAATTACTTGTATAAGCTATGGCTGAAATGTGAGACCCCATCCGTACTGGTTGGGAGTGCATAGAGACTTTGTAGCATGACTGTTGTGTAGTCCCAGCTTCACTGTAGATGGTCTGATGTGACCAAATTTCAGACTTTCAGCACAAATATTGGATTTTACCACTGCACATCACCAAAAATACTCCAAAAAAAATCACCACCCTAAAGAAAAGTATTGACCACATTGTGTTGTAGGAACATTTTTCTGCAGCAGGCCTAGAAGCTTGTGAAAGTAGGAAGGAGTTTTTCTGATACTTTTATATATTTATATCATATATCTGATTGTAATGGGGCGCCACCTATCTTGTGCCATTTGTAATATTGGTTTATTTTATGTTGCAGTGGGACCCCTTTGGGGTCCAGGGCCTGGTCCCGCCTGCTACTTCTGCACCCTGAGTGGTAGCCTATCCTGTGGATCGGTCATCAGTATAAAATTCTCAGAACTGAATGCAGGAAAATACAGTATTTAATATAATTTGAGGTTCATAAAAAGTTTGCACAGCAGTTCCCATAAGGGCAGGACTGTTAATGGCGGAGGATCACACAGGCAGGTAGTCATTGCTTACAATATCTCGCCATGCACTAGTGACAAATAACTATACATATGTGGACAATCTGCTGACTTGTGTGCTTAGAATTCTTTGTCATTTTTGTCCACATCTTGAAAGATATCCAAGTCCTTGTGTGTCTGACCAGATTTTAAGGACAATACATACTTAAACATATTGCCTGGATTTATATACAGTAAATTCAATAAGTAGCCAAATAGAATCAGGCAAAGGACAGAGAATCCATGGAGCATGAATAAGACCAGTCTGAACAAGAAGACGCAACACATTAGTTTTGTTTAACCATAATTGAATTCAGTTTGGGTTAAGCGCTCTCGCCTTCCACTTGTCTTACCCTCCGCTTCCACTCAGAAGTTCTACTTTCTTCTTCTTCTTCCTTTCTGAAGCGGTGAATGGAGACGTACAATAAAACGGGATGTGTTCCATGGAGCCATAGAAATGAACAGGTCTGTATATTATTCACAATTATGGATCCAGAATTGCAGGCGATATACTGAAGACAATTGTGTGGATGTATGCCTGGGGCCTGGATTTACACCCGACGGAAAGCAATCACATAGTCTCCTATAGGAACAATGTTGTGGCCAGTAGCGTCAGTTGTCACACCGGAAGCCTCCTTGTGCTGGATAGAAGAAAGCTCCATACGGCATTACTTGGTCTGTCATCTATTGTGTATAGCTCAAGCATAATGTAGACACCACAAACTACTCATACAGGAACCCAGACTTACCCTTTCTGGCCTCTATAGCAGCACAGTCAAGCATAAGCTGTTACCGTGAGCCATTTCCAATATGGGCAAGTAAGTCAAGGCGCTAAATTTCCAGTTGTGTGACCACAATGTTCTTTTCCATGGACAACAATGGTAGTTTAATTGCATCAGTGGCTTTTACACAATTTGCAAGCAATGTTATTCTGCCATGTAGCCCCATCCTTATATGCACTAAATTCATCTACATCTAGAACAGGATGGTAATATCTATTAAAACATACTGTATCTCCTGACAGCCCCTAAAGAGATTCTGTATGGACTGATCCTCTGATTTGGCCATACAACTTACTGATCCATAGATATTTTTCAAAACAGACATCTTTGTCCTTGCGGCTGATGAATAGAATGAAAGGACTGCTGAAAGAGCTAATGTACACAAAATGGGAATGTAAAGGGAGTGTCACCAGGGTGAACCATACTAACCAGCAACAGTTAGATAGGTCAGGTTCACCTGAATGTAAGTTTTTTTTCTTTCCCCCGTGAAATTTCATGCATCGGATGCCAAGATATTAATTTATTTTGCAGTATGCAAATGAACAGTCGGGAGCACTGCTCTAATATGTCCTCCTTCCTCATTTGCTTCTTTGAGTGTCAGGGTCAGGCAGCTAAGCTAAAATCTCACCTGGCCCTGGCACTCAAAGAAGGGAGGGAGGAAGGAGGACATATTAGAGCAAAGTGGGGCGTAGTAGTTTGGAGCAACAGAGCCTGCCTCTTGCAAATTCATTTCCCCCAGGGAAAAACCCTTACATTCAGGATAGTCTGACCTATCTACCTGTGTTGCTGGTTAATGTGCTTCACCCTGGCGACACTCCCTTTAAAAGGGTTTCGGTCCTTTAAAAGAAAATTAAAAACATCAGCAAATCTAATAAATATCAAAATCCGTCATCTCTTGATCCTCCTCCGCTCCAGTACAGAAGTCTTATCAGTCACCCCAATTGTTTGCTTAGAAGTGTGACTGCTGCAGCCAGTCAGTGGCCTCGATGGCTATGTGTTGGGCTACTAGTGCTTATCAGCTGCAGCACTCATATGCTGGCCACTTGTATACAAAGTCCAACGGAACCACTGGAGCTTGTGTGCTGGGGGCCAGCAGATTGGAGAGGTGACTACTGTTATTTTTGCTATTTAATCATATTTTGCAAATGTTTTACCCTTTTTAAGGGTTGGATAACCCCTTTAAGTGAAAAGTAGGTTATAACTACGCAGTTTCATATACAGCAATAGTGTAGACGTGGCCCCCAGACCACATAACACATCAGTTTTATAAAAGGAACATTAGGCGGAATTTATTAAGGCTGAGACATTATGTGCCAGTCTTAATATTTTGTATCCTAGCTGCAAATGTGGCATCCCAGAGCTGGCTATGGCTGGGCTGAGGGTGATCTCTGTGCATTGTATTATTTCCTGTTGTTTCATAGCCTGTGTGACATAGCAGGGGGTCCTGAGTCTCACACAACACAGCGCCACCTAGTGAGCCTCACACATGCATTACACCTCCCATAGGATTGAATAGTAACCAAATGTCCAATGGGAGGACATCGCCTGGGAAAAGGGGAGGAGTCAGCTGATCACTGGGTCCCCATGGTAACACCCCTGCAGGAAGGTCCTGCGTGTGAGGAGTTAGAAGTGTGGAGTGTTAGGAGGAGGAGGTGAGGAGATAAGTGTGATGTCCTGTGAAGAAAGCAGTGAGTTTAGTGCAGGAATCTCAAGTCCTAGACAGGCCCAGGAAGGTTGGAGAGCTGACATACTCCAGCTATTCAGAAGATCCTGTCCCCTGTCTGCCTAGCCATCGCCCTGAAGGAAGTCAAGCATCATTATCTTGTCAGCCTGAGACTGTGGAGAGAACATTCTGGAACACGTGCTCCATAGCAAGTATCACAGGATCCAGGGGCCAAGGCCAGACCTGTGGAATATCCTGCCACCCTGACTATTGTACCCCGAAACTCTGAGCTATCAGGACCACATAACATGAGTGGGGAATATTATGTGCTAGTATCATGGTGGGCATCCTCCTATGAGCCAAATAGGAGCCCAGACGCACCTTAGGGCTGTAACACTGAAGTATAAGGGGCTAGGAACACCTTTCATCAAGTCTACCCTGCACCCCAGGACTTTGCTGTGTCACCAGGCGTACCCCGTTGTTTTGTAGTGAAGAAACTGTTTAAGCATTTGTGCCTCCACACCCATGGAAGTAAAAGTTCAACTTTACAACCGTTTCTGTGTCTGACTCTGCACCGACAACATCAGGGCGCCCCAAACACCACCAGTCGGCACAGTATAGGGGAAGCGCCCCGGGGGGAACAATCACCACCAACATTTGTGCAGCCCCCTCATCACCGGTACCAGTGGTGGTAACGTGGGACAGCACCAGCGCTGCGCCCTCGTGCCCAGAGACCGTGACAAGTCTGCGCTGTTTGCACCCCCGCAATCCCAACTGCAGCGTTACCTTCCATCTGGTCACCGCAAGAAAAATTGGCGTCACGAACAGGATACGGGTGTGTGCCATTTTGAGAAAGTCGCCACGAAAAGTGCGCCAAATTGTCTCCAGAGCATCGGTCTTTATTGTGGACTTTGCTAAGATCAAGTTTATTCCCTGAGAGTGCTTGCCACAAAGAGGGGGAGCCCTATACCCCTGAAGTAAGCCTTAAAGACTGTCCTCTCAGTGTGTTACAGCCCTGGAAGAGTTAAAACGCCCAGGACTTGTTTGCTGCGCCACATCGCTGTGTAAGAACGCCCACAAAGGGTTAACTGTACCTTGCAAAAGTGGGGGAGATTTTTAGCACTGCCCATGAGGCCAGGAGACCCATCTGCCGCCATCTTAGGAGAGCCCAGAATGCTGAGCGCAATGCTCCAGCACACCCATACAAGAAAGTGAAAGGCGAACGTGCCGGCGCCATTTCTGACTCTCCGGTGCCGCATCACCGTCCCTGCTGTGCACCGCTGATCTCTGGTCCACGCTGCAGTTGCTGTCAGTGAGTACTGTGCCTCCCTGTCCTTGTCTTCAGTCCTCCCACGGCCCCAGCGAGTGTTTTCCGTGTACAGTGTCTGTGGGGAGTGCCACCATTAAAGAGGGGGAGCACACCGTCAGCCTGCATCACAGTGACTCTGTTAATAGCTACAGCATTCTTAAAGGGACAGCATTCCAAGTTGTAGTCTCCATTCCCTGCCAGCAAGCAGTTGAGTTTCTTAAAGAGACGGCGACCTAATTTCAGTCATACCTGCAAACAACATGACTGAGCAAAGTGACATTGTGCCATCTGTTTCTAGTGATTCAGCAGTGCCCATGGCGAGCAGCCTACCATTCTCCATGCCATTTTACCCTGGCGCACCATGGCTGCCGCGCTACAAAGAGGAGGCGCATACCCTCAGGGACTTTCGTGAGAAGATGCTGTCTCTCTTCCAGTTCTATCCTCTGAATACAGAACAGCAGATACAGATCCTGCTGGGCCAGCTTGAGGGTGCTGCAGCTAGGGAGGTCAAATCCTGGCCTGCCTCTGACAAAAGAACCCCTGGGCAAATTCTGGACAAACTCCATGTGAACTTTGACGTGCGATCTGTCTCCGAGGTAAAGATGCGCTTCTTTTCCAGACGACAACTACCTGGTGAGACCCTGCGGGACTATGCTTTATCCCTCCAAGAGGCGTTCAGAGCTGTGGTGCAAGTGGATCCACGTGAAAATGTGGACTCTGATAAAATCTTGCTTGACCGCTTCATAGACGGGGCGGGTACCACATTGCTCCAGAGTCAGTTGCGAATGCTTGCTGCACAACATCCCAGCATCACGTTTGCTGACTTCAAGGCCCTTGCCATCCAGGTCTTGGGACAGGAGCAGACCCAGCCGAGCCCAGTCATCTGTGCTCCCTCACCTGGACCCTCAACAAGCATTGCTCCAGTTGTCCTGCCACTACCTCTGGGTACCTCACCTGCTGCCCAAACTGCGCAGACTACACCAGCAGACTCCAGAGATGACCTTCTGGCCCGAGTGGATCATCTGACCCGTGCCATGGAACAGATCACCGTCCGTCTAGATCGTCTGACCCAGCCGTCTTCATCGTCCAGTGATCCTTTGCGAAGTCTCAACATCTCACCTGAGTCGCCACCCAGACGTCCGTCTTCAGTGAAACCTCTGCAGAGTGAGAGGCCATACTGTACCTATTGCCATAGATATGGACACACCAGGCCTCAGTGTTTTCAGTTAAATGGGCCACCCCCGAGGCAGCGGGCCGCCCCTCGGGAGGAAAGAAGAAGGGCCCAGGTGAATCTTCAGTGCCATTGTCACGCTTCGTCTCAGCCTGCCCACACATCACAATCCGGGTGAACGGCGTCCCTCTGACAGCGTTGGTGGACACTGGATCTCAGGTAACAACCCTGCGCAAGCAGGTGTTCCTTGAACATTGGGATTTAGGTGTGTTGAATAGAACACCTGACACATGGATAAATCTGTGTGCCAGCAATGGACAGCCCATACCACAGCAGGGTTATTGGGAACCCACTATCCAGATTGGGGACTTGAAACTGCCTAGACAGGGTGTAATTGTCACTGATGTAGAGGATGATAGGTTTGCAGTTGTAATATTAGGCATGAATGTTTTACGCCATTGCTTTGCAGAAGTGTTGGATGCCTTGCATGCCTCTCTCCTTACAGCTTCTCCCAGTGACCAGCAGACCATTCAGCGGGCCATTCGTGTACTCAATGCCCAGCACAAGTTCGCCAACAAACAAGGTGAAATTGGTCGAGTCCGGATCCAAGATACCCGTCCAGTAACCCTACAGCCTGGAACAGAAACTATGGTGTGGTGCCGTGCCCGTCCGGGCATAGAAAATCAGGACTACGAGGCCTTGCTACAACCCATACAGGTAGATGGCCAACCACTTGTCATGGCTGCCCGCAGCCTTGTCACAGTTTCCAATGGACGTGTTCCTGTCCGCTTAGTCAACTTGGGCGATGCTCCCGTGAACCTCCACAAGTTCCACTCTGTGGCCCTGCTACACCGGTTAGCACCAGAAGACATTCTCTCTGGTGATTCTACCGCCACACAGCGTTCCACCCAAGCTGCTGAGAACATTCAGAATGGAGCCACGAAGTCCTGGTGGGATGAATTGAACGTGGGAGACGCCAATACCCCTATAGAGCACATCAATGGGGTTCGCAATGTGGCCAAGCGTTACCAACAGGCATTCAGCAAACACCCATTGGACTTTGGTAAGACCACGACCATACAACATCGCATTCTGACTGGCGACCACCATCCAATCAAGGAGCGTCACCGTCCAATACCACCAGCGATGTACCAACCGGTGAAAAAGATGATCCAAGAGATGCGAGATGCTGATGTCATCCGGGAGAGTAACAGCCCCTGGGCAGCCCCGCTAGTCCTTGTCAAGAAGAAAGACGGAACCCTACGATTTTGTGTGGACTATCGTAAACTCAACAATGTCACGCACAAAGACGCATACCCATTGCCACGGATTGAGGAATCTCTAACGGCTTTGGGATCAGCTACCTGTTTCTCGACCCTGGACTTAACCAGTGGATACTGGCAAGTCCCTATGGCGCCTGAAGATCGTGAAAAGACTGCGTTTACGACCCCGATGGGACTCTTTGAATTTAATAGTATGCCATTTGGGCTATGTAATGCCCCAGCCACATTCCAACGGCTTATGGAGAGGTGCCTCGGCCAGGAGAATTTCCAGAGTGTGCTACTGTACCTGGACGATGTTATTGTATTCTCCCGGACATACCAAGAACACCTTCGTCACCTGTCCGAGGTATTCAAGGTACTTATACAGCACAGCCTAAAGTTGAAGCCCTCCAAGTGCTACCTGTTGAAACCCCAAGTTCACTACCTTGGGCATGTCGTGAGCGCACAAGGCGTCCAACCTGATCCTGAAAAGATCACTGCAATCCAGAACTGCCGAAGACCAACTACCGTCAAAGAAGTCCGAAGCTTCCTTGGATTCGCAGGTTACTACCGGCGTTTCATACCACACTTCGCCCAAGTAGCCGAGCCTCTGAACGAGTTGTTGCGCGGTTGTCCCAGAGAAAACTACAACCGAAAGCTTCCGGTAGACTGGACAGCGCGTCAAGAGGAAGCCTTTCAAGCGCTTAAAGCACTTCTGACGCAACCACCAATTCTAGCCTATCCCGACTACAGTCAGCCATTCCGCTTGTACACAGATGCAAGTCACCAAGGTTTGGGTGCAGTGTTGTCCCAGGTTCAGGACAACAAAGAGCGAGTCATCGCCTACGCCAGCAGGAGTCTGAGAGGCGCGGAGAAGAACGACCAGAACTATAGTTCTTTCAAACTCGAACTTCTGGCGCTTGTCTGGGCCGTGACAGAGAAGTTTAAAGACTACCTGGCTGCCACACCCTTTACCGTGTACACAGATAACAATCCGTTGGCGCATCTGGACACTGCTCGACTGGGAGCCCTTGAACAACGGTGGGCCTCAAGACTCGTGAATTACAAGTTCACGCTAACGCTGATGCACTCTCAAGGTTGCCTGTGGGAGAAGAACCACCCCGAGAAGACATCTGGGAAGAGGTGGAGATGCCACCATTCTACAACAAGTTTGCCCAACAGGTTGCTATTGGTGTCCCTGTAGAAGGAGAATCTCTGGCGAAAACAGCTGCCGAATCCCTCCAGGAGCCATCTCTGTGGAAAACGTTCCAAGAAGAGAGCAGAGTTTTAGGAGAATTGTCAGATTTCCTGCTTACAGGAAGAATACCAACCCGTGTAAAGAGAGGTCTTCATGACGTGGAATTAAAACGCCTTTGGCGACAGAGGAAGCGCCTGTTTGTCCAACGAGGTCTTCTACTTAGAAACACTCTTGATCCTGTCACAGGTGAAAGGCTTCATCAGATCCTCGTACCAAGAAGAGACGCACAGATGATACTTGAGGCGTATCATGACAGATCCGGTCACTTCGGGGGTACAAAAGACCGAAGCTACCATCCGTCGTCGCTTCTATTGGGTTGGGATGAGGAGTGACATTGAGAGTTGGTGCCGAGAGTGTCCCGCCTGTAGTATCACCAAGGAAGGTCGAAGAGATCAGAAGGCCCCTCTACATCCAATTAAGACTCAAAAGCCGTGTGAAATTGTTGCTCTGGACCATGTGAAGTTGGGTCCCACACGTTCCGGCTACAGCTACGCTCTGACAATGGTGGATCATTACTCCAAGTTCCTTGTCATCGTGCCTGTCAGAGATCTTACAGCAAGAACTACGGCTGAGACCTTCTACGCAAAGTTTGTCCGCCATTACGGTTGTCCTGAGCATATCCTCACCGACCGTGGATCGGCGTTTGAATCAAAATTGTTCCGTGAGCTGTGTCAGTTCCAAGACTGCAAGAAGTTGCGAACCACAGCGTATCACCCTCAAGGGAATGGTATGTGCGAGAAGGCAAATCAAGTGATCATCGGCATGCTAAGAACAGCCGCAGTTACACCTGGTGTTGAGTGGCCTGAGCGTATCAAGGACTTGGCCTATATTTACAACAACACACCCCAAACATCTACGGGATACGCACCATTTTATCTAATGTTTGGAAGACAAGGTCAACTTCCTTCAGACTTAACCCTTGGTGTGAAGGTCCCTGACACCATCAATCCACTACCCATAACAGACTGGGTTGTTGAACACCGCCGACGTATGGAGGAAGCTAAAGAGATAGTTGAAACGCGCATGGATGAGGTTCGTAGGAGACAACAGGAGGATTACAACCATCACGCCCATGCAGCACCCCTGAAAGTTGGCGACCGTGTATGGTTAAGGAATAACCATCGGAATGGGAAATTGGATCCATTCTGGGAGAAAGAACCATACAGTGTCATCTCCATACCATATCCTGAATCCGACGTGTATGAGATCTCTAAACCTGGGAGACAGCCCCAAGTAGTACACCGAAACCGTCTGAAGCTGTGCCTTAAAGAAGGACTACCCACAGAGGTGCCCCCAGCTGAGACAACGAGTACAGAGATCTTGTCACCGTATGAAGCAAAAGAGAGACACCCAACGTTAACTGAGCTTATGTGGGCGCCTAAACTACTACCATTTAGCTGTTATCCAGCAATTGCTCTAGTGCAAGAGAACCCTTCGACAGATGATTTAATTGATTTCAGTGACTCTGTTCCTGATTCAAATCTTGTTCCACTTAGGCGTTCTGAGCGTACCACAAAAGGCATACCTCCAACACGTTATAGTGATGCCATGGCTGTCCTTGGGTAAAAGAGGTTAACTGTCTCTGCTTCTGTATATATGTTATTCCTGCTCTGATTACATTAATGTTTTTCCTGTGTGTATATACAGTATATATATAATATCTTGCCATGTAATATAGTATTTACATTTATATGCAACAATCCAAGCCATAGTGCCTGGCTCCCCGAGCCAAGGAAGTTCTGTTACCCCATTGCGGTATGGACATTGGTGCTAGAGTGCCTACTCTTCCTTACAGAAAGGACTGTTTATTGTTTCTCAGAGAGACTCTCATGATAATGGACACTCACGAAATTTGTGCCATAGAGCCTCTGGACCCATTTGCACTACTGTTGTTTCTATATGGACTGTCTGATGGTACCGCCAAAAGGTTCCATAAGTCTGAGTTTAATTATCTCTCCGTTACCCTTCAGACTTCTCATGGACATTCCAGGACTATGCCGGGAGGTCTTACCTCAAGTTTCTAGGTATTATATTTTTCTAAACTGTTAGTGACATTTGCACTTTATTCGTATTTATTAACGTTATGTTACATTTCTCACCTTCACCCCAGCCCGTCGCCGAGGTCGGCTCAGTGAAAGAGGGGGAGTATGTGGCATCCCAGAGCTGGCTATGGCTGGGCTGAGGGTGATCTCTGTGCATTGTATTATTTCCTGTTGTTTCATAGCCTGTGTGACATAGCAGGGGGTCCTGAGTCTCACACAACACAGCGCCACCTAGTGAGCCTCACACATGCATTACACCTCCCATAGGATTGAATAGTAACCAAATGTCCAATGGGAGGACATCGCCTGGGAAAAGGGGAGGAGTCAGATGATCACTGGGTCCCCATGGTAACACCCCTGCAGGAAGGTCCTGCGTGTGAGGAGTTAGAAGTGTGGAGTGTTAGGAGGAGGAGGTGAGGAGATAAGTGTGATGTCCTGTGAAGAAAGCAGTGAGTTTAGTGCAGGAATCTCAAGTCCTAGACAGGCCCAGGAAGGTTGGAGAGCTGACATATTCCAGCTATTCAGAAGATCCTGTCCCCTGTCTGCCTAGCCATCGCCCTGAAGGAAGTCAAGCATCATTATCTTGTCAGCCTGAGACTGTGGAGAGAACATTCTGGAACACATGCTCCATAGCAAGTATCACAGGATCCAGGGGCCAAGGCCAGACCTGTGGAATATCCTGCCACCCTGACTATTGCACCCCGAAACTCTGAGCTATCAGGACCACATAACGTGAGTGGGGAATATTATGTACTAGTATCATGGTGGGCATCCTCCTATGAGCCAAATAGGAGCCCAGACGCACCTTAGGGCTGTAACACTGAAGTATAAGGGGCTAGGAACACCTTTCATCAAGTCTACCCTGCACCCCAGGACTTTGCTGTGTCACCAGGCGTACCCCGTTGTTTTGTAGTGAAGAAACTGTTTAAGCATTTGTGCCTCCACACCCATGGAAGTAAAAGTTCAACTTTACAGCCGTTTCTGTGTCTGACTCTGCACCGACAACATCAGGGCGCCCCAAACACCACCAGTCGGCACAGTATAGGGGAAGCGCCCCGGGGGAACAATCACCACCAACATTTGTGCAGCCCCCTCATCACCGGTACCAGTGGTGGTAACGTGGGACAGCACCAGCGCTGCGCCCTCGTGCCCAGAGACCGTGACAAGTCTGCGCTGTTTGCACCCCGCAATCCCAACTGCAGCGTTACCTTCCATCTGGTCACCGCACAAATGTGTGTGAATTATTAAAAGGCTCCAACTTCTTAAGAATTCTGGTGCACAATGGGAGGTCCCGTCCGCAAGAAACTAAATCCACGCCAGTTGGGGACTGCCATAGATGTCAGGTATTACTATTATGACTTATAGTAAATCTGTCAGACCGAAGTGTCCCCATCCCAGCCCGCCTTGATCCCCACCTTCTCTAAAGTGGCTAGCAGGTCGGAAAATGGACAAAGTGGTGCCTTTTTTTTTGTAGCAAACACATATTTGCAAAAAATGCATGCCAAATGGCACGTTAAAATTAATAAACTCCCGCCATAGTATGTAAGGGAGCCTTGTTATATTTTTTGCATGTGGCCTTAAGAACTTCAAGTTACAAATTTGTTCTTAGATCATTCAGGGCAGTAGAGATGAGGATGATGTCCAGTGATACATCTGCCTGTCTATAGCTCCTCCTGAGCGCTGAGCATATCCCTTCCCATTCCTTCCATTACCACACCAGAAACATCTCAGAAGATCTTCTTGTACACATTAAAGCCTTTCCATTCAGTGGAACATAAGTGAGCACCGATTACAGTCTGCTCTGGAGTGGAGGACACAGCAATTCCCTGTTTATCTCCACTTGTTATAGAGCCGAGACCTTAATCTGTGGTTATAAGAAGCATGAAATGTTCCCGTCACAATATCCTCAACACATTTTCTATTGAATTTTCCCTACCGACTTATCCAAGAGGCCAAAACGCTTTCTCCTAAAGTGCATGTAACCCAAATCGAATTTATATAACCGTCCCCATGACAATGTGTGACACACGTGCTCCTCTAAGTAAGGTGGGAGTCCATCTTTATTGCTGCCATAATCTGTCCTGTTTGTGTGAAGCCCCTTATGTCACGGTGCCAGCTGTCTATACTAGTCATATCTCTGGCCCATGATAATCTGGAGACTGGGAGGGATCCAATGTTTGCACTCACAGAGGAGCCCATCTGTTAAATCCTCATGTAACCAATTGGATGGTATTATGGAACAAGTTATCCTGGGTAATCCGGCTCCTGCCCTGCTGTGGATACATAGGGATAACCCAGCGGCTGCTAATCAACTCTATTAAGAGCTGGAGGGGGCAATGCCATGTCATCTGCAGTATGCAGATTCATTCTAGGGCAGAGGAGAACAGCTTCCTCTACATATTCCTGACAGTCAGTGACTACAGCGAGGGCCGTACAGACTTATACTAGAGGAGACAAGCCCTTCTTCTGTGCTATGGGACAATGGAATATAACACATGGAAGAGCTGCCATTCAGGGGTATGGGAAAGCTGAATGAGAACTGTGGAGGCTGTAATGGTGGTCATAATGCTTTTACCTTGCTTTCTTAGAAACATACAGTACTGTGCAAAGGTTTTAGACAGGCGTGGAAAAAATACTGAAAAGCAAGTTCACAAATAGAAGTGCTAATAGATTATTTTTATCAAATGAATTAAGTGAATGAAATAAAAAGAAAAATTAAATCAATTATTTGTGACCACTAGAGATGAATGAACCAAAAATCTTGAGTTCAGCCAAACCTGAGGTTTTTTGGGTTCACTACCCACAAACCACTGTTATACTCCGAGGGAATCTTCCTGCTCCAGAATGTAATAAGCAGAGGTCCAGGAGAGGGGCACTAAAATAAAAACCCTAAATACTCACCTTCCCTCACCTCTTCTAGGGTCCCTCATGGTGTCTACTGCAAGTTCCCTGACTGGTCCACAAACGCATCTACCTTGTGTCAGTCGCTGTATTGGTTGCCCATCCATCACAGAATACAATATAAAATTATCACACTGATCCACAAATCCATCCATAGCACTGCGCCCCCCTATATCTCCTCTCTCATCACTGTTTAACGCCCTAACCGTCCTCTCCGTTCTGCCAATGACCTTTGACTTGCATCCTCTGTTATCCGATAATCCCACTCCCGTCTCCAAGACTTTTCTCCAGCTGCACCGGTGCTCTGGAATGCTTTACCCAAGACAATCCAATTAATCCCCAACTACAGCAGCTTCAAAACTGCCCTAAAATCACATCTGTATGGTCAAGCTTATCACGTGCCCTGATCACAGTGTAGTGTGCGGAGGTGCAGAACAATAACACCCTTTAACCTTCTTCCTCTGTTCCTCAGATCCTGGCCCCTCCATCTAGAAGTTACACTGCACTCCTTGCACTTAGTATATGTTTATTCACAGATACTGGCTGGTGACGGGTTCATACAGCTTCAGTTACACAACCTTTTCTATTAAAATATGGCTGGACCATTGTAGCAAACAAGCCCTCTTGTGTCCCCCTATCTCCTCATAGATTGTAAGCTCTTGCGAGCAGGGCCCTCACTCCTATTGTTTGATATGTTTGTTTCTTTGTCACATTGTAATGTCTCATATTGTCTATTCATGTCCCTCTGATATGTAAAGTGCTACAGAATATGTTGGTGCTATATAAATAAAGTTGTTATTATTATTATTACATCTTCAGTCCTCTTACAGACTCTTCTATGATGTCTCAGGCCCCGGTGGATTGTTGAGACCTGTGATTTGTCCTCAGCAGTCATGTGTGGGGTGCCAATGTCATAATGCTGGGACCCATCACATCATGGAAGAGGCTGGAAGGGGACTGCAGACAGTGGGAATGCACACGGGAGGGATCCAGGAGAGGTGAGGGAAGGTGAGTGTCAGTGTTTTTATATACCGCACCTCCCCTGGGCCTCTGCTAACTCTACCCTGAAGTCTGAAGAGACCCAGAGTATAATAATAGCACGTTCAGTATATAAGTTTGGTCTGAAACTAAACTGCTGGACAAACCTCACAAATCTTCACAAAACAGGTCCACCCATCTCTAGTGACCACCTGTTTCCTTCAAAACAGCATGAATTCTTAAAGGGGACAACTGCAGAAAGTTTTTGAAGGAACTCAGCAGGGAGGTTGTTCCCACCATCTTGGAGAACTAAGCACAGATCTTCTGTGGATGTTGCTTGCTCCAATCCTTCTGTCTCTTTATGTAATCCCAGACAGACTGGATGATGTTGAGATCAGGGCTCTGTGTTGGCCATATCATCACTTCCAGGTCTCCTCCTCCAAAGAACGCTCGCATTGAATATTGATGGGATTTAGATTCCTCTTTTCTTCATTCATTTCATTTTGTTAATTGACAAAAATAAACTATTAACACTTCTATTTCAGCATTTTTTTCACACCTACCTAAAACTTTTGCACAGAATTGCATACAACTAAATACTAAATAGAATTTTTCTTTTTTTTTTTTTTTACAGAAAAATCTCATGAAACAATGGGGCATATGTAACAGTATAGACAAATATGTGCAGACCAGTGCTGTTAACTGACATAGATACATAGATACTGACCTGTAAAAAAATAAAATAGGTGCAGTGATAGCTACGATTCTCCTTTGTGTTCGGGTGGCGTACCAGTACATTGGCTCTGAGATGTCATATATGTGTGGCAGACACATATTTCTGCTTTGTGTTCACCATATCCAGTCATTACTCAATCTTCACAAGCAATTGTATTCACAGAAGGTGAAACAGGCAATGCTCCATGGGAAAGAAATATGCAAATTAGCTCTCCTCCAAAAAGGAGTAAAATATCTCAAATCAGCCAAACCAAAAACTCCAAAAGAAAGAGACATCAGTAGAATCACCATTACTTCTCTATTTAATATTATTTTATATATTTTTAGATCTTTTGCTTTCCTTCCATATTTTTCTTTCATGTTTCTCTCTCCTTTGCACCACAGATATAATAGTGTTATGGCAGGGAGCTGAGGTTATGCATTTCCCAAGGCTGCGCATCTCACATAGCCCAAATTACCATAGTTCATGGTTGACTTTGTTTGACCTTGAGAGCGCATTAACCATGAAATTGCCAGTATCTAAACACTGAACGTAAAATAATGTGGCAATGTACAGTATATATTCTAGCTCTGTTTCTCTCTCTCTCTCTCTCTCTCTCTCTCTCTATATATATAAAACTGGATTGAAGCTTTCTCAGTGACTATAATGGTAATATATGTAAGTGATTACAATATTAGAGCGAAAGGAAATTGGGGAAAACTGTACAACTGAAAGGAGGCTCTAGTACCCTGTAGTTCCGCCTCTAGCCTGGATACAAGATGAGGAACATTGAGGCAAGCAGGTTCTATATGGTATCCTGCGGTATATTTGCCCACAGATATTACACCTGGACCTGTAGATCCTGCACACTTATAGGTTGCTGAAGTTGGCGTCCTAGCTGGTCCCAGAAATGCTCAATTTCAAAATTTGGTGACTGGGCAGACCAGCGAATGGGTTGCAATCTGGTGTAGACATTCCTGGGAAACCCTTGCTGTGGGTGGGTGAGCATTATCCTGCTGAAAAATGCCAGTTAGAAGCTCAGCCATGAGAGGCAGCACATGTTGTCCTGCACATATCACTGAGCAGTTAGTGCTCCTCATATTACTACTAGGGGTGACTGACTGTCCTATGTTATGGCTCTTGGGTCATCACACCAGCGGTTGGGGCAATGTGTTGCTCCTCAGCAAGGGCAGGATTGAAATGCTCGAATCTGACCATTGTGGGATCCCAGACAGAACCTTGATTCATCACTGAAGACAATACAGTTCCAGTCTGTAGCAGTCCAGGCTTCTTATTCTTGATACCACTACAAACAAAGGAGATAGTGACTGGCTGTCAATGACAGGGCACGTAATGGGTGCTGTGACACCAAATTTTCTTCTGCTAAGTGCCTGGAAATGATCTAGGCAGAGACAGAGGGTGTAATGAAGGTTCCACCTGTGTTTGGATGGTGGACAAGGAAACTGTGAGAGCTGATTGTCTTGTTGTTGGTCTGTCTGGGCCATCCAGAGCCTGAGAGTGCCCTCACATAACTACTGGTCCCAGGAGCTTCTAGCAGCTAGGTCAGAACAGCCTAGAAGTTGGGCAATTCTTAAAAATGACTAACCTGCTTCTCTCAGTCCAATGATGTGCCACCTCTCAAAATCTGTCAACTGAGCAAAATGTCTTTGAGTGCGTCGCATAGACATGTCTAGCAGTCAACGATCCCTCACCAAGAGGTACACTGCCCAAAAGTAGCCTCTGAGAGCCTTTTAGGGCAGCGGCAGAAGCAACTTATGCCCTCTTGTGGCAAAACCCTGTGTCTGATCAAACCACACTTGTAATTATCTACATAGCTGCCATAATCTGACATATCTACATATCTGACATAACTGGCACCATGTCTTATAGAACATACATATCACATCAAAATGGACAAGAATTGTGCTGTTTCTGGAGGATAAAAAAATTCTACCCTTATACAATTCTTTTACGTCATTCTAGTTGTAAAGTGTATGCCTTTCTTCAATATATGAGGCGATCCATCTGCTCATTGGCAAGGCTAAGTCTCCTCTAAAGATCAATACTGTGCATCAAAAGATCTTCTTGTGATTGAGGATCAAGAATGAAATGGGTAAAAGAAATCTTCTGATCAATAAGGAATCATGACATTACTTTAGAAGGAAATTCACAATTATCTATAAAATTCTTGTTTCATGCTAGAGCTAGAAAGTAGCCAAAAATATGAGAATATTAACCACTTCCATACCGCCCATAAAATATATATGTCCAATGGATGGTTGTCTAGTTCTGCAAGGACATACCGGTACATCCAAGCAGAATTCAGTAGCTGCACAAAATCGTGTAGCTACTGAAACTGGGAGCCCGCTGTAACTTCAGCCGGAGCTCCCAGAGACAAGACAGTTAAGGATTATTACCTTCCCTGCCTTCCTGATCACTGTGTATACAGCAATCAATGAGCACTGTATACAGAGCTATGGGCGCTGCCATCTTGCAGCTGCCCTTTGACCCGGCAGTCATGTGATCCGCTGGGTGCAGCGTCTGCAAGAGCTGCTGGGTCCTACAGCATATTGTCCTATAGTATTGTTAAAGTAACGTGTAGGAGGCTGTATTCCTCCTGCAACTGGGGCTAAATGTACCAGCCCCAGTTACAGGGGAAATCAGCCTTCCCCCACAAAAAAAAAGTAGTCAGATGTCCCCAAAGGTCTATTATGACCTTATGGGGACACAATTTAAAAAAAATATATAAAAAAAATTAATAGAAAAATAAAAAAAGTATATAAAATAAGTAAAGAAATAAATAAAATAATACGCCAATAAAATGCCCTTATTAAAGGTTATAGCCCCACCCCCGACGACACCATAAAAAATAAAAATTACCGTAACGGACAGGAAAAACTATTTTATAAAGTTTTTTAGTAGCACTTTGTGTTATTAAAAAAAAAAAAAAAAGAAAAGTGAAAAACAGACCCGTTTTTCCTCCTCTTTTGTTTATATTTTCCCGGATATAAAAAAAAAATAAAACACATGCAAAAATAAAAGCAACGTAAAAATAAAGCCCTATGTGTCACCGAAAAAAGACGCAGAAATTAATTGAATAACGCAAATGATAAAAATGTTACAGCCCTCAAAACCACACATACAAAAAAAAACAAAAATGTGTCTGGTCCTGGAGCAGAAATTGGCCCGGTACTGAAGTGGTTAAAGTAAATCCTCTACACTAAGGGCAATGCCTCAGTTACAAGCAAGGATTACTCTTGATTCTAACTTGCAGGAATGTCAGAAGTATATGCACCCATTGCTAGGATATGCCTTAACATTAAGATTGGTTGGGATCCAACTTGTGGCACTCAAGGTATTCAAGCTGTGGAATTCCCCTTTAAGATCTAAACCTTGCATGATCTCTCAAACCATAAGAGATTTTGCCAGAAATACTAACACCGAGCTGTGGATATGCCATAAATACCCAAGACGGGAGCTCTAGTGAATGCAGACTGCACACAAAACATATTCTGGTTTGTTCAGCACTTTTTGGTTTACTGCTTAATTCCTTATGTGTTCCTTTATAGTTCCATGGCTTCAATATGAATCTACAATGTAGAAAAAAAACAAAAAACAAGATTTACTATTGTGGTTACGACTAGACACTGGTGTAAACACAATGCATCATTGGTGCACCTCTAACACAATGTGGTGATTCTTGGCGTATCTAGGTTGGAGTAGAATTTTTCAACATGTGGGTGTGAAATCTCATAAAAAGGGGACGTGGATTAAATGTGCCATGATGTGCCAAAAATGCTCCAAAATAGAGGTGAAAAATTCTGGCACAAAGTAAGCCAACTAAAAGGTGGCACAGAGCCAAACTAGACAGTCTAAAGATGTGCCAAATGTATCATCCTGCAACAGTCACTGTGATAAATCTGGTGTATTTTCAGACTGCCTGAAACATCTGCTCCGCCGCAGAAACCGCCAGAAATCAGCAGGGAGAAAAGTCCTGCATGGAGGACTTTTCTCTCCGCCAGTTTCAGTATAAAAATGGTGAACAAGTGGTGGAACCCATTATATTCTATGAGGTCCACCGGTGTCTGCGGGTAACCGCTGTTATAGCAGTCTGGCTCCCGTCATTTGGGTCCCCCAGAGAGCCATGCACAGATGTGAACCAAGACAAGTTTGCACTGTCTAACACTAACTTCTGCCCTTATTCTGTCTCCCATTAAATAATATTATACATTTACTGAAGAAATAAGCATCCTGCTCTTTCTTGCTGTGTATTCTGCAGCTGATTCGGCCGCAGAATCTACGGAGGAAAGATGCAAAGGAAAGCTGAAGCTACCGGAGGGGTGGAAATGGAAGAGGAATTCCTCTTCCATTTCTGACATGTGAACATAGCATAAGGCCCCACGTTGCAGAAAAGACGCTTTTTTTGTTGCAGATTTTTCTGCGTTTTTTTGAGCCAAAGCCAGGAGTGGATTGAGCAAGAGGGAGAAGTATAAGTGTTCCCTTTGTATATCCCATTCCTTTTGCAGCCACTCTTGGGTTTGGCTCAAAAAAACGCAGCACAAAAAAGGCAGCTTTTCCACAACGTGGGGCCTTAGGCATTTAGGTGCATTTTTCAGTGCATTGACATCAGCCAGAAATTGTAAAACGGCACGGACGGCACATGAATAATATAATGCTTTAAGGTTGCTGTGCCTACCAACCAAACTCTGGCTAGGTTGGTCCTACCAATCAGTGGATTGAGATAAATAACCAATCAGGGCTGTACTTCAACATCCAACCAAGGGCTGAGGCTGGGTATTTTATCCTGACTCTTTCCTTGCTCAAGTGCCTGTGATTGCATTTGTATCTAGGCTCTCTGTTCTCTGAATTCACTAGCTTTCCTGTTATCTGATGATCTCTTAGTTTACTGATTTTGGCTTGCTCTGTTGGTTCTCTCCCCTCTTGCTTTGGTCTATGGGCACGGACTGGAGGCAGCCATGTAGTATTCGGACTAAAAAATGAGCCTGGCTGCTGCATTCACAACATATTATAGAGGGGAAAGTTTAGTAAGTGAAGACTGAGTAGTAGGGAGTTATAGTAGTCAAGACCAATATGAATACCAATCTGAGTCTAGGCCTACATTCACAGGACCAATGGAAAAAACGGCAAAAAAATGGAAAGAAACTGAAAAGTTAAAGTTTTCCTGGATCCTCATAGATTTGAGTATATTGAGGGACCAGTGAAAATGGGTAAAAATAGGACATGTCCTATTTTTGAAGGTCCTTTAAAACAGAACATCAACACAATGGTCATGTGAGTGGATTCATAGATTTCCATTTATTTTAATGCAGCCATGTGATAGCCGACGTTTGTGTGACTGTAGGGTAAGACAACCTGATTTCAGAGGACAGGCTGCCGCAGAGCTATAGTAAGACCACAGACCATAGTTGGAAATGGTAAATTACTAGATGGTGGAAACACAAGAAGTTCAGTTTAACCCCTTCTGGACCACACATTGACTTTATACATGCAGACGGAGCACTCTTAATCCCGCAAGGAAGAATATGTACATTCTTGCAGTGTTATGCAGCTGCACAGAATCATGAGAGTGCTCAGTGAGCACTGTATACACAACTATGGGAGCATCCATGATTGTGGCCCCACTTCCGACCCCGCGGTCACATGACCACTAGGGGTGGGAACTGTATGAGCTGCTGAGTCCTAAAGGAACCCGATCATCTCTGCAGTATGTGATAGGAGGCTGCATTCCTCCTGTAACTGGGGCTAATGTATCTGCCCCAGTTATACTAGGTCAGGGGTCAGCAACCTTTTTTTGTATCGTGTGCCGATATTTTAAAAAAAGTCAAAGATAATGCAGTCAGTGTGCCGAGCAATAATTGTGAGGATGTTGACCCCTACATGAAAGTTATATAATGCACACTGTAACAGTAACCAACTAATTGGTCGATTAAACTTTCATTTCAATGTGATCCTTGTCCATGACTTTTTTGTGCAAAGATGATTCTTCTCTGGTGGATATGACTTTTGACTGAACACAATACTAAGGGTGATCTGTAGTAACCCAGTTTTGTGGGGGCAGAGCATGTCCCTCACATAGGGTAGACTTTTTTGTAGCATAAACCCATACAAATCTGTTCAGCCTTGTTGAAATGAACAAACACCTACTTTAGCATAATGAGGTGCCGTATCATACTGTACAGTCATGGCCAAAAGTTTTGAGAATGACACAAATATTCTATTTTCACATGATCTGCTGCCCTCTGGTTTTTATGTGTGTTTGTCAGATGTTTTTATCACATACAGAAATAGAATTGCATTCATATTATGAGTAACAGAAGCTTATATTGACAGTTAGAATGAGTTAATGCAGCAAGTCAATATTTGCAGTGTTGACCCTTCTTCTTCAGGACCTCTGCAATTCTCCCTGGCATGCTCTCAATCAACTTCTGGACCAAATCCTGACTGATAGCAGTCCATTCTTGCAGAATCAATGCTTTAATTTTGTCTGAATTTGTTGGTTTTTGTTTGTCCACCCGTCTCATGATGATTGACCACAAGTTCTCAATGGGATTAAGATCTGGGGGGTTTCCGGGCCATGGACCAAAAATCCCAATTTTTTTTCCCCCGCCCCATTTATTTACCCCCTTTCCTTTTTGGCAAGGCCCCCCATCATGCTAAAAAAGGGTTGGTGGCCCACCAAACCCCCCTTGGTCGGTTGGGAGAAGTTGCTCTGGAAGAACATTCTCCCACCATTCTTTATTCTTGGCTGTTTTTTTAAGCAAGAGTGTGAGAGAGCCCCTCCCCTTGGCTGAAAACCCCCCCCACATAGATTTTTTTTTGCTTTCTTACTGCTGGCATGAAAAAAGAGTGGTGGTCTCCCCCCCCCCTTCTTCTCCTCTATAATTTTTTTTCTTTTTTTTAAAAAAAAAAAAAAAAAAAAAAAAAAAAAAAAAATTTTTTCCCTCCCCCCCCTCCCCCCCCCCCCTCTTTTTTTTTTTTTATTTTTTTTTTCTTTTTTTTTTTTTTTTTTGTATTTTTTTTTTTTTTTTTCCTTCCTTTTGTGGTTCAGGCCTTGCTCCAAGAGTCTCCGCCTCACAGTGCGTGCAGATGCACTCACACCTGCCTGCTGCCATTCCTCAGCAAGCTCTGCACTGCTGGTAGCCCGATCCCGCAGCTGAAACACTTTTAAGAGACGGTCCTGCCGCTTGCTGGTCTTTCTTGGGCACCCTGGAGCCTTTTTGGCACCAATGGAACCTCTCTCCTTGAAGTTCTTGATGATGCGATAGATTGTTGACTGATGTGCATTCTTTCTAGCTGCAATACTCTTCCCAGTTAGGCCATTTTTGTGCAGTGCAATGATGACTGCACGTGTTTCTTTAGAGATAACCATGGTTAACAGAAGAGAAACAATGATGGCAAGCACCAGCCTCCTTTTAAAGTGTCCAGTGGTGTCATTCTTACTTAATCATGACAGATTGCTCTCCAGCCCTGTCCTCATCAACACCCACACCTGTGTTAATGGAGCAATCACTGAAACGATGTTAGGTGTTCCTTTTAAGGCAGGGCTGCAATGATGTTGAAATGTGTTTTGGGGGATAAAGTTCATTTTCTAGGAAAATATTGACTTTGCAAGTAATGGCTTTAAAGCTGATCACTCTTTATAACATTCTGGAGTATATGCAAATTGCCATTAGAAAAACTGAAGCAGTAGACTTTGTAAAAATTAATATTTGTATCATTCTCAAAACTTTTGGCCATGACTGTACTCTTGTACTTGCTTCAAGATCAAAACCAAATTGCCCGGGCAATTGCTGCCCTCTTACTAGGCTAGCTCACAGCCCGGACACTAGGACGCCACGCCATGCTTTTCACCTTAGTGCTTCATCCCCTCTGACTGTGTTTACATGGTCCATAAAAGAGAGGGACTACTAAGAGCAGCAGCGTTTTAAACAATAGAGAGCGCCCTGTGCCGAGTAAATATGCCTGAAGTGCCAACTTCGGCACATGTCCCGAAAGTAGCTGACCCCTGCACTATGTGGACTGCTAAAACAGCAGTTATAGATAGAGCCCGGCGGACCCCATTGTCTTTACTGGTCAGGTGTCTGTTGTTTTTGAAACTGACACTGACCGAGGAAAAAGTCTTCCGTGCAGGACTTTTTCCTCCACTGATTTTCGGCGGACACTGTGACAGAGTCTCCAATGTGAACGTATCCTTACAGGGCGAATCAGCAATAAAAAAAAAAGGAAAATGGGCACAACATGTAAAAAAAATAAAGTGAGGAAAAAACACCCACACCACTACCACACCTATGTCATGGGTATAACCTCAACCCTGGCAACACAGCAATACTGTAATTGTTACCTACAAAAAAAAAAATTACCTTAACAGAGTTGGAAAACATTTACATTTTTTTTAGTAGTAGTTTGTGCTATAAAAAAAAATGTGAAGACAGACATGTTTCCTCTCCTTTTTTTGTTTATATTTTTTGGGATATTAAAATAAAGAAAAAACATGGAAAAAAAAAACCATAAAAATAAAGTTCTATTTATCACTGAAAAAAGACACAAAAATTATTTGAATAAGCCAAAGGAAAACAATGTTATACACCTCAAAACCACATGTAGCAAAAAAATTGTGCTTGGTCCTGAACCAGGGAAAATGGACAGTCCTGAAATGGTTAAAAAAGATTAAGGCTAAGGCCCCACGTGGCGTCCCACAGCAAAAAAGCACTGCGGGAAAAACCACGGCGGCAACGTTTCACGGTTCTTCCCACAGCGTTTTGGACAGAAAATTCACAGAGGTTTCCTCTGTGGACTTTCTGCTTCAAATATATCTATAGGGAAACCGCCGGCGTTTCCGTAGGTATAATTGACACGTTTTTTTACCACAAAGTGGGGACAGGATTCGCTAGATTCCCATGCACTTTGCTGTGACTGTAAAACACTGCATTTTTTTCCGCAGCATTTCCACCAAGGGAAAACCACGACGTTTACACCACATGGGGCTCCGGCCCTAAAGGGGTTCTTCAGTTTCAACAAATAAATGTTATTGTTTGTATAATAAGAAGTTGTACAATTTTCCAATTTACCTTCTGTAGCAATTTCTCACAGTTTTCTAGATCTCTGCTTGCTGTCATTCATTCTGATTACTCCCAGAGAATAAAAATCAGTTCATGGTCATGTGCTATACAGTCTATGGTCATGTGATGAAAACACAGTTGTACAGCTCCTTACAAGACAGAGTTGTGATTACTATGCTGTGACTAGCTGTGCACCTGTGTGCATATCACATGACTATGGACTGTATATCACATGACCATGGACTGATTTTTATCCACTGTCAGTAAGCAGAATGAATGACAGCAAGCAGAGATCTAGAAAATCGTGAGGAATTGATACAGAAAGTATATTGGAAAATTGTAGAACTTTTCATTATATAAATAATGATATATATTTATTGAAACTGGACAATTCCTTTAAGTTTCATATGTAGAGCATTATAGGCTAAACTATAATCAATTGCAATTTCTATCAGTCATAGCATGTGAAAAATCGTCCTGCTTACAGACAATCTTGTGTGAACACAGCCATTCCTCCAGCACAGCAGCTTTAACTCTTTCCCTCCCGCTGTGCTTGGCTTAAAGTGCAGTAAGTGAGCATCATAGGCAGCAGTGGGATTGCAGAGCAGATGGGCAGTCAGGGTCTGTATGGAGGAGAGGAGTTCTGTCAAGAGCCCCGACACCTGCTGCTGCACTTGTAGCCCCTGGGGCGTGGTTATAAAAGGACACACCTATTTAAATATCAACTACGCCTCTTGCCGGTAGCCGCTTAGGGACCGTCCGGACACGCCCTTTCAACTCTGATTGGCTGTGGGGCGTGGTGAGCCGGTGGGCAGTGACGTCACGGCAGCTCCTGCAGTGTGAATGAATCAAACTGGCTGGGGTGTAAGCGGCACTCAGGCTGGAAGTGCTGCAGCATCACTGAGCCTGGAGCCCACTGACTACCCCGGGACAGCAGCTCCAGGAGGAGAGCCCGGCCAGGCCCACAGCGCCATCCCGACCACCTGTCAGCAGCAGCACCCATGCCTGCCTCCCCAGCCCTGCTGCCCCCCTGCACTGCTTGCTGACAGCCTCCTCTTCCTCCTCCACGTCCCGTTATATCGTCACCTTTTATTTCGTTTCATCTGAGATTTCTCCGGCGACGTCTCCATAAAATGATGCAAAGCTCAGCAGCGCTGGCCACAGATGCATCTGTCAAGGGGCTTCCAGAAATTCTTGGGCTGCCAATGCAACGTAAGGCATTTTATTCCTCATCCATTGATTTAATAATAAAGAATTCTGGCAGGATGGAGGGCTGGGATGCTGCAGGGAGTGGGATCTACAGCATGATGGGGACACCAGGGTATGCAGCCTGCAGATACCTTACACCCCCCTTCCCCCTCCACATAGGCTTGATTGATGCAGGTTATATAGGGCAGGGGTCAGGGGGTGCTGGGGTCATGCAGATATTACTCAATCTGATAGGCACCATGGTAGGGGTCTTCCTTCCTATCCCCATGTTCTATCACCCCCCAAAAAAAGTTTATTGCAAACTTTCATGAGGATCACCCCTCACCTGCTGCATCCCTGCCTGCTCTGCAACATAGGGATGAAATATAGGATGGATACTAACTATAGCAACCATTACCATCAAATATTAAATATTATAGATTAATCTTACAATATATGGCACTGCCGGTGGATGGAAGTTTCCATACAACCCATAGAATAAAGGATATTTCTGAAGGAATGGAAGTTTTACAATGGTGAGATGGAAGTTTCTATATTAACGTTGCACTATAGGATACTGTTAATAATATGGAACTTTCTATATCACCCATAGAATACAGGATATTTCTAAGGGAATGGAAGTTTTAATATAACCCACAAAATATTGGATGTTGCTGTTGGGATGAAGTTTCTATGTGACCCATATAATATAGGATATTGCTTATGAATTGTACTTTCTATATATCCCATAAAAATATAGGATATTTGTAAGGGAATGGAAATTTTAATATAACCTAAGGAATATTGGATGATGATGTTGAGATGGATTTTCTATGTGACCCATATAATATAGGATATTGCTAATGGAATTGTAGTTTCTATATAACCCATAAAATATAGGATATTTGTAAGGGAATGGAAGATTGAATATAACCTAAAGAATATTGGATGTTGCTGTTGGGATGAAGTTTCTATGTGACCCATATAATACAGGATATTGCTAAAGGAATTGAACTTTCTATATAATCCATGTAATACAGCATAATACTGGCTGGGTAGAAGTTTCTGTACTAACATCGCAGTATAGGATACGGCTAATAATATGGATCTTTCTATATCACCCATGTAATACAGCATAATACTGGTGAAGTTGACACTTATTTAGAACCCACATAGATTATATAATACTAATGGCACGGAAGTTTCTATAGAAAACATAGAATAAACGATATTACTGATGGAATGGAAATTTTTATATAACTCATATATTATAGGATATTATTAATGAAATTGACCTTTCTATATAACCTACATAATACAAGATATTACTGATGGAATGAAGTTTCTATATAACCCATCTAATATAGCACAATACTGATGAAGTGGAATTTTCTATATAACTATTGCTATAGAATATTACTGAAGGAAGTTTCTATATAATCCCATATAATTCAGCACGATGCTGATGGAGTGGAATTTTCTGTATGACCCATTGTTATGGCAGATTAATGATGGAATGGAAGTTTCTATGCAGTCCATAAAACACCAGATATTATTGATGGCATTCAACTTTCTATATATCCTATAGAATATAGGGTATTACCGAAGAAAGGACTTTTCTTTCTAATCCATAGAATATTGCACAATACCGATGGGATTGAACTTTCTATATAACCCATAAAAAAAACCCAGAATACTGTAAAATGATATGGACCACTCTTTACAACCCACTGAATATTGCATAGTACTCACAGAATAGAAGGAAGTTTCGATATAACCCATAGAATATTGTGTATTACTGATGAAATGAAACTTTTTATGTAACAGAATATTGCATAAATCTATAGAAATAGAAGTTTCTATATAACTCATATCATATAGGATATTATGGGCATTTCTGTATAACCCATCGACTATAGGATACTACTGATGAAACTGACGTTTCTTTATAGGTCATGTATCATGGAAATTCTATATAACCTACAAAGTCCTGATGGAATAAAGTAGTTCATATATTACCATAGCATATAGAGTAATATGGATGGAACTGAAATGTATACATAAGACACAGAGTATTAGATGGAGTTATTGGTATGGAAGCTTCCATTTAACAAATATTATATATATGTCTGCGCTTAAACTAAAGTTTCTATGTATATCCACAGAATATATGATGGTCCTGCCTTGTATACACTTGTATACTAGTGACAGTGGGCACCGGATTTATTGAGTGAGGTCAGGGATTGAATGGTCTCCACAGGGTCTTCTGAAGAGGGTTAAGTGGAGGTGTTGACAATAATGTCTATTGTCCTTCAGAGCAGAACTCGTTGGTGTAATTGAATTGTGTCTGTTTGTATCCTCACAGTAACTGGAGTAATAGGAGCATCGTTTAGAAATAAGGATGTTTTATGGAGCAATCTAGAGAATTACTGTACATCTCAGTGCTGGAGGGATATGGTCTCTAGTCATTTGTAGTCACTCACTACCTGTAATAGTGATGGAAGGAAGTTAACATCATGGTTGTTATCTGCTGAATTACAACTCCCATCATCCGCTACACTGTGATCGATTGTATCTATTATTATTCAAATGGGAAAAGTTGTACAGAGGCAGATAGATATGATGGATAGATAGATAGATAGATAGATAGATAGATAGATAGATGGATGGATAGATATGATGGATGGATAGATACATAGATAGATATGATAGATAGATAGATAGATAGATAGATATGATAGATAGATAGATAGATAGATAGATAGATAGATAGGATAAATATGATAGATAGATATGATATACAGATAGATAGGAATTTGATTTATAGATAGATAGATAGATATGTATTTGATAATTAAATATATATGTGTGTTTGATAGATAACTATCTACTTAATATATATATATATATATATATATATATATGATAAATATATATGACTGATAGATGGATATATAGATATGGATCAGATAGATAGATATAAAAATATGATTAATAGCTATAGATAATTAGACACATATTAAGTAAATAGAGATAGATCAGTTTAAGAGGCAACACGTCAGTACTTTATCTATATAACTTTTTAAACACCGGATTGAAGACTTGGTCTCTATGTAATCTGGCATCTATAATCGTGACTTTCACATAGTGGACAGAAGCAAACTACAATATATGATCTATGTTTGGATCCTAATTTTCTGGATTAAAAATATAGGTAAACGATTGATGTATAAAACATTTAATAGAGAAATATTATTATTCTCTATTTATTATTATTATTATTATTATTTATTTTATTTTATTTTTTGGATTACTATTTATTGTGATGAGATGAGAAGACTGCACTGATTGTAAGTAGAAGCAATATTTATATGTTTGCAAATTGGCGAAAGTAGTATTTATATTTTGCACCCAATCTTTATGTACGGTCAATATAATAAAGTAAATGTCAAAAAGTATTTAAAACAATAGAATGATACAAGTGTCGAATGTTAGAGAGTAATAGAAATAAACAATGCATAAAAATAAAAGTTAGGTAATAGTAGTGGCAAATAAAAAAATGTAATTATATATATATATATATATATATATTTGAAAATAACAAACAGTAAATAGTAAAAGAAATAACATAAATAGCATCAAATAATAAATCGTGAAAGTTAGCAAATAATAAATAATGTAGATTATTTATTCTATTTATTTCTAAATATAGATTAATTAGGAAAATAATAATACCAGTAAATAAATCGGTAAGTAATAATTATAATAACGAACAGAAATTAAGAAACTGGAAAAATAAAGTGATTTTCTCGTGACTTCATTTACTATTGACATTGAGTGTACATCGGGGTTATCTACTGTGAACTATTTCTCTATGTCTGTCCAGCATTTAATGTGAATAGAAAGACTCATGCTCTATTATTAACCCCTCATTAACCAGTGTCCGCCCTGTAGTAGTGATAATGAGCAGATTAGTAATCTGCAGGAGTTGGGTTGTCCTTTCTTCTCCAGTGAAAACTCTATGACAAATGCTGATCTTTTTATCTGTAAAGTGGAAATGAGTTTCTGGAGTCCTGACATCATATTCTCTCCTATTTCCGTGGATATTAACCCGGAGGTGAAGTGCAGGGAGCTACCCTCATATATCTAATACATCACATATAGCACATAGCCTGCTCCTTGCTCTGCTTTCTTCAGCTTCTCCCATTGCACCCTATACACCCTAAACATTATACAGTGTGTATATATATATATATATATATATGTGTGTGAATAATATAGAAATATAATATGTAAATATCTACCTATCTATCTATCTATCTATCTATCTATCTATCTATCTATCTATCTATCTATCCACAGACATACACACAAGCAGGCATACGATTTAAAGTCAACTACAGAATACCCTGTGTACACATCACACTACGCACTTGCACACACAGTCATAGACAGTACACAATCTCACTCAGATAGTATATACTCACAAGCTGTGTGTGTGTCTATGATGATAGATAAATATATTTGGTGTATTCCATCACTGCTGATACTAAATCCTGGTAAAATACATTTTTGTTTTCTGTTCTTTCCCCTATATAGTAGACATGTCTTGCATAATCCTATACTTTAATGCAGCAATGTGATATATATATATATATATATATTTGGTATGTTTGTGTTGCTATGCTTTTAATTTCGTTTTTTTTACTTATTTTCACACATTTGACTTCCTTTATTAGAGATGAACAGATAGATAGATAGATAGATAGATAGATAGATGGATATGAATTGTATAAATTTATGAGTAATGTATTCAGAGGACTGTAATATCAGCACATTAATATTGGGATGTTCAGGTCTACTATAGACACTCAGCTGCTGAAGATGTATGATGAATAGACATTACATCCAGGGATAATGTATTCAGATTGTATATTTAATGCACCCATGTGATAGCTAGACAGAAACTCTACAGGATAGCACACATACTCTACACACGCATAGACACACACACACACATATATATATATATATATATATATATAAATATATATATATACATACATATATCTGTAATATTCTATATGACTGACTGGTGCTCGTTCTGAGGATGTGTCATTTAGTAATTTACCTAATTATTATCTCTTGATATGTGGAATAGTTAGTTAGCCCATTAATCGATCCCTCCCTAGATGTAATCAATAGTGCAGCCATTACCTTCTCTATTCATTAATATTTCTGTTGTTCTCTGTTCTGTAAATGCCTCTATTTATCTAATGGTTTGTTTTCTTATATTATTAAAGAAGCTACAGAAGATCAAACAATCTCTTTTTATGAGCAAATGTCAATCATAGAAATATTAATTTTCTTGTGTATCCAAAGCCTCAATCAATCTGTGTCCTGTACACATTGTGCGATTACATAGTACTATCTATCAGTCTGATACAGAAATTACAAGCCACTGATTAATACCTCATGTCATCTCACTACTAATGGTTTATTTATTTACATGGCTAATATCTTATTTATTTTCTATCTTATCTGTCCGTATTTCTATGTATCTATCTATCTGTCTATCTATCCATATCTATCTATCTATCTATCTATCTATCTATCTATCTATCTATCTATCTATCTATCTATTCATTTGTATAGCTTATATCTAAATATCTTCCTCCGTTTATATAGATAGTGTTGAATGCCTTTAAATTGTATTTAACTTCTAAGTTAGAATACTATTTACCTTACAATATGTATCGATCTATCTATTTATCGATACTGTAATTTACATCTATTTCATATTGATTCATATTTATTTGTTTTCCTCTGTTTATCTAAAATGTATCTACATTAAATCATATTTCTATCATGTATACATCAAGTATGTATGATCAAGCATATGTAGCCCCACATAAACTTACTATAATGGAGAACACCAGGACTGTGCCCCATTACTAAACCATGAAATTACATCTTTACTATTAGGGGGAAGAAGGTGCTGGGGCTGAATTGTGTTGAATTACTGTTAAATTATCTCCATATTAACTTGTAAGGTGCAAAATATCTATCTACATATTTATCTCTCTATCTATCTATCTATCTATCTATCTATCTACCTATCTATCTATCTATCTATCTATCTATCTATCTATCTACATATCTATCTATCTATCTATCTACATATCTATCTGTCTATCTATCTATCTATCTATCTATTATAGTGCTCCTGCTCTGTGGCTGTTGTCTATACCATATGTATAAATAAGGAGCATTTCCTTATTTATCTATCTATACCATATCTATCCCCATCTATACATATCTGTCTACTTATACTGTATAGGGGATATCTATGCTGCTGCTCTGTGGCTGTTGTAGAGCTACATTTTTCTATCCATCAAGTATGTATCCTATCTATCTATCTATCTATCTATCTATCTATCTATCTATCTATCTATCTATCTATCTATCTATCTATCCATCTATCCATCTATCCATCTATCCTCTCTATCTATCCATCTATCTATCTATCTAGCTATCTATCTATCTAGCTATCCATCTATCTATCATCCTACCTACCTGTACTGTATAAGGGATATCTGTGCTGAGGCTTGTCTGACCTGTTGATCCCAGTAGTCCACCACCCTGAGCCTCACAGCTGATCTGTCCATACATTGCCCTGTACTGGTTATATGGCTGTCTTACAGTGGCTATAGACTGTACCTGGTGTGTAGAGTATTAAACAGGCAGCAGCAGCTCATCCCCTGCTCACTAGAAGGAGCTTTGTTCACAGCCTTGTCTCCATGTGCAGTAGATGATGTTTCTGGATATTACACATGGCCAGTGCCCCTTGGACCCCGGGCTATCCATCACTCACTGGCAGGCGGGCATTGGGCAACCACATAAATTGTCCTCCGGTACAATTCATGGATATATTATGAGACTTCACTACACCAGAGACTGCACCACACACAGAGAGTGCATTATCTCCATTATCTCCAGCTGTATGATATGGCACAGGCAAATGACTAAATACCAAGCAGGGACACAAACTGTGTGTATACACATGTATACTTTATATACATAGACACCTATATACTGTATACACATCTGAATATATACTGCACATGCATATACCTCTATGCATACACATGTCAACATATACTATGTGCTCACATAAATAAAGATTAATATTTATATGTACATTTAGTACATTTATATATATTATATGTATAATGTATGTATACTGTATATAAATGTATACACATAGATCAATAGATAGCGAGAAATGAAATAAATTAAAATATATTACATAAAAATACTGTAGATATTAGATAGATAAATCGTTAATATAGGTAGAAGATGATAAGTAGATAGATAGATAGATAGAAGTAGATGTTAGATAGATGATCAGATCTTTGATATGAAATAGATAGATAGAAGGAAGTAGATATTAGATACATGATCAGATTTCAGATAGACAGGTATGAATAGAAGTGGATCACTACATATATATTGGATAGATAGATAGATAGATAGATAGATAGATAGATAGATAGATAATATGGATAGAAGTAGATGGATAGATATTAGATAAATGGATAGATCGATAGATGATATGGTTAGATGTAGGTTGATAGATATTAAATAGACAATAGAAGTAAAAGATAGCTAGATAGATATGGATAGCAGTAGATTGATAGATATTAGATAGATAAATATAGTTAGAACTAGTTAGATGATATTGCTAGAAGTAAATTGATAGATAGATATTAGATAGATAGATGATATTGCTAGAAGTAGATTGATAGATGTTGTTGATCCAGTTATTTACATACAGACATAGATTGATGGCTGTCTATAAATCTTCCACCACCCTGGTTCATTAGCTGATTGTATCAGGTATTCCTGACTGTAGACATGCAGGGTACGTCCTGTGTCTCCACCAGTCACTGGGTATTGACTGTCTAGATGCTTTGTAGTAAAGATATCCAGCCAGGAAAGATAGATATCACTGCTTTATAGTATATTGCCACAAGTAATCCGGTGAAGAGTATTTAATGCTTATATATATATATATATATATATATATATATATATATATATATATTCTACACAACACAGACTGCACATAGAACTTTCCCTACTGTCACAGCGCAGATGTATTACAGAAATCAATGTCAGTAAAGTCTCTCTACAGATACATGAGATTTTATGAGTCTAAAGTATAATTTATTCTATCATCTTATAAGAGTATCATAAAACTTCATAGTCCATGCAGTATAGTTTTGCCCCATTATTTTATATTATATGATGATAATAAATATACATATACAAAACATACTAAATTATATTTTCTATTATAACTTCTATTAGTTTATCAATAGGCAGGATAGAGGTTCCTATAAATTCATGCTAAAGTTTTAGTCATAGTTTGAAGGGTGTAATAGAGAACTGTAGTTTCAAGCATTGCAGTATTTCCTCTTCATATACATATTACTTTACCTATTTTATAAATGTTGTATATTCATAGCTATAAAATACACCTGTTTTTTTAATGGATGCTGTGAGGAATTCTAGTCTAGATTTGCACATGAAACCTTGTTGACCAAGTCAGTGCCCTAATATTGATTTTCTTACTGCTCCTACCAGGGCACAACACTTGTAAATAACATTTCTGCAGCTTGTCTCTATCTTATTTATGTATGGAAAAAATTGTATGAAAAGTACAAAAATAATACAAAAACATGCATTCAGAGAACTTCATATGGGGGATTATAGAATTTTCTTTCTAGATTTGACATTGTTGCATTATTTTTAGATCACTTTCTATTAGAGACTGGATACATATAACAATAGAATCTATATTTTCATAGAGATTTTGAATATGTGATAGGATATAGGGGTAGAGGTTATTAAAAGGGGAACTAGATAGTACTGTATCATAGAGAGACAGATACATAGACTATACACATAGTATATATATATATATATATATATATAAATATAAACATTTCTATATAATATTGGGCAGCTCACAAATAAGTGGACTTTATTAGCCCAACCCTGCAAAGTTTCAATTCAACCGAACCTTTATCAATCAGCTAGCAACCTTCTTTCATGATTTTTTAACTCCAGTGCTGCTCTATTCCTTTTTTTTTTTGCAGTCGATAGATAGAAGGATATGATTTGTTATAGACAGATACATTTTTCATACATAACTATAATCATATACAAATAGATTTGATATGATTATCTATGAGAGAGATTGAAAAAAATATTGAAATAAGAGATAAATATAATGATAGACAAAAATGATATGCGATAGATAGACAGATAGATAGATAGATAGATAGAGAGATAGATATGTAAATAGATATTTTGCCCCTTACAAGTTGATATGGAGATAATTTAGCAGTAATTCATCACAATTCAGCTCCAGCACCTTCTTCCCCCTAATAGTAAAGATGTATTTTCATGGGTTAGTAATGGGGCACAGTCCTGGTGTTCTCCATGTTATGTGGGGGTCACATAGGCTTTCTACTAACATCCTCTGAAGCAGGAGATATATAATACAACATATATCAGGGTTCTAGCATATAGTATATCTAGTATCATGGACTTTTCTGTGGTTTATTTTTAATATAATAACTGGACTGTACATGCTGTATATATTACTAGTGTAGCCTGCGCCTTCTTTGCCCACTTTCCTTGCTCCACCATTTCACTTTCTGGCTCTCATCTCCAGCCCTGTGTACCTTCTGTCCATCAGTGAGAAGGTAATGTCCTGTAGGACACACTTAGAATTCTGTAGAATTCACCCTTTTATTCTCAAAGAGGTTCTGCAGTAGCTGCCACAGCAGCTGCAGAACTTTATAACAAGCAGTGTACTGTAGCATCAGCAAAGCTCTATAAAAGAGCAGGGATATCACCATGGCCTGCGGGTAGCGTCTCATTCTCATGGCTTTGTGAATCACTCTTACACTTTTCGCCAGGTGGCACAGTATGAATTACACAGATGGTTCCTTCTTTACCCATTGTTCATGATATCACAAGATGACCAGCATGAAAAAAGGCCCTTTTGGGTTACAATGCCAGACACAGTAACACAAATATAGGGATATCTTGAGCAAAGAGGAATGGTAAGAATAGAAAAAGTTTCTATGAGCCCAAAACTAAAATAATAGTTCTGCAATAAATTTACCATTTCCCTATACCCATAAGCCACAAGTCTGCTTGTTCCCAGGTCTCTATTACCTTGGGCCAGAATTTTATGCCAAAATTTTGTCTTCATTTGGTGAATTTTGTCACATTTAAGTCACATCTTTCCAATGAAGCCACACCCTTTTCTATTTAGCCACTCCCTGTTGTCAAGAAGGTCCAAAACATTTTATCTCAAACCAGATGTGACTAAAAACATCAAATTTTGGCCCATTTGATGCCCGGATGGAGTTGTAACCACAATAGTAAATGTTCCCCAATACATAGCAGCTTTAGGACCTGTGATAAATCATCTGTGGCCTGCTACATCTTAGGCTATGTGCAGGGGTGCATTAAGACGACCATGGGCCCTGGGCTGTATGAAGATTGTGGCCCCACCAGGCTGAAGTTTTCAGGGCCTTTTAAAGGGGCAGATCATCTGAATTATCATTCATAGCAATGCTCATTCTTACTCCATTCCCAGTGTTAGGTTGGGTTTATACATAGTGTATAACAGGCACCAGGGACGCCAAAAACAGGGCGATGAGTGTGGCTGAAGGAAACTTTATCTTTAACATCCGCGGGGTACAGTAGGGGGCGTCACTGTGAAAGATCAACAGGCCCCCTTGTAATGACTAGAGTAGGCATGCCCCACCCTTACGATGATGCTGCCCCCTTGCTTATGGGAAGACTATGTACAGCCATATGTGTGTTTACAGGTACATGTAAAATTCATCGGTCACCACTGGCGACTTTTGAGTGTCATACATATTTGATAGTTGGCTAAGGGCCCCAGGCAGCTGACCAAGAAAGCCATATTATAACCTGCTAGTCTACATGAGACTGGTTACACACAGTTTTTCATGGTCTTTACCTAAAACTTTGCAGCCAGAAATTATTTTACAATCCATAGTAAAATATAAAATGCTCTACATTGGTTGGGCTTTTGTTTGTGGCATTTTTAAGGTCAGTTTTCTTTCATAATTCAACATGTTCTGGATATAGCTGGGTTTAGTTGTGATGTTTTGCTGTCATAGATCTGAATAGGTTTTTTGCCATGGTTGTATTGTATGGTAAGGAGCCCTTTTTTTCTCCTAAAGGCTTTGCCTATGGCTCCACAATACAGAACCATAGTGACTCCATGACACAGTACATGTTTCATGCCCACATCATTGTATGTGTCCATAGAGCAAGGAGGAGTCTAGCACCAACTACTGAATTAGTTTAATATCAGAGTTCCTGTCATAATTTAGCCTGGAATCGATGGCTCAGGTGCTCAGTACCCAGTGCTGTGCCAAGGGCTGTTATTTTAGTAAATGCCCATAAGTATCTCCTAGCAGCACCGAACGAGCACTATATACTTTGAGGCTGAAGCCCCACTTTGCGAAAATACAGTGTTTTACAGTACCTGCAAAGTGGATGTGATTCTGGATAATCCCATTCACACATTGCAGAAAAAAATCTGCTGCTGAAAAGCTGTGTTTTCAAAAATGTTCACGTTTTTGTAAATCGCAGGATGTCAATTATACATACAGAAACGCTGGCATTTTCCATATAGGTATAATAGAGGCAGAAAGTCCGCAGAGAAAAACTCTACAGACTTTCTGTGAAAAACACTACAGAAAAAAATGCAATGCGTTTCCGCCACGGTCTTTTCTTCAGCGTTTCTTTGCTGTGGCTCACTATGTGGGGCATTAGTCTTAAAGGGAATGCCCAACTCCTTTGAGTTTCCTAAGAGACTGGAAATAGTTTTACCAGCCCTTAGTGATGTCTCCTGATGATGTTCCCTTTGAGCTCAGCCAATCTCTGGCCTCACAGGTGACCTGTACACAAATGGCACTGCTGAGGAGTAAAAGATGTGATTTTTTTTTCAGTAACTATTTTCAGCCTAGGAGATAATTTTTAAAGCAGTCAGACATCCCCTTTAAGAAATTGTATGAAACAATAGTTAATGTGGGGAGATTTATGAAACTAGAAAAACTGTATTTATTGTGAACGGATAGGTGGCCATGTCATACTTACCAAACTATGGTTGGTTAAAATCAGGACATTTAAGTCTAGCTCCTGCTCCCCTCCCCTAACTACCAGGAGTGCCCCTTTTCAGACTGGGACAGGCTGAATTTGTCTGATTTTTACTGAAAAATCATAAATTTGAGACTATTGTCAACTTTGCCATACATGTACACCACTGGGGACCCCCTGTTCTAGTGATCGCCTGGGGTCCCAGTGGTCAGAGAGTTGTGAATGTGCAGTGGACGCAGAATGTGCATTCCCTCTCCATTCACTTCAGCGGTAGTGCCGTACTTCTCATTGAAGTGAATGGAGAAGGCGCGCGCATTCTGCGTCCACTGGCACATTCACAATAGAGGTAAAAGACCCCTGCTCTCAGGATCCTTGGGGGTCTCAGCAGTTGGACACTAACCGATCTGCAATTTAACCCCTATCCTATGGATAGGGGATAAATCATTTTTGTGGCATAACACCTTTAAAGGGAGTCTACCACCTCCACCAAGTATATTCAACTATGTTACCATGCTACACAGTACATTACAGGGATAAACATGCATTTGTAATGTATGCCACTTTCGTAGATTTGGAGAAAAACAACTTTGAAGGCTTATGCAAATGAGGCAGTCGGTGCACTTGGGGCGGGCCTTCAGCCCTGGGAGCACTGCTCTTGCTGCTCAAGTAGGATGGCTGATGTCATAGAAGTGGGAGGATCAACACTCACTGCATGGATGGTGCAAGCAGAAGATGTTAGGGGTCTGAGTGACAAGACCAGTGCTCCAGGGAGCTGAAAGCCCGCCCCCAGGGCACCAACTGCCTCATTTTCAAAAGACTTTAAACTTGTTTTTTTCAAAATCTACAAAAGTGACATACATAACAAAGGTATATTGTTATCACTATAATGTGATCTGTAACATGGTGGCGATAGCTGAATATGCTTGGGAGAAGTGGTAGACTCCCTTATAAGGAGGTACGACCTGTGCAAGGTCATTTCTAATGGACGTGGTGACCTGTGAACTGTTGCTTGAACCTTTGGAAATACAATGACATAGGATGTGACTTAATTTCTTAGTTTATTTATTGGGTGATGTTATTTGTGCACTAGATGAATGTATTATTGTGGCACTATATGGTAATTTATAGGGCACCGTCCATTATTCTTTTTCTATGCTACCTCATATCTTGTATGTACATATCTTTCCTTAGGTAATAATCCCAACCACACTAGTGCTAGCACAATTGCAAAGAATCCCAGTTGTTTTTGTAAAACCAGTTCAATCCAGTAGATCCATCATGGATAATCCATCAGTAGATCCATCCAGTACAGCCATCATGGATAATCCATCAGTAGATCCATCCAGTATTGCCATACTTCATTGTGGTACTTGAGAATTAAGTTGACATCATATTGGCCTGCACTTCCTAAAGGACAGAGTCCTGATGGTCCCAAGGACTTGAATTCATTTTGGCCATTATGTACTTTTTATACGGCCATATTTTCCCTTAATTTCTTGAATTGGACAGATAAGAACTAAAGTATAATTTGTACCTGCACAATGACAAAATAATGGGACATCTATCCTATAGTACGGGGCGTAGGCCGTGTGTATATACCCTATTTTTTGGCAATGAAAAAAATGATTTAAGTAATTGGCAAAACTTTAATGAAGGTCAAGAGATGTTATATTCATTGTCTGTAGGGACTCAATTTAATGGAGGAGGGAAAGGAACGTAATGCTCTGTGACCAGGTGGCGGTATGTTCTGTTCTAGTAAAAAAGATGTTTTTTTTTGTTTTTGTTTTTTTGCAAAAGCTTGTGTACCCCCCATGTCCTCGGTTCCTCTATATACAGTATGTGCACTCACACACAGAAGTACACCAATCTGCCAATCCATTAGCATATTGCAGCCTTTCATAGAAAGTATACACTTACTGCACAGTACTTAATACTAGGCAAAATCCTATTTACAGATAAACAGCAGCATTTTCTTAAGATGTATTTCTGTTCTGCATCTTTCAGTGTCTGGAAGATTTTACTCTAATTCTTCTGTAGCAGATCTTGGGGGTTTGAGATTATGATCTGACCTTAATCCTAATCCCTCATTGCCCTGGGGACCTATAAGGAACTCATAGGCGATGTGTCATCTCAGAAGATTTATCTCCTGCAATACAGTTACAGAATTTCACTGCTATTTAGGGTTCAGCCGGCTAAGGTCGCCTTTGCTGTAATTGCTATACGGTACGGTAGTCTCGCTTTATGCACCGCTTTTAGATGATTTACACTGTAGCCAATGACAGTAAACAAGATGGTTGCATAGTAAGCAGTTTACTAGTTTACTGTAGAATCCTTTAAAAGATAGATGGACTGATGCTGGGAAGATGCTGTCACAACTTAAAGGAAATCTGTCACATTGAAAATGCATTAAAATCTGAAGGTGGCATGTTATAGAGAAGATGGAGCAGAGCAGATTGATGTATAGGTTTGATAGAAAAGTTCCAGTATAACTTGTTATGTATTTGTTCATATCTTGGCTAATTTTGGGCTCAGGAGTCCAGTGGGCGGTCCTAATTACCAGTGATTGACAGCCTTCTTGGACATTGAGTACAGAAATAGCTCTCAATCGCTGAGTAGGACCGCCCACTGGACAACTATCTATCAGTCTGCTCAGCTACACCTGCTCTATAACATGTTACTGACAGATCAAGCAATATTATAGTATTCCTGAATGAGTGATACATGACAAGGGCATACATATGGGAAGCTACTGAGGAGCAACCCAATGTCTCCTTTTATTTTTCCTGGAGACAGATCCCCTTTAGGCTAAGGCCCCACGTTGTGAGCCGCAGCCAAAAAGCACTGTAGGAAAAACTGCGGAGGAAATGCATGTTTTTTCCCTCAGTGCTTTTCACAGAAAGTCCTCAGAGTTTTCCCCTACAGATTTTCTGCTTCCATTATACCCAAGCATTTCTGTAAGTATAACTGACATGCTGTGATTTGCAAAAACGCAAGTGTTTTTCAAATTGCAGCATTTCCACTGCAGATTATTGTCTGCAATGTGTGGATGGAATTAACCAGAATCCCATCCACTTTGCAGGTACTGTAAAACACTGCGGTTTTTGGCTTGGCATTTCCGCTATGTGGGGTCCCAATCTTAAGCAGGACCTGTCACCTCCTTATATGTCTATCTTTGTGAATACTTGCATCCCTACTGCGTTCACAAATAAGCTTACCTGCTTACCTCTAAAAGTTTTTAGTAGCTAAAAAAAAATACATGTTAAAAACAGACACATTTTCAATTCTTTTTTGTTTACATTCTCCCTTATATATATATAAAAAAATAAAAAAATAAAAGTAAGTAAGCCCTATGTGTCATTGAAAAAATATCTGAATAATTCAAAAGGAAAACATGTTATAACCCTTAAACCGAATGTACAGAAAAATCCCAAAATGTGTCCGTTCCTGAACTAGGGAAATTGGTCCAGTCTTGACGTGGTTAATGAAACTTCAAGGTTTTTTTTGTTGTTGAAGTAATGCCTTTCTTGGTCAACTTGAAATGTTGAGAGCACAGCAGAGATCTGAAGTAGACTCCTGAATTTATCTTTAGATTTCTATTGATTGTCGTATTCATTCATTGTTATTGTGTATTATATAGCATTCTGAGTAATATATCCCTGTGGGGACATTCAATCTGCTGGTCTTGGGTTGTTGGGGTGTATATATATATTTTTTGTACATGTATATGACTATTGTAGGTAATAGTGTTTAGGCTAGGTTCACACCTGGTCTCCGCTTGGGAATTCCGTTCCCCATTCTGCTTTAAAAATGCGGAGAGAAAAGTCCTGCAAGAAGCGCTTTTGTCTCAAAATTTTTCCGTCCCTTTCAGGTAGAAACCGGGTTGAACCCCCCTGAACGGAAACCCGAATGCAGGTGTGAACCTAGCGTTAGGCCTATATATGATATCTCGCATGCTCAGTGGATTGCACTATAGCCCTACAACATTGGTGTTCTGGTCCAACATCCAAGTGGAGCAACATATGAAAATACAGTAACTACAGTATACAGTATAACCTGCCCAACTACAATCTCCATATACTCAGGTTGATCATTTCTATAAATTTCTCTTAGATATGTGCAAGCTTGTGGTACACATTAGGTTTGGCAGTGAGTACATGTTGGGGCTCAGTGGGGCATATTTATTATGCCTTGTATGACAGTTTTTTGGGGTACAGGGCATAAAAAGCTGCAATTTTTTGTGCAAATTGGCAGTTTGTGCGAAAAAAAAAGGTAACTTTTTTACTTTTGCACCATCTTCACTATTTCCCCACAAAGGGGTCACGGTGAGGGGCTGAGGGCTGGTGATGGCCCTGACAGATTTATCCTCATTTAAGACAGAAATCTGGCGTAAATGATGGGGGAAATGTACACAGGCTACAAGCTGGCATACATTTCCCCTCCAGCGCACAGAGGCATGCCCCTCCTCATACATGAGGCACAACCTCCATCAGCTCCAGGATTTTGAAGTCCCAGGTTTACTTTATAAATCTGCCTGAATTTGCCAGAATTCTGGCTTAACTTGCATTAAAAACTTGTGTACATGCTGTGCAGTATATATTCTATGTGTTTTAGGCTAAGGCCCCACGTAAAAAACTGCAGCGAAAAAGTTTTCCTCTGTGGACTTTCTGCTTCCATTATACCTATAGGGAAACCGCCGGCGTTTCCGTAGGTATAAGTGACATGCTGCAAATTCCAAAAATTCAATGGTTTTGGAAATCACAGCATTTCAGCTGCAGGTATTTTTTTGCCATGTATAGATGAGATTCACTACAATGTACAGTTTGTATCATCCTGCATAGGAAACTGGGATGAGTTTGGTCTGTGTTTAGACCGCCTAGTTCACACTAAGTATTGTGATACATGTTACATGACTGTTGTATTATTAGCAGTGTGCTATCATCTTCATATATAACACACCAATGGATTTATTCTATGGCCCTGTACACATGACTGTGATTTTCAAGGGTCCATTTGGGGGCTGTGACTTGAGCCTGGCCCTTGAAAAGTAGAGGTGTAACTTGAGAGGGTGCAGTCGAATTCAGACCCTGTCACCTTAGAGTGCCCATAAAGCTGTCTCTTCCCAATATGAGAAGACCAGTACTATATACGGTACATTATAGTTGGGGGCCTGGTACAGATTCTGCATTGGGGCCCAGAAGCTTCATGTTACTCTCATGTGCCATGCGTTCCATTTTTCACAGGTCTGTACATGCACACGGTCATAGTCATGTAGCCTTGCATAGTGTTACAGACACAAATCTGACAGGTTGTGTACAGTATTTTAACACTACAAGAGCAAAAGGCCTACATCAATAGAGGAGTCCTATATACTATTACATTCTGCTCTTACAGGGCTTGGCTTATGAGGTCTTGGTTTGGAGGCTGAATTATTACATCAGGTACATACAAGGTATTAGTATTGAATACCTTGCACAATGGAGGTGGGCACAGGCGTAATGATTATTGTTATGTCTGTGGTACCGGTGTGTAGCTTATTATTGTACTGAAAAATATATGGGGGCAATGCAAATGCATAAAATGCTTGTCATATTGTGGCCATTTTTAGGCTATAGTTGCACAGCAACTTCTAGTTGCATGACATAAGATCGTAATATTGCAATTCTACATCACACCTAATAATAACGCTGCTGGATGTCTGTGCAACCACATTCACTAGATGCGACTGGCAACACAATATTTGCAATGTTAATGTTGTACAACTACAAGTTGCCATAAATCTTATTTCATTATGTAGCTCCAGAGATTCATCCCTATAAATGGGCCGCCATCTGTGATCCTGGAAATTAGTGCTGAAGACCAGTGGCCACAGGGGGTACATACTCTTATCCATGTATATCAATAGGGATCTGTCTACTTTTCCTACAGCCATAGACGAGCATGTTAGAAACAAGGCCTAGTCGATCACTTAGCAGCCATGGTCTCTGACATTGTCTCTTGGGGACCAGATTGCAGCAGTATTGGAAATTCAGGGCAGATCTGTATACTGGCAGAGAAGTATTACAGTAAAGCTAGTGCTGTTCTAATTGGCCATTCATTTACGGCTCCTTGTCTTTGCTCTTTCTTTTCGCAGAGATTCCTCGCTGCTCGGGATGTAATGAGCACATATTAGATAAATTCATCCTGAAGGTTCTAGATCGACACTGGCACAGTGCATGCCTTAAGTGCTGCGAGTGCCAGGTACCCCTGGCTGAACGCTGCTTCTCTCGGGCTGGAAATGTTTACTGTAAAGACGACTTCTTCAAGTGAGTTCCAAACCTTTAATCACATTTCAGCGTCTCTGAATATTTATAGGAGGAGTAGACGGAAAAAGTCAGACTCTATTATAATCTGACCACCTACGCCTTCATCCAGAATCCTACTATTTCTCCAAATGAATTTCCAAAATACTGAAAAATATTCTGCTGTCATTTGTGTTCCCTGCATTATATGTGGTGGATGTGCAGTCTTGTTGTATTATAATGTACTATGTATGGATTAAGGTGGGGACAGAGACTGCTGCTTATGGCCATATTGGTGGAAGTGATGCACGTGAAGAAAACATAACCCCCCCTTCATAGTTGTGAACCCCAAGGATTTTTACTAGGAAGTTTATGTATTGTATTGTGTATTAGCCATGATTACAATTATTGGTTCCCACTGATGAGGGCGCCACTGATACCCTGCCACCCACCACTGTTATCACCACGACTTTTATATGACTTGTATGCCATTGATATTCGCTTACTTTATGTATGGAGCTGTTATTTGAGCTCTGGGAGGCAGATTTATTGTTACCTTATGCCAGTTTTCTATTTTTGACACCCTCTTTTCCAAAAAGGGGGTGTGGTGAGGGCGTGCTGCAGGTGTAAATGGTGACTTAAATCTACTGGCACACAGTACCAGCACACAGACTGTCCGAGGATGCGCCTAATGTCTGATACATAAATCAAGTACATCCTATGCTGGCGCAGCCGCATGGGGCATATCAAGAGTGGAACCTGCAGGCCTTGATAAATCTGCCCCTGTATGTTGGTACTTTATGAGCACTTTATGTTGGTATAATTTGAGCACCGTATTTTGGTATAATTTAAGCATGGTATGGTGGTATTTGAACACTGTGTGTTGGTAACATTTGAGCATTGTATCACTAGGTTCACTCCATCATAGCATTCGGGGACTCCATCCCATGTTCCACTTAAAGTAGGCCATTATAGTCTATGGGGTCTGCGGATTTCCGCTTTTTAAGCTGATACGGTTTCCGTTTTTCAGGTCCCCAAGCAGACCCAAAGAACGGAAACCCGAACGCTAGTGTGAACCTAGTGTAAAATGTTATTTGAATGATGTGTGTTGGTATTATTAGAACACTGTATGTTGGTATTATTTCAGCATAGTATGGTGGTATTTGCTAGTATTGTAAGGCATTGTTACTTAGACACTATGTACCATCTTATTAAGTTAAATGGCCTAGATATGGCACAGTTATTTAGGCATCTTCCTGTATAACACTGATCTTATAGAACCAAATGCTATAGATATTTGTATATAATATAACAGTGCAGCATATGGGGGGCACCAACAGAAGGCTCCCCGCAAGCACACAGAAATCTAACGTTACCGCTGGTTAATTTATTTCTTGGCTTCAGCGCATAGTTGTGGAGCTAAACAGGAAAAGAATAATGCTATAAGACTAATACAATACCTAATGCCTTTTTACTATAGTCATTGGGCAATAAGCTCACTATGGTCATGGTCACCTATGTCTGGTAGTCTATAGGCATTACAGAAAGGTGGAATTGTGAATGCATTGTGTCCGCTGTCCCCTCCAGTACTTCATAGGCTCAAATGGGGCACAGAGACAACCTGTCAACTAGCCAAAACCATACAGTCAATATTTTATGATCTAACGCATCAACATTGGGTGGAAACTGCACCATATCGCTGGGCCTACAGTACTGTACAAAACGTTTAGGCAGGTGTGAAAAAAAATACTGCAAGGTGTGAATGATTTAAAAAATGGAATTTTTTTGTCAATTAACAAAACTAATTGAATCCCATCAATATTTGGTGTGACCTTTGCCCTTTGGAGGAGGAGTCCTGGAAGTGATGATCCGGCCCCCACAGATCTCAACATCATCCAGTCTGTCTGGGATTACATGAAGAGACAGAAGGATTGGAGCAAGCCTACATCCACAGAAGATCTGTGCTTAGTTCTCCAAGATGACGGGAACAACCTCCCTGCCGTGCTCCTTCAAAAACTGTCTGCAAGTACCGAGAAGAACTGATGGAAGGCAAAGGGCAAAGGTCGCACCAAATATTGATGGGATTTAGATTTCTTTTTTTTTTCATTCACATCATGTTATTAACACTTCTATTTCTGAAGGCATAATTACTTTACATAATTTTTTCCACGCCTGCCTAAATTTTTTGCACAGAACTGTATGTGAATTCACTCTACATAGTAAGTCTTGAAGTACCACAGTATGAGTAATGTTTCTCTGGACAGCTTACACTGAACTGAATGGAGCCAGGATCTGGACTGTAATGTGTATTCCTGAGGCCAATATGTAGGGACATGTGTAAATCAATCAGAGATTTCTACAGCTAAGTACTGAGTCACCTGCGTATGTCAGAGATCCCCTTTAAGATAGGTAGTCTTGTGTTCCAGTGTAACCAGGGTGTTTGGACCAGAATCTGTATGGGCACTACTTATTATAAACCACAATGCGGTATATTCCAGACAATCCAGAGAAGCCCTGTGTGTCCCTATATGTGCACGGCTGGGTATTCTGCTGGGTATTCTTGTCCTCTACAAATTGAGAGATGTGTTTTTAATCACATTAGAAATCAAACTCTGTTAGCATAGAGTGAGCATAATAGAGTTATATATGGTCACATAATATAGGGGGGGGCACTTACTTTTGTTTTTTCCTTGAATTTAAATTGAAGGTAGAGACATTTATAGGATTAGGCTACAGCAGATAAAATGATCCCTGAAATTATATTAAAAAATTCATGTGAATATTTTGTATTCTTATATTTGGATTTTATTGTGCAAAATAATTCATAAAGGTAAATTTCCATTATGTGTTTTATACGTCCGCGGTTTATTATTATATAGTCGTATATGGTCTTCTATGGGCTCTGTTTTTGCAGTCGGTTTCTCTGGGTTAAACTTCTGGAGCCCTTGACAGCCATAGGGTTGTTCAGGAGGGTCCCAGATATGATTCCATATAGTATATATAACAACAGAAACATGGTATATGTAACATTGGGCATATCAGTAATCACGTAGTGAACCTACATGGCCCAAAATGAATATAAAACAAACCTCCATAACTCAGTGTGTCCAAAATACCAGAAAGCAATGCCAAACAAACAAAAAGATGGAAAGGACACTCAAAATATGAAACCAAATAATAAAAATATGAAATTTATTAATCCATTAAAAAATGACAAAAAATGACATTAGAACAAGATGACAAAAACAAGGTGTCAGACATAAGGCAAGCACCACAACTATAGAAATATGTACTCAAGCAAATAACTAATATGATGTTATACCTTCAGTTAGATAATTAGTATCCACAGTTATCAAAAATGGAATAGATAGGTAACATCATATACATGCATCAATAATGAAGCTGACAATTATGCCAATCAGAGGTATCCCTTAGTAAATCTTAAACAGCAGAGTAAAAGGAGAGCCATAGTAAACAGATGAAAGTGCGAGAGCTACATATATCTATAAGGAAATATATCTCAAAAGTACTCAAAATAATGCCAAGTGGTACATACCTATAGTAAAAAGAGACAGTACTTAAGTGGTGTCAGATGGACACGGACCACGCAAGTACTGTCTCTTTTTACTATAGGTATGTACCACTTGGCATTATTTTGATATATCATATTTTTATTATTTGGTTTCATATTTTGAGTGTCCTTTCCATCTTTTGGTTTGTTTGGCATTGCTTTATGATTCCATATAGGACGATATGGGCAGAAGAGAAGCATACATTGCTCTCTATGTACAGATCCTATCTATCATCTATCTATCTATCTATCTATCTATCTATCTACACTATCTATCTATCTATCTTCTGTCTATCTATCTATCACTATCTATCTATCTATCTATCTATCTATCTATCTACCTATCTATCTACACTATCTATCTATCTTCTGTCTATCTATCACTATCTATCTAGCTATCTTCTGTCTATCTATCTATCTATCTATCTATCTATCTATCTATCTTCTATCTATCACTATCTATCTATCATCTATCTATCTATCTATCTATCTATCTATCTATCTACTCTATCTATCTCTATCTATCTATATATCTATCTATCTATCTATCTATCTACACTATCTGTCTATCTATCTATCTATCTATCTATCTATCTACACTATCTGTCTGTCTGTCTATCTATCTATCTATCCATGTAGCCCCATGAATAGTAGAATTGTTTGCCTATTTGTATACTTTTTATTGATTTTGGTGATACTGATCTATGGTGGCCTCCCTGTCACTATAAAGGGACATCTCTACAGCAGACATTCTTTGGACATCATTGGCAGGTATAGAGAATTTTCTGCAGCACATAAACCTTTATGCGTAGGTTTTGGGATGAGGTCTATATGTTTTTCTTTTTCCATTTTCAAGGCTGGTTGATGCAATTTTTGAGACATGGTTAAAGCTCACCAAACAAACTAGATGTGTATTTGGCTCAACATTTGCCATGAGATGACGAAAATGCACCAAAATAGTGTTGAAAAATTCTGGCTCAAAGTAAACCAAGTAACGGATGGTCTATACATAGACTATACAGTCTAAAGACCACCAGATTTCTCATCCAGCATCAGCCACTGTGATAAATCTGGTGTAGTTTCAGGCTTCCTGTCTAAATTTACCCAGTGTAACTATTAGTAAATCTGGGCCAATGTATCCAGCTTCGGGAATCCTCTGAGCTAAACAATCTGATCTCCAATACTGATACTCTGCACTGCCTCACAGGGGAAGAGCTTTGACTTGTTAAAGGGAATCTGTCAGATCCATTTGGGACACTAAACCTCTCACAGGTCCTTATAGATTTGGGGTTTAGGGTCCCAAATTGCCCTGTATTAAACCCATCTGTGCCGCATTTAAAAAGAAATAAACATTTATACTTACCTAGGAGATGAGTCTGGTGAGTCTCATTGGACTTATCTCTGCGGCTTCCGGCGCCTGTTCTTCAGTGAAGCTGAGGACGTACACCCTGAGGTCACTGCGCAAGTGTCGGAGGTAAGGGGCATGTGATCTGAAGCCAAGGTGTACTGCTCTGGCTTCAGTGAAGGGAGGAGGTAGTAGCAGTGCAGGGAGTACAGCGGCAAGGGGAGTATAAAGATTTTTTAATATTATTGCCGGCACAGATAGATTCACAATAGGGCGATTTGGGACATTAAACCCCCAGTCCATAAGGGCCTGTGGGTGGTTTAGTGTCTCAAATCTCCCTGACAGATTCCCTTTAATTTGTTTAGCTCACAGATAATTCTGAAAATGCTGATGCTGCATACATTGTACAGGTGCATCTCAATAAATTAGAATATCTTTGAAACGTTTATTTATTTCAGTAATTAAATTAAAAAAGTGAGCTCCTATATTTTCTAGATTCTTTACACACAGAGTGTTCTATTTCAAGTGTTTTATTTCTGTAAATGTTGATTATGGATTACAGGTAATAAAAACCCAAATCTAACAAAATTAGAATATTGTAAAAAAGTTTAGTATTGTAAATTCAGTGTCACCTGCCAAGGTTTCCTAAGCCTTTAAATGGTCCCTCAGTCTGGTTCAGTAGGACACACAATCATGGAAGACGCTGATTATGGATTGTATTACTGAATTACTGAAATGAATGAACGTTTCAAAGATATTCTAATTTATTGAGATGCATCTGTAGGATCTTCAGCCTCCTCAGGATTACAAGAATACTTTAAGAGTTGAAGCACAACAAATATAAGAAAACTGTATAACATTTAGAGGGAATGGATCAGAAAATTGCCTATTTTTTTTTTTTAAGTTTTCATGGTAAAAATGTTTTTTTTTAATGTTGATGTTAAAGAATTGTCCGTGTCACTATTTATATTAAAGAAAACAAAACAAACAAAAAAAAAACTAAATCCTGTAATCTTTACTTCGTCGACTAAGCCTAATTATAGACTACCACTTGTCAATTTTGTAGTGGTTTTCTTTGCAGCAGTCACCTCAACAGACAAGACAGACAGGGTTACAATAGAAAATAACACCTTTATAGATAACACTGCTGACTCATCATTGCATCCACTACTGACAATAGATGATGTCACATCTTATTTACTTCCCCTCTCTTCACAGAGTTTGTCTAGAAAACTCTCCCATAGTCTGGAGCTAACTTATCAAGGTCTTTTTCTGCCTTTGCTATGACTATGCTGTAATGCATATTGCTAAATGCTGTTAGAACAGAATAGAATCTGGGGCAAAATGGCAAAAAAAATCTATAATCAGAAAATAAAAACAGATTAGAATAAAGTCATATATTTCACTTGATACATTCCCTTTAAATATACAATGATCTAGTCTCTACTGACTTTATAACAGAGCACATGATACTGTCAGCAAGATGGCAGCCCCCATACTTATGTGCAGAAAATAGAATAAAAATAATCTGGAAAGACTGGCGTATTTCACTATCTGGTTTCAATAAATAAAAATTTCCATATATTCACTTTAATATAAAGAATAAAGGGGTTCTCTGGCCCTAATGGAGTTTCATACTGATGATCTATTCACCTATATGAAAACCCCTTTAGGCTAAGTGTCTACAATGTGTGGATGGGATTAGCCAGAATCCCATCAACTTTGCAGGTACTGTAAAACGCAGCGTTTTTTGCCGCACCATTTCCACAGCAGCCAAAACGCTGAGTTTAAGCAACATGGGGCCCCGGCTTTAAGGAGGGAAGTGTAATGAAGAGTGGTAATCCTGTCCTCTGAATATTTTGCGCATATAGGAAGGTCTAATGCACACATCTCCCCACTGGCTGGAGGTTTCTTATCACTAGGCCCTTTATTACTTTACATTTGGCGGCTTCATATTATGTAAGCTCTGTAATGCTGACTTGGAGCAGTCAAGTGCCAAGTCCAATACTGTAGTAGGAAGAACTGACCTCAAGTCAGGAGGCAGCGCTGTCTACTAAATTGCAAGCAACAACCTTAGATAATGTTATACATGGAACAGTAAATGTGTCCTGCCACCATGGATATGCCCTGATATGAGAATAAATCCCAAGATCATCGCTCATAATACTGATGGTATTTACATGTAAATGAGAGCTTAGGACAGATTCAGGCGGCAATCTAATGGCCTGAAAAGATTATCCTTGCCAATGTCACAATAGATGGGAAATAAAACAAAATGTCTCTATCTATCTATCTATCTATCTATCTATCTATCTATCTATCTCATTACTATCTATATATCTATCTATCTATCTATCTATTTATCTATCTCATTACTATCTATCTGTCTATCTATTATCTATCTATGTATCTATACAGACAGCACCTCCCAATGTGAACAGGTGCAAGCTACTCTATCTATCTATCTATCTATCTATCTATCTATCTAGATATCCATTTCATTACTATCTATCTCATTACTACCTATCTAGCTATCTTGTTACTATCTATTTCATTACTATCTATCTATCTATCTATCTATCTATCTATCTATCTATCTATCTATCTATCATTTATCTATCTATCTATCTATCATCTATCTATCTATTACCATGTTGGCGAACCAGTGGCATGCGTGCCAGAGGGGGTACTCAGAGCCCTCTTTGTTGGCACGCGCGCCATCGCCCTGATCGCTCACTAACGGGGAATCTGGTACAGGATTGCCCGTTAGTGAGCGATTGGTTCTTTCAGCACATTTGCACATACAGCTGAAAACTGTCAGTGTAGGCCGCAGGCGTGATGACATCATTCATCTGCGCCTGCACCGTGGTAGAAGAAGGAAGACGCTACTTACCTGCTCTTTGTGGGAGTGTAGGTAAGTAGCATATTATACTGTGTTCGGGCCCACTGTGGAGCATACAATACTGTGTGGGGTCCCACTGTGGAGCATATAATACTGTGTGGGGGCCACTGTGAAGCACATTATACCATCTGGGGGCTACTGTGGAGCACATTGTATTGTCTAGGGGCCACTGTGAAGCACATTGTACCATGTGGGGGCCTTTCACTATTTATGTCACACAGTATCTGTTTTATAGCAGACATGTGATATTATTACAGGCCGTAATAACAGTGCACGGTCACTATAAAACAGATCCTGTGCAATGTAAATAGTGAACATTAATTGTTCAAAAGTACCAAATACAGTACAAAGTTGTTTTGTATCATTGTAAGCTCTGTAAAACCCCATTCACATGACCATATTTTGTGGATCCATAACTGTCCGCAACTGTAGGTCCACACAGTATTAAGGTTAAATTGCCATGTTGGCACTTTGCGATAAACTAGTGGGTTTTGGGCTGCAGTTTGGGGCTCTCTAAAAGGTTCGCCTTCACTGATCTATTATCTATCATTTATCTATTTATCATCTATCTTATCTTATCTATCTATCTATCTATCTATCTATCTATCTATCTATCTATCTCATTACTATCTATCTATCTATCTATCTATCTATCTATCTATCTATTATCTATTTATCATGTATCTATTTATCATATACCTATCTATCTATTATCTATCTATCTATTTATCATGTATTTATTTATCAAATGAATGGGTTTTTAACCAATGCGTCGCTGACCTGTCTGTATCCGATGCCAATCCCGTTCGCCGAGATTTTCACTCGGATTGGCAACGGACAGACTGAAGCGCAGGTGTGAACCCACCCTCAGACATTGCTTTTCAACCATGCTTCAACAGAATTTTAAAAAAAAGAAAACTCATGAAACAGGCCTGGACAGAAATGATGGTTCCCTTAACTTAATATTTTGTTGCACAACTTTTTGAGGCAATCACTGCAATCAAACGATTCCTGTAACTGTCAATGAGACCTCTGCACCTCTCAGCAGGTATTTTGGCCACTCCTCATGAGCAAACTGCTCCAGTTGTCTCGGGTTTGAAGGGTGCCTTTTCCAGACGGCATGTTTCAGCTCCTTCCAAAGATGCTCAATAGGATTTAGGTCAGGGCTCATAGAAGGCCACTTCAGAATAGTCCAATGTTTTCCTCTTAGCCATTCTTGGGTGTTTTTAGCTGTGTGTTTTGGGTCATTATCCTGTTGCAAGACCCATGACCTGCGACTGAGACTAAGCTTTCTGACCCTGGGCAGCACATTTCTCTCTAGAATCCCTTGATAGTCTTGAGATTTCATTTTACCCTGAACATATTCAAGACACCCTGTGCCAGATGCAGCAAACAGCCCCAGAACATAACAGAGCCTCCTCCATGTTTCACAGTAGGGACAGTGTTCTTTTCAAGATATGCTTAATTTTTCTGTCTGTGAACATAGAGCTGATGTGCCTTGCCAAAAGTTTCGATTTTTGTCTCATCTGTCCATAGGACATTCTCCCAGAAGCTTTGTGGCTTGTCAACATGTAGTTTGGCAAATTACTTTTGTCAGATTCAAGTTATTTCTGTGACCATTGTGGGTTTTTCTTTCATTAAACGAGGGCTACCAACAATTTTGTCCACGTGTGTATGTATCTCATATCTATCTATAATTCCATGGTGCTGTGCACATTATTATATTAATTCCAAGGTGCTGGACATTATTATATTAATTCCATGGTGTATTACAGTTGAGAGTTTAAATACAAAACACAAAACAAGTACAATACTAACAGTGACCAACAGTGGGACTGAGGGCCCTGCCCTGAAGGACTTACAATCTATGAGGGAATGGGGATAGAGATAGTAGATAAGGGTAGAGGCTGTTGGTGGTGTGGTGGTAGCAGGGTTATTGAAGGTTGTAGGCTTTCCTGAAAAGATGAGTCTTCAGGGTCCTCTTGAAGGATGTGATTGTGGAGGACAGTCTTATGTGTCATGGTATTGAGTTCCAGAGTATGGGGGATACACATGAGATGTCTTGAAGGCGGTTGGGTGAAGAGCGGATAAGAGTATATCAGGTATTAAGAGGTTCAGAGATTACGTGCGGGTAGGTAGCAGGAGATTAGGTCAGAGATGTATGGAGGGGACAGGTTGTGGAAGGACTTGTATGTCAGTGTTACCATTTTAAACTCTATTCATTGGATGGATTGGTAGAGGGGAGAGGCTGATAGAAAACGAGGGGAGAGATGAATTAAGTGAGCAGCAGAGTTGAGGGTGGAGAAGAGCGAGAGCATTTGCTGGGAGGCCATAGAAAAGGGTGTTACAATAGTCTAAGTGGAAGATGATTAGGGCGACAGCTAGCATTTTTGTGTTTCAGGGGTGAGGAAAAAGCGAATTCAATGAATGTTCTTGAGTTGGAGGCAGCAGGAGGTGTTGAGGGCTTGAATATGAGACTTGAATAATAAGGTAGAATCAAAGGTTACCCAAGGCAGCAGACTTGTGGGACTGGGTAAGTGTGGCACCATTAACTTTGATAGATGGGTCAGGTAGGGGGCTGTGTGAGCTGGTAGTTGGGATAATGAACTCAGTTTTCTCCATATTCAGTTTGAGAAAATGGGAAGAGAAGGAAGCTATGTCTGCTAGATACTCTGGACAGCAGAGTGGTAACATCTGGGCCGGAGAGATATATTTGAATGTTGTCAGAGTAACAGTGGTATTGGAAACCATGGGGCTCTGAGTTGGCCAAGGCCAAGGATGTAGTTGGGGAACAATAGCAGTCCTAGGACAGAGCCTTGAGGAACACCTACAGAGAGAGGGCATGGTGAGGAGGTGGTGTCTGAGTGAGAGATACTGAATGTGCGGTTGGTGAGGTATGAAGAAATACAGGAGATTTCCAAGTCTGCGATGCCAAAAGATGAGAGCATTTGTAGCAAGAGGGGGTGGTCAACTGTCTTAAAGTCAGAGGAAAGATCTAGAATGAGGAGAACAGAGTAATGCTGTTTGCCTTTGGTAGTTAGTAGATTGTTTGCGACTTTGGTGAGGGCAGTTTCAGTGGAGTGATGGGGTTGGAAGCCTCAGTGTAGTTTGTCAAAAAGTAAATTGGATGAGAGATAGGAGGATAGTTCAAGGCGGACATGTTGTTCAAGGAGGTTTGAAGCAATTGGGAGCAGTGAGATGGGGCGATAGTTGGCTGGAGAGGATGGGTCAAGGGATAGGTGTGATGGTAGCATCTTTAAAGGAAGAAGGGAAGGTGCCATTGGTTAGAGATAGGTTGATGTAGAGGGTTAGAACAGTAAAGACTTCAGTGAGGTTGGGGAAGAGGTATGATTGGATTGGGTTGAGGACACAATTGTTGAGGTGCAATTTTTATGCAAATTTCATACCCAAACTGGATTCTTCTTTAAGGTCTTAGCAGTTAGACCTCCACCAATCTGGAAATTGTGGCATAAACTGGTAGCATAAGCATGTTGTGGGAATACTTGTTTAACACTTCCTATGGAGCTCAACCTGTTTTGCTAATCGCACAGCACTACCTGAGTAATACTGTTACTATAGAAAGTTACTACTCAGAAATAAAAAGAGAAGAAGTTAGTGATAGTGGTGATGCACACAGAGCACAACATCTTCATGATCATGTTTAACCTGATGAAGAACCACAAGGAATTGATAATAGTATATGAGACAATTGCATAACTTTTCATTATACCCTAAATGAGCTTTATTTAACATCAGAATACCCCTTTAAACATGGCTGAACCATGGAGGCTTTACAATAACTAAATATTGCATTCTATGGTCAGAATGGCTACTATGTCTCATTAAGGAGACACCACCATGAGGTGTACAGGGACAGGGACTTATTAACCCATGAGTCCTGCTCCCTTTTGGAGGAGTTATTATGGCTTGGTCATATTCCATGATCATGCTATTAGGTTTTCATGAAATCTAGGCATTGATCGATAGGGAGCTACCTTCCAAAAAGTGGTGTTAGTGCATGTTCCTCTTTTCCTCCAACGAGGTCTTATTTGTATATTCTTTACTCTATTTCATTCTATGCAGTTATGAGAAAAACAAAGCACGTCCTCTTCTAAATTCTTTCATTTTATGTATCAGGACATAATAAAAATAATGTCTGGTCCTTAAAAGGTCTTAAAATTCTGCCGTTTAGCAGCAATAACTTGAAGTAAATGTTTTCTATATGACTTTATCTCTCACACTTTGTTCTGGAGGACGTTGCTTCGGTTCATTGAGGTTTGTGGGCATTCGTTTCTGCACAGCTCTCTCAAGGTCCTACCACCGCTTTCAATTGGGTTGAGGTCTGGACTGTGACTGGATCATTGCAGCACCTTGATTCAATTCTTTTTCAGTTATTCCATTGTACATTTTCTGGTGAGCTCAGATCATTGTCCTGTTGTATGACACAGTTTCAGTCTAGATGTAGGACAGATGGCCTCACATTTGACTCTAGAATGCTTTGGTATACAGCCGAGTTCATGGTTGACTTAATAATTGCAAGGTGCCCAGGTCTAGTGGTTGCAAAACAAGCCAAAAACATTGATCCTCCACCAGCCTTCTTGACAGTTGGTATGAGGTGTTTGTACTTATAGACTGTGTTTGGTTTTTGCCAAATATGGTGCAATGCGTTATGGCCAAACATACTATGGAGTTGTAAGTCCAAAGGACATTGTTCCAGAAGTCTTGTGGTTTGTTCATTTGCAAGTTTGCAAACTTAAAGTTTCAGACCAATATTAAGAGACAAATATTATTTGTGTAATAAAAAGTTCTACAATTTTCCAATATACTTTCTGTATCAATTCCTCACGGTTTTCTTGATCTCTGCTTGTTGTCATTCTGCTTACTCCCAGTGGATAAAAATCAGGTCATGGTCATGTGATGTATAGTCCATGGTCATGTAATGTATAGTCCATCCAGCAGCTGTGTGTACATCACATGACCATGGACTGTATATCACATGACCATGGACTTTATATCACATGACCATGGACTTGGGGTGAACTTGCCAGGACGTCGACATTTGGCCAAGTTTTTGTTAAATAACAAAACAGCGGAATGTGTTGCGTGTAGTCCATCTGAGGTTGCATTTACCATATTTTAAGTCTTTCTAAGGAAAAGATTTTTATTATGACCTGATACATAAAACCATAGAATTCAAAAAAGGGTGTACTCTATTTTTCTCATGACTGTAGATGAGACTTTCTTAAGTTTTACTGAATCTCACAAGTATACCATATAGCAAGTAATATATCCTTGCTAAGCAACAAGAGAGAACAGACGTGATATTCCGAGGGGTGTTTTAGCCTTTCACCTATATACAAAGACAGAGCATCGGGTGGCTCAGTACATGGTCTTCGGCATTCACAATCAGTCTAAACCCAGCTGTGCCCTATGACACAGAATATTTAATGCAATCTTCTCTAGTCGGCGCCCCTCCCTCGCTGATGGTCACCCTAACCTCTGTAATCATTGCAGGAGAGCGGCAGATAGCGGTATTGTATTTATAGACGGTGTGTGTTATAGTCTAATACTGATACTCAGATGGCCTATGTTACCAAACAGATTCTCCTCAGCCTTGAAAATGTAATCCCAGCAATGCAGGCTTTATCCTTGGAAGTACTGAGATAGCTGGAAGCCGTCACCGTCTTGATGCTTAGAATGTCAAGAAGCTTGGAAGGATTCGGAGACAGTAGCCAAGTTTAACAGTCAGGAACATTTATTCCGGGGTGAGGCTTAATTACATTTAAAGTGGCCCTGTCACCGGGAATTAGCATTTTCGGAATCAATAGTCAAGAGATACTTTTATATTATACCAGCCATTAACTCCAGAAATTTCCATTTTAAGACTGTTTACAATTATTTCTTCTCATATCTATTCTGTTTAGAACCAAGGAAATTATTGAATAGCTTGGAGTTAAAACTTATATTTCCTACTCTGGCTCCCAGTGCTATACCTGAATCCAGTACTTAGCATCCAGTGACATCACGTGCTGTCATATGATGATGTCACTCTGTATAGGATCTAGATCTGAATCACAAGGGGTGGATATGCTGCTAAATTTCCAACCAGGTTTCCTTCTTCTTTCAGTGTGCAGCACAAATGTTGCAGGTTGGTAGGTCACTTTGCATTGAAGGTTTTTTTTTTTTAACAGTGTATGAATGAGATTATGTGAAATCTCATATGCTATGCGGCTACTGTACATTGCATCAGGTCAGTCGCATCTATTATTGTTTTTTAGTATTTTTCTTACTTGTATAGCGCCAACATACGCTGCAGCACTTTACAGAGATATTGTCAGTCACTGTCCCATAGAGGGCTCACAATCTAAACTCCCTATCAGTATGTCTTTGGAGTGTGGGCGGAAACCGGAGTACCCGGAGGAAACCAACGCAAACACGGGGAGAACATACAAACTCCATGCAGATGTTGTCCTTGGCTGGATTCGAACCTAGGACCATGAGGAATTGATATAAAAAGTATATTGGAAAATTGTATAACTTTTCATTATACATACAATAACATGCCAGCGCTGCAAGGAATCAGTGCTAACCACTGAGCCACCGTGCTGCCCCACAGCTACAGGTACACTCTGTGTGACCTCCAAGCTAAGGGTAAATGCACACAAGATAGATTTGCTGTAGATTTTATGTATGGATTGGTACAGAAAGCAACATTATAACTATATCATCTACATGCTGCGGAAATGTTAAAGTGGAAATTGACATGCAATGCTGAATATTTAAATTTGTGACATCTCAATTTATGTCATCTGTTTTTTGCGGATTTGTTGCTAGTTTTGCCCTTTGAGAATGCCCAATTTTGCCCAATGGAGAAATCCGAACCTGCATTGAAATGTATTGTTGTGGATTTTCCTGAGGATCTCAATCCAATTGACTCTGTTCTTTTCAGAATACACACTTTGTGCATTTTTTTTTTCTTTCTTTTGTTTTTTTCAAAATTAATGCAAAAAAGTGCATCAGCAAATCCACCCTGTCTGTATTTACCCTTACAGACCTCCATTATTATGTAATTCATGTTATATAATATAGTGCTCAGGAAACTCTGACAGAAGCTTATCTACCCTGGGAACGAAGGGACTGTCCATGCTAAAATCCAGCAGTCCAATCTTTTTCCCTGACATCTGAATGAGGAGAAAGTTGGGTCTGCGCCATACACATTGGATAGTTGGCTAATCCCATTGGCATTTATTTAACCAATTCAGTACCGGACTATTTTGCCTGGTTCAGGATCGGACACATTTTTATTTTTTTTCGTACATCCGGTTTTGAGGGCTGTAACATTTTTTTTCCTTTGGGTTATTCAAATAAATTTTGCATCTTTTTTGGTAATAAATAGGGCTTTATTCTTATGTTACTTTTATTTTTCCATGTTTTTTCTTTATTTTAATATCCGAGGAAATGTAAACAAAAAAATAAAATAACTTTCCCTCTCTGTTACGGTCATTTTTACTTTGGAGACACTTGTGTCGCTGGGGGCAGGGCTAGAACCTGTGATGGGGTGTGGTAGTGGTGGGTGGGGGTTCACTTTATTTTTTATTTTTTGTATTTTTGTGTGTCTTCACATTGTGCCTCCCCCCATATGGTCATAATAGACCTTTGGGGGGGGGGGGGGCATTTTAACTTTTTTTTTTTCTTTGATGATGATTTCTTTGAGGAATACAGCCTTCTATGTTGTACTCCAGAGCTGATCTTGGTCCTCTAGAACCCAGCAGCTCTCGGACGGTAATAAACCATCCCCTCCTTCCCTATGGGATGTCCGGATGTAGTAACAGCCGGCATACCGATCCCACAGCTGCACAATTCCATGCAGCAGGCTAACCTTGCACAATGCATTACATGACCATGGACCATGACCATAAACTATATATCACATGACCATGGACTGATTTCTATCTACTAGAAGTAGCAAAATGAATGACAACAGGTAATGAAGAATTGATACAGAAAGTATATTGGAAAATTGTATAACATGTCATTATACAAAGAGTAACATTTGTCTCTTAATATTGGTCTGGAAGTGGACAACCCCTTTAATGATTGCACCAAATACGTGGTGAAAGGTCAATGATAAATATCACTTCCTCTGTATTTGCCCACATGGGTCATATCCTGAATTTGGACTCTTAGGTTATTTGTGTATTTGCTTATAAAATGATTCCACAGTCAACCTCACATGTCTTCTGAAGATTTGGGGCCCTGTCATATTAGAAGTCCAGTATTATCACAGAATTTTGGCCAACCAGATGAGTCTTCATTATTATGGTGCCCCAGTCTGATCCTGCTAAGAAATAGTACAATATATACTGTACATATGGTGGCAGGTCATTTTGAAGCATCACCACCCTGCAGTAGATAGGGACCCTAGAGTAATGAGATTCCTTGACTACTTTTTAATCTTCTTTCTAGTAATCTCTAACAACTATATTTTTCATTACCAGACGATTTGGCACCAAGTGTACAGCCTGTCAACAGGGAATCCCTCCAACCCAAGTGGTACGGAAAGCCCAAGACTTTGTATACCATCTACACTGCTTCTCCTGTATCATCTGTAGTCGACAGCTGGCAACTGGAGATGAGTTTTACCTCATGGAGGACGGTCGGTTAGTGTGTAAAGAGGACTACGAGACCGCAAAGCAGAATGGTGAGGAAATCTTCAATCTTTTATTGGTATATTACACCATATAATTCCAATTTCTGATATCTGAAGTCGCATTTGGTAGAAGTCATAGAAAAATACTGTCTTTCTTTGGTAGTTTGGGTCTATGATTGGCTTGAAACCTAGTGAATGGTAGGCCAGAAAAAGAGTGTAACCAGACATCTAAACATCATAGCTTAGTTTCTAGGATGTCATTTATGATGTACATCCAATATACATAAGTTGATTTTGTCTTGTTGAGCCTGAATTTGGAACTTTATGTTGGCAGGTAGGTATACCTTGAGGGATTAGACAAATACGTTAGTATGTATCGAAATTTTATGTGAATGTTACTATATATTCCATTGTATGCCTTCCGCAGATTTTTTTGCTGGTTTTGATAATTTGTTGGATGGAGTCATTTTGAGTATGTTACAGATAAGTACTTCACGCTGAGTATTTACAGATATATCATGTATATTCTAGTTCAACATGAAGCCTGGAGTTCTCTGGGCAATTCAACAGAGTGTAAATTTTTCTTCTACTTTTCATAGTCAAGTGTTTGATTGAAATAAAATGTAGTAATTGGTTTCATGACATCATCACTAACAGCATCAGAGCAGAGAACTAGCACTTTCTGGTAATAGATGAAGCTTCTTCCCAGATGCGCTATTTGTCATGTATTGTGGTGAATGATGATGAGAGTTATTGAATTATGATATATTCAATCGGCGAATTAGAAAAAAAAGAAGTTGGTCATAAATATATCAGAAGTTCTTTTAAAGGGAAACACACTGTGAGTTCTTAGTAGTATTATTAAAGTACATATGCTACTTGAAATTTAATGCACTTCAGGGGCGGACATACCGATGGTGCAAGCTGTGCAGCTGCTCAAGGGCCCATTATGTCAGGGGGCCCTATAACCTTAACAGTAACTTTCTTCTGGGTAAATGCCTAAGGTAATGAACGTCTTGTCTAATGACTACTGGTGGATTGTTGGTGAGATGTGAGGGTTGCTCTGTGCTAAGATTTTGGAAAACTAGGGGTCCATAATCATTCTTGCACAGGGGCCCTAAGCGCTCTGTGTCTGCCCCTGATGTATTTGGTTTAGCAAAACTGACACCGCAAAATGTTAAGTCTTAAGATACTACAAGGCTAGAGGTAGTTTATGATATTTGTGAACAGTAGAGATGAGCAAACCAGTTTGTAACAAACCAGGTTCGGTATGAATTTCTCCAAAATTTTGCATTCGTCTCTTGAGGCCTCTTCTGGAGTCTTCTCTAACGTGAAGCACCCGGAAACACCTGTATGGTCTGTGATTGGGCCTCAGCATATGTGTGAAGCGCGCTGACTTAATGACATTACACTACATTGACACACCCCACATGACCACTGAAGCCCAATCACAAGCCTTAGAGGTGTCACTAGAGCATGTGACATTGACAAAAATGCTGGAAGAAGCTGCTAGAGCCCATGGGTGAAGACTGGGTGCCCAGGAGAGATAAGGAAACTGAGTATCAATGTTTTTTATTTTGTCGGCACTTCACCTGGGCCTCCGCATATTATACCAGAATATAGTAATAGCATTTCCAGTTTGGGCAGGATTCATAGTAACAGAACCCCAGACCCCGACTTTAAGAGATTGGTAGATCCAGTGCTGCATAATGGTTTACAGGAATGGACATACCAAATTTGTAGCCTGTGTAACGCATTGGCCCTGTTGGCAAGTGGTTCCTAATTTCAATATAACAATCTCTCTGTGCCATAAACATGGCATCTTAATGATCAACAGCAGAGGTGTAACCTAAAGCTCCTGGGACCCAATGCAAAATATGTAATGGGCCCCCCACTTACCATGTGCTATGTATAGTCCTGGTGTCTTGTTATATTGTAGCCTCCAGGGCTCAGTAGTGGTTGCTCTCTCTGCACCCCCTATAGCTACACCCCTAATCCACAGTAAATCTGCAAAGAGCAATCCCAGTTTGGAGCGACCACCACTGGAGGTTTTTTTTAATTTTTTTCATTTTACCGCATTCCCTAAATAAATAAATGAGGTTATTGCAGGAATATAATTTGACTAATATAATATTATGCAGGATGGAGAGTGCCCCTGTAAGTGCCTAGAATACCCCACAGTAGATATAGGCTTCCTACTACAATCACTAGCAGGCTACAGTCTGCTGACAGGGTAACTGAGTAACCATGTTAAACCTGAAATCCTCTGCAGTCCTACATTATATTATTATTGCTGTAATTCTATTGGGTAGTGACTCTACATACAATTTATATAATATGTATAACATTCTATAGTTTATTGTAATGTAATGAAATAATGATATCTTATTCCTCTGCACTATCCAGATGATTCAGAGGGTGGAGCAAAAAGGCCTCGTACTACGATAACAGCTAAACAACTGGAGACCTTAAAGAATGCTTACAAGAACTCACCGAAACCAGCCCGACATGTCAGGGAACAGCTGTCCTCTGAGACTGGGCTGGACATGCGTGTTGTTCAGGTACGTCATATACACATATAATATATTATTGCTATAACTACATGTAATATCAACTGTACATTCCAATAAAGTTAATTCAGGTGGCACCAAAATACATGCTAATAAGACCAAGTCAAGGGGTACGGACAGAGGCATAATATGAAGCTCCTGGGCCCCTATGATAAATCTGTACCAGGCCCCTTGATTATAATGTATATTGTTTAAAGTGCTCGATCCTTTTATTGAAAAGAGATACCTTATGATCCCCTGGGCCTGGGTATGACTGTACCCTCTGCACCACCTCAAGTTATGCCCCTGGGTATAGAAAATTGGCTAGACCAGTGCAGACTTTCCACCAGAATACAGTGATGTGCCAGATGACCTCAGCATGCAGAATCAGGGATGAGATGAGGAGTAGGCAATGTCGGCTGCTGCCTAGGACGCAACTGAGAGTCATTAGGTGCAATTGATGTTCTGCCTATGTATTTTGTACCAATCTTTGTCTAAGTTAAAACAATAGGGATTGGTGGGGAATGACTAAATGGATGATTCTCTGGGTTAGGGGAGAATAAAATACAGAGACTGCGCTCCCCTAGAGTAGAAAAGCAATTATATGAATTCTGGTCGACCCTTATACTTCTCCCTTCTAGGTGGCGCTCACCTTGTCAGGTTGTGCTCTCGAATAGGCACAACACTATGAGGCACTTGAAAGGTAGACTTCAGGCTGTAAGCTTGTCCAGTATCCTAGGATGGTCCAACCAGCCAGAAGAAACAGGAATACATGACCCACGGGAAAAGATGAACTCGGTGCTGTATCTGTAGATGATGAACTCAAGTGAGTTCTTCATCGCTGCCTGACATGACACCAAGTCCACTTTTTCCCGTGGATCACTTATGCCCAAACGGGACCATCACTAAATGAATGTTAGTCCATCTGATCATGATCATGCTCAATTTCAAGGCCTGAGTGGTGAGATACAAGTACTGAAACTACCATTTGACCACCATCTCTACACTTAGTCTTCCCTAGTATGGATTTTACCAGCAACCATAAAGTGTCCCCATGTAGTCACATGAGCGCCAACATATGACTGGAAGACAATGACTTGGTCTCATGAGTATCAAGTGGTTATTGACCTGTTCATTATTAGATCTCTGAGAAGACAGAGTTAGACATCACAAGACATATTAGTGTCAAAAATGTTTAGTCAGATATTTTGTACATGGTGGAGTCAGCCATACTTTGGACTTGCGAGGAAGATGGTCCCACTGATCTACCTAAAAAAATCTTAAAAAGATCTCAAAGTACAGAGTCTGATCATTAATTCAATTTAAGTACCTCATATTGGCAACATCCCTAATGAAGATTAGGTCAAGGCAACCAATGAGACTGCTTTATTGATCTGTATCAGTAAAGGACAGGGTTAATCTGATATTATAGAAGGTTAGTTCATCACCTTCTTTTTCTTATGTATTGTGTGTCGTGATCTTCTCATCAGGTTTGGTTCCAGAACAGAAGAGCAAAAGAGAAAAGGCTGAAAAAGGACGCTGGTCGGCAGCGATGGGGTCAGTTCTACAAAAGTGTGAGGAAATCACGGGTAGGGAAGCCAGGGAAGGAGAGTTCTACGGAGGATTGTGGAGTCAGCGACAGTGAATTAAGTTACAGAGGTAAGAAACAACTCAGTGCAGTTTACTAGAGCAAGATTTCTCATCACTCCTAAGCCAAGTATTAGCCACTCAAATGATATTCAAGATCCCAAAGACTGTGACCATACTCCTTGCATGTATTCCCAGGGGTGCACATACCACATGCTGAGAACCTACTGTAGATCCTGAAGAACTCCATTGTAACCTCTGGACCACTAGTGCTCAACAAAGGGCTACTTAATATTATGTGAATGTGGCTTACTGATGGAAACTTAGGACAAGTCTGCCAAATATGGATACCCCCTTGTCCTTATTTTTGATGACCTGATGACCTCTGCTGACTCTGTGCTCATTCTACACAATTCAAGGCTTTTTCTGGACTTGTAATATTGATGACCTGTCCTTAGGCAAGGTCATCAATCTCAGATCATAGGAGTCTGACAACCAGCACCCTCACGATCAGGCATTTTGGTGCGTTCTCCACCCTCTTAAAACCAAGCACAGCGCTATCCATTGCATAGTGGCTGTGCTTGGAATTGTGGCTCATCCCCAATTGCTTGGTTAGGACTGATCTGCACACAGGCAAAGTGACAAAAGTGACATCATGAGGTTGTGACACAAAGCAACTGATCTGTGGGAGTGCCAGGTATTGGCCCCACACCACTCAATCCTAAGGATAGGTCATCAATATTTAGTTCCCTGAAGAGACTTTAATAATATACATGGTGCCCTATAAGCACAAAGATGGTGCCTGCAGGGCAAAGGAGGTGAATTAAATTCTCAAAGGTCATTATCACATTGCATTACAACTTGTAGTGTTAGTAAATAATGTAATATAATATACCATTTTTGTTAATGCCATCCCCTATTGTTGTCATTATTTGCCTTGCATTAAAGACATTGTACACTATTAACATGGCAGGTTTCTTTCAGAACAGTGCCACACCTGTCTACAGATTGTGTGTGGTATTGCAGCTCATCCTTATTCCATTCGTGGACAGATGTGGCGCTGTTTCTGGAAGAAAGTAGTCATGTTTGTCCCCGTACAACCCCTTTAAAAGTGCAGTTTAACATATTCATGTCCAGTTTAGAGACATTTCAATGTCACACGGCAGTGCCCATAGAACCATATAGAGCTCAATAGCCATAAATGACTATAAAAAACTTCTGCTTGTGCTCCATTACCTTCATGAGGCCGATAGCTGGCTCCAAATCAAGCAACATCTGGAATGCTGAAGACGGAGCATTTTTAAAAAGTGCAAAGCGATTCACCAAAGCCTTAAAGTTACAGTGAATTATGGGAGCCCATGCTGTGTTGTTATGAAATATAGCGCATTGTAATGAACTTTGTATTTGTCGGCCACTTTCCAGAGCTGCAGGAAAGTTGTAGCCACGGCGGAGCTGACAGCAATCGGTAGTTACAAAACCCTCTCCATCTCCAGTAAATACCTGAGTAGTATTCCCTGCAGTCCATTTGTCAAACACGGCCGTGAACTAGGCAATTGATCAAATAAATAAGGACGCAGAAGGACAATTCATCATCGCTCTAGTTCAGCTATCAGCTGGTTTATGATGATTTTTGTGCGTGTGGAATATTAAACAGCTTATAATTCAACCCTGCCGCCTATTATTTTATATCGGACTAATTTCTTCATTATATCTATGCTTTAGTATACTATAAAGAAGAGCTTTATACTGTGCCTTGTCATGTTTAATGACATACTAAGACTGTCCTGGAACCTAGCCCCTGGCCAACATTCAACTACCTAGAAACACAACTCCACTCTTTATATATCATATGCAAGATTTTGACTCTATACCCTCCGCTCTTATTTTTAGAGTTTAATATCTGAATTTTATCATTACATTACAGACCAATAAGACTGAAAAATACAGATCTACAGTATATAGAGTCATGTAGATGCAAAAAGTCTCCACTAAAAAATTTTTGAGTTCTGGATCCGGGACCATGATCGGAAGTTATGTGCGCTCTAGTCCTTTACTTATGCATATGGAAAGTGACAATAGCTCTTCCATTTTGTGGTCTTTTTTACATGCATCACAACTTTACATCATTACATATTGATAAATCCAAAAAAGAGAGCAGCAAAAACAAAGAAAGATGGGTAAAAATCCTCAGGTCCACAGCCAATGGTCCCTGAAAAATATCCCAAAAAAATAGCACTCCAATATGAACTGCTTGAAAAAAAGTCCATCAAGGAGAGAAACCTTGCACTATTGGGCTAATAAAGCCCCCTTTCCTATAATGGAGTGCTGCCTATTTTTTTTATACATATTGATAAAAGGATCCAATATCCATATCCTATGGATCAAGCACCAAAAAATATTCTTGGACCTATTTTTTTCTCATATAAAAGTTGGGAACTATAGAACAAAACTTTGCTCTGTGTCCAATGAGCTCAGCCATGTCCCCATCTTCTTTCTGTCCTGTGTCTGGCTGTAAGACAACTGGCTGGAGCACCAACACCCCCTTCTTCCTATTTTGATTGTTAAGCCCCACCTTCTTTGCTAGTACCCACCCCCACAGCCAACAGCCATCCCAAAATGAAGCTGATCAACAAGAAATTAACCCCTTTGTTATTTTCAGGGTTTCTACAAGACTGTCATAATCTTGCAGAAAATGTTGCAGACTGACATTGAGGACAACAATATTTCTTGTTCACTGTTATCATTCATTTATAGGTTATTTATATTTTGTATTATTGTGAATGTTTACATTTAGTTTTTTTCCTTTTTTACCCACAGATGAACAGATTTTGTCAGAGCTGGGATCAACGACTGGTATTTACAGTACAGGAGGGGACCTTGTCGGTGTGCCTCTAGTCAATGGAGGCTTTACAATAGATGCAACAGGACAGTCCTACCAGGAACTTCATGATGGTAGCCCCTATGATATACCACAATCTCCCTCTTCTATTTCATCCCTTCCATCCCATGGGTTACCATACAACATGGACAATACAGGAGGGCTTCTCAACCATCCTCCTTTACGAGCACTACCAGCTGCTCCAACCTCTGACATCTCCACAGAAAGCAGTATGGGCTATCCAGACTTCCCAACCAGTCCAGGCTCATGGTTGGATGAGATGGACCATCCTCCATTTTAAAGAAAAGGGATTGAGATCAGACCTTCTAGAGGATCATCGAGTTTGCCAAACTCTGCAGACACCACACTCAGCCTTTGGAAATCTCTAACTAAAATAACATGCTCCCCCATTCTGGACAGTCCTGTGAAACTGACAACCATACCCAGTCAAATTGGAGATGGTGATGTAGGGTGGAGGAGCTCCCATAGACAATGCTCGGTAAAACAATGTATTGATATAAAAAAGGAATGTTTGCACTTTTGTGGGTCCTGAATCTCCCTACTAATCCTGGGTGATCAAGAGACATGTCTTCCCACGTTTCTCAATCCTCAAGAGTTCATGCTCATGAGTATTTGTGTCATCTTGTCACTTGACAACATCAGATGGATCCGACCAACAGAACCACCAGCCTTTGTATAAGGCACAGACCATCAGTATGACATGCAACCGACAATCTATACCCATTATAATGCAGCATTTGTTGTGGGACAGAATCATATGTTTCTGAATAAATGAAATAGTGAGATGAACGTATTTGAGTTTATTATCTCATTCTCTACTGAAGGAATCTACAGTGTGTCCTGGATGTCATAAATACTGCCTATAGCAGATGGTAACTGCAAGGCCAATCGGGGTACTTACTAAGCCTACTGTATGCAACGTATGGTATAAAATGGTGTCAATTTGGTGTTAAAGGGGTTTGTCCCCAATGGTGGATTATACTATGGGTGGTTTGGGTGGCCGCCCAGGGCCCAAGGCTTATGGTTGCTCAAACCTACACCATCTTGAAAGCCTGAATGACATTGTGGTGGTCTGTAGTGTGGTGGCGACATCCGTCATACTGCTACTGCAGGAATAATAGGAAGGGAGACTTAGTAGGAGTCAAGATTCACTATGACTAGTAGGCAACAGGTTGCTTTTTCGATCAAGAAGTAATGCCTGCCCTTCCTGACCCTGCATGTTAGAGCGTGACCTCTGTAACCCCTTTTAGCAGGTGCCTGGCCCTCTTACCATGCAGTGTGCAGTATAGTAAGGCTGGGCTCACATCTGCTTCAGAGTCTCCATTGCACACTTCATCATAGAGTCTGCCAAAAATCAGTGGAGGAAAAGGTCCTGCATAACTTTTTCCTCCACTGCTTTAAGTTTAAAAATGACTGACACCATTAGAATCAAAGGGGCCCACCAGTATTTATGTGTAAACCCTGTTTTAGGCTAAGTCCCCACGTGGCGTAAACGCCACGATTCGCCCGTGGCGGAAGCACCGTGGAAAAAATCGTGACGTTTTACAGTCAGAGCAAAGTGGATGGGATTCTAGTGAATCCCATGCCCACTTTGCGGAAAAAAACGCGCTGCGAACACGCGACGATTTCCAAAACCGTCATGATTTTGGAAATCACAGCATGTCAATTATACCTACGGAAACGCCGGTGGTTTCCCCATAGGTATAATTGAAACAGAAAGTCTGCAAAGGAAAACTCTGCAAACTTTCTGTCTAAAGCACTGCGGGAAGAACCGCGATGTGATTCCGGCGCGGTTTCTCCCGCAGCGCTTTTTTTGCTGCGGGACGCCACGTGGGGCCTTAGCCTTAGAGGTTCGCCTCTCTGTTGTTCTGGTTCCCCAACGGTAAGTAAGTTCTAGCATCAGTTACTAACTTTTTTTCAGACATTTACTAAGTTTCTTACAGTAAACTTGACTCTGGTACTGTTTCCATGTAGCAGTTTCAGTTCTGATACTGTATCTAAGCAGTAGGGTTAGTCCTGCTATAATATCTATGTAGCAAGCTTAGTTCTGGTAATGTATCTATGTAGTGGACAGGGTTCTGGTAAGGTATCTATGCAGTCGGCTTGATTCTGGTGTTATCTCTCTGTCGTATGCTTGGTTCTTCTCACAGTGTTAGATAAATTTAAAACTTTATATTGGTAGGGGGCTTCATAGCCCTGGGCCCATGGTAGCTTTAAAGGGATTGTCCAGAATTAAAAATGAATTACCTATCCGGATAGGTTATTAATTTGTAATTGTTGGGAGTCTGACACTTGACCATGCACCAATTAGTTGTTTTCCACACAGTGTACAGAGCAGACAACTCTGCACACTGTGTAGTGGCCAAACAGCGCCATTACAGCAAGCTCCTGGGAGCTGAGTTGCAATAGTTCAACCGAGCCACTACACAGCGTATGGAGCCTTCTCCTTCAAGCATCGTAGACTATGCAGAGAACAGATGATTGCAGCAGGGTCAGGATTGGGTGCCAGCCGATCAGTGTGGGGGTCAGGTGTTTGACCCCCACCAATCTCAAACTAATAAGAATGGATCATTTATTTTTAGTTGTGGATAAACCCTTTAATCCGCAGCCTGGCAATGTCAGCACTGAATGGACTGTTTTAGTTTAGAGACACCTCCCAACTGGTAACACGTACTTGTCAATTCATTCATCAACTTCCAATAGGAACAATAGAAGAACGACACAACAGAGGTCAAAGGTTGTATGCTCCTGTATTGTTTGGGGGATGCAAGTTCTTACTGGCCATTTGGACAATCTCTTTTTGTTAGATAGGTCACCTGAAAATATGTTGATCAAAGGACCTGCTGCTGGGACCCCCAAAACCATCTGTAATCTGGAAGGATGCTCGCAGCAAGTCTTCAGTTCCATTGTAGAACCCCCACAATGGAAATGAAGAATTCTATAACCTGTCCATGTAATACAGGCTGGGTTCCCTGGAGAGATGGTATTTGTGGCCACTCTCTGGCTAACTGATGCGAGTTGTAAGTCAAAGCATCCTGAAACATATTTTGACGCTAAAATATTTTTTGGTGGTTCCTTATGTTATATTGTTTTGCCGCCTATATTGCTATGAAGATGACGCCATGGTTTGCGTATGTTCTTCCATTCCTGACGTTACCCTCACATTTTCTCTTCAGGACATCCTTAATTTGAACTTTTTCGTTTTAGTCCTAATATAGAGCTTGTTTTACACTAATTAAATATGGTAAGTGCTCATTGCGGCGAGTGCTCCAGGGCGGTATAGTAACATTCTGCCACATGGCGTCCAAATCAATACAAGATAATTACTACTAAGTACAAATGTCAAGAGGGAGCATTGTAAGGCAAATGGGCCCAGAAAGGAAATGGGAGCAGGGGGACACAGAGACAAGTAGCAGATTTCCCATTCCAGTGCCTGGCTACTGATTTCTTAATATTCTGTAGGAATCTGACAAAAACATCATGGAATACTCCAGTGTATTATGTATGTATGTATGCATGTATGCAGGTATCCTCTCCAAGAAGTATTGCTTAGGATACCTCCATACATGCAGCACCTGGCAAAGCCTATGCAACTGCACATGGAAGCTGCTTCGCACCGTAAAGCCTCAGGGAATACTGTGTGCATGAAGTCCTATGGAAAGAGCTGTTTTACTTATGGGTTAAGTTGCAAGGTCATGCAGATAAACTGTACTTAGTACAAAATAATACATGAATGTCTAATATGGTAAAACATAAATTGATATCTAACTTGTTTTGATCTGTAGCAATTATGCGTTATATCAGATCCTTAAAAGGGATTTCTCAAGTTGACCTTTTGCTCATGGAAATGTCATATGGATGAAGGGTGTGCTACTTGGGGCTCACTTCTAAGAGTATTTCTCACTTTTGTGGACATAAGCCACCCATTACTTCTATGACCATTCTTATGAATGGCCAACATGTAATTCAACATTTCTCCTGCAGTGGCCACTGTGGGTGGACCTTCAGTCCTGGAAGCTCTTGCTGCTCAAGTAGAAAGGATGGCGTCATAGCAGTGGGAGATGTTAGAGGTCTAAATGGAAAGTGAAGGATTGAAGGCCCGCCCCCTGTGCACCAACTGTCTCATTTGCATAAGAATTTAAAGTTGTTTTCCTTCAAATCTACAAAAGTGACTTACATAACAGAGGTATTGTGACCTGTAACACGCTGGTGGCAGTTGAATATACTTGGGGTGGTGGTAGACTCCCCTTAAGATGTGAATTCATGTGAATTGTATAATCTGTGTATTGCCATGTTAACACATTGAATTGTGTAAAAGACCCCTTATGGCTGATGTTCATGCCCCAGATGTTTACCAAGGGTATGCAGGACCTGCTCGTACACCGAGGAAGAGAGTAACTGTCCATTGGTCTGAAGGTGGCAATAGGCCAACATGGAAGGTAAAAGCTCATCTGGTTTGTGTTGTGACTTTTTAGCCATTTTTGGGCTGGTGGGAGAAGCTGAGCCTGAATCTTCTGTAGGGAATATAGCTACAGATCACGCCATCTTAGTATATCTGTATGAGTATGACCACATTGCAATAGTTTGGAAGAAGACCTGTGTCTTATGGTCATCTAGTTTGTTGCCTTTACGGTTTTCTGACATGTTTTCAGGATCACCTCAAAGGGGTTGTCTAGTAAAGTTACTGTAGTTATAAATTTGTTGTACTTTCTAAAATCTTACCTTAGCTAACCTTCTACAATCTTCTGTCCATCACCACAGGTCTCCATCACTGTGCAAAGGTCATGATATTCATTAGTGGGAGCCTGTCAGGTCCAAAATGCCCCCCAATCCAATATAAGGACCTTTAATAGGTCAGAAAAACATACCTTTTGTGGTCACAACCAATGAAGCAAAGCAGAGATAATCCATCTTTCTATGGATATGAAAATCAGACTCAACTGCACCAGGGGGGGCTCAAATTGCCTGATTTGCCTATAGACAATTTTGACACAGGCAAAGGCTGAAAATGTCAACCACAGCTGAAGGGAAGACACTGGGCATCAGTTCCAGAGTCGGGGCATTTGCAATTGTTTGTAGGCAAATCAGTCCCCGCCCCCAGTGCCCTTGCTAACTGATTTGCATATCCATAAAAAGGTGACTAAATCTGCATTGCTTCATCAGCATACAAAGGTATATGATTCTGCTCCTATTAAAGGCTATTACATGGCGCAATTACTGGTTTGAGAAGCACTTTGGAACTGACAGACTCCATTTAAACACCAATGGGGGAAATTTACGCAAGGATTTTGATCAATTTTCTGGCATTAATAAAATTACAATTTTTAGGAATTCCATATTGATGCTAAAAATAGTGAATTTTTTTCTGCTGTTTATAACACTTTTACTAAAGTGGGTCGGGCAGGACATGAGCCTCTGCAGCCTAAGGAGGCGTTCACACTACCGTTGGTGACCGTCAGTAGTGTCCGTTTCTATTGTCCATTACAAGATTTTAGCATCGGACACTAGCTGAACCGTCAGAAATCCGTTAAAATTTCCATTCATTTCAATGGGTTTTTATATTGTGTCCTTTAGTGTCCGTTTGTGTCCGTTTACACCAAATCCGTCAGAAGTCCGTTTTTTTTTCGCGGACAAAAAATCCTACATGCAGGACTTTTTGTCTGTTTGAAAAAAACGGATTCTTGACGGACAGCAAGTGTCCGTTATTTCTTTAACATTGAAGTCTATGGGTAACGGATTTATAACGGACAGTAACTGATTGTCATCAGTTACTGTCCGTTATTTTATGTCCGGTTTTTTTCCTGCGCATGCTCAGAAAGGAGAAACAAACAAAAAAAAATGGACAGTGTTAAAAAACGGACACTAACTGATGCTAATGTGTCTGTTTTTTTAACTGTACCATTAATTGGATCAGTTAAAAAAACGGACACATTAACATCAGTTAGTGTCCGTTATGATAGGTGTCTGTTTTTTTTGTTTTTTTTAACGGACACCTTCTTAACGGACTCCAACGGTAGTGTGAATCCTGCCTAACATATTTATTAGAATTATAACTTGGCTAGGGCAGATTTCAGCTGTCGGCACCAGGACAACCCAACTAAGAGCAGTACGTCTCTTAATAATCTGGATGTATCTCACTCTGCCACTGTCGATTAGGGCTTGTATACAATAAGCAATATTATAATATGTGTGGGCACCAATAACCTTTATCCTGGTCATCCACCATATTTTTCTCGGCTGTACTTTTACAGAATTCTAAAAATATGGCTGCTTTCTTCCAAAAACAGAACCACGCCTGTCTAGGGCTTGTGCGTGGTATTGCACCTGAATGGAAATGAACTGTAATACCACATACAACCTGTAGAAGTTGGGGCGCTGTTCCTGGAAGAAGACAGCCATGTTTTATAATTCTGGGCAGCCCCTTTGCATGCTGCTCCACTTTAACTATATAAGGACACAGCCTAGTTTGGGTCTAAATGGACTCTGTCACCAGGAAACTATATCAAACTAGTCATAGTGCTTGCAGGACTTTTCTCTGGATTTTTCAAGCGGATTTGGGGACGGAATCCCTGAACGGAGTGTGTGTGGTGTGAACCCAGCCTGACACTGCTTTCTTGTGACACAACATACTTTGTGTTTATGATAAATTGTGGTTGTTACATTTTGTATTTATAAAAAAATGCAAATATGAAGAAAATTTTAAAAAATTTGGTATTTTCCAAAGTGCAATTACTCTGCAAACCACTACAATTAACATTTCCCATATGTCTACACCATATGCGGCCTATGTTGGACTTTAGAACGCACAACTTTTATAATTTTTTTACATTTCAGCCATAACTTTTTAATTTGTCTGTCGACCTATTAACCTTATGAGGGCCTTTGTTTTGTATAACCAGTTGAATTTTTAGACGGCACCATTTTGGGATACTTATCATTTTTTTCTTAATCTTTTATTAATGTTTTTGAGGCCATTGTGTGTAAAAAGAACCTTCAATTTATTTGTCTTTTTTCTCTATTACACTCAATTGGTGGTAAAAATTGCATCATCTTTTTTTCCACACCTCATTGCGATTATGGCATACTAAAATTTATATATCTTTTATTACTTTTTACTACTTTTACAAAATAAAACCCCATTTCAAAAACATTGAAGGAGGCACCAGATCCTGACACCCATAACCTTTTTTTTTCTTTTATGAGAGCATGAGAGTTACATTTTTACATGGCAAGTTGTATTTTTATTTTTTTATTATTGGTACCATTTCTGGGTACGTAAGTCTTTTTGATTACTTTTTATTCCTTTTATGGGGAGCTGTAGGGTGAACGTAAAATACACCAATTCCTGGACTGTAAATATGTGAATACTTTTTTATTTTAATTTTAATATTGTGTACTTTTATATTATCGGGAAGGGATTTTTGAGCTGTTATTATTTACTTATATACTTTTTATTTATTTTTTTAAAGGGGTTGTCCAGGCAAAAATGGACAACCCTTTTAATTTTTAAATCAGCTGGGGGCATTGAAATAAATAAAAAAAAATTCATACTCACCTGTCCCTGATGCTCTGGTGTCCTTCCAGCGCGTTCTGGTCCTTCTGCTGAACGGGTCTCTTTCGGAGTCCTGCTGAAGCCGCTGATTGGCCTCGGTGGTCACGTGACTGCTGAGGCCAATCAGTGAATGGCATGCGATGTCACTACCTGTGACATCACGGGTCCTCTTCCTTAGGCCTGCTGAGGCCACTGATTGGTCATGTGACCGCTGAGGCCAATCAGCAGCTTCAGCGGAACTCTGGAAGAGGCCCAGGAAAAGCTGCTGGAGCAGAAGAACCGGAATGCGCCGGGAGGACACCAGAGCGTCAGGTACAGATGAGTATGAATTTTCTTTTCACTGCCCCCAGCTGATTTAAAAGTTAAAGGGGTTGTCCAATTTTGCCTGGATAACCCCTTTAAGTCTCACAAAGAGATTGCAGTTTGCTGTACATGTAAGTAGATGCCTATTAGGTCCTGTCTCAAATGGACCTCTATAATAGTCATCCTTACATGGTGACCTGGAGGATGTTGTTGATGCCTGAGGCTGCCATGAGAACTTCTACACTTTCCAAAGATGCCTTTCTTATTCTGCCTTGCAGCTCAATTTTCATAAAAATCAGCGTTTTATTCTCATGCAAATTATCCGAAAAGGGCCATAGGGATTTGTCCTTTCCTCTGACAGACTCCCTTTTATGCGGATTCCTCAGTAATTCAGTATAGAATAGATGAATAAACTTGAAGCTGTGAGTGTGTGAATACAATGGGACATGTCCAACATTGATAGCGTATATGTCCTGTAGTAGGATTAGTGATCCCAATGCCTGAACAATACTGATATTACTATTAACATCTGTGTACACTACATTTTACAGTGCATTCATGTGAACAAATCCTTATGTCTTAGATAGTCCATTGTCAACCTAAGACCACTAGATGTGATTAAATGCAGCTCCTTACTGATACAGTACAATCTGCTGACATTTTTAATGGTATTTTAAGTAAAAATCCCAGGTAAAAACTTCTAAACCTGTCACGTTGAAGATGCTGTCTGAACTACTAGCAGCATGGTATAGAGCAGGAAGAGCTGAGCAGATTGGTTTTACATGGTTCCCATGTGCGGGCCACAGGAGGCACACGTGCCGTTCAATCACAGCACATAATGCGGATTTTGTTGTGTTTTTCATTGCGGTTTTTGCTCCAGCACACTGTATGGACCTGGAAACTTCCCTGCAAAAAATGCCTCAAAAAACGTGTCGTGTTTTTTCTGCCTTCTATTGATTTCAATGGGTTTTTCAAGGAATCCGCCTGAAGATGGTCATGTCACTTTTTTTTTTTTAACTCTAGCTGAAAAAAAAAAACTGCTACTGACTCCCATTGAAATGAATGGGAGGTGTTTTTTAAGGCAGATTCCGCCTCAAAATCAGCCTGCAAAAAAACTCTGTGTGAACATACCCTTATCTACACTGTGAAGCTATTAGAGAGTGTGGCTCAGCTGTGCTTTCTTTATTTTTCCGTTCACAAAGCCGTATGAGGGCTTATTTTTTGTGGAACAAACTGTACTTCGTAAAGGTCACATTTAATACTCAATAAGATGTACTGAGGAGCTGGCAAAAAATTCAGAATAGGGTAAAATTAGACTAAAAAATGAATTTGCGCCATTTTCTTATGGGTTTCATTTTTACAGTATTTTCTGTGCGGTAAGATTGACATGTTCCTTATATTTTTTGGCTCAGCAGGGAGATCAGATGGGGGTCTTTTCCAAAAAATTGGAGCCTTTTGAAAGAGTTAATTCCCACAATTACAGTGGCCTCTGATCACGGGCATTATCGCCAGGGCTCCCTTGTTTAAAACAACAGAGACCCAGTGGTTATGGCGCTCCCTATGCTTCTGAGCGGGTTCCACATTTACAGTGCCAACATCTGCTGTACTATTAAGGTGGATGTCGGCAAGGGGTTAAAGGGAGTCTGTCATGAGAACCTAGCATATCAAATCCAGTATATAGATAGTATGGTTCAGGTGACCCTAACCTGTGTTTTCCCCTTGTGAATCGGCATATCTGCACTTTTTATGTCAATGTACAAATGAGCTCTATGGAACAACAAGGCAATTGCTCCAAAAGATGTCAATGCTCATGTTGCCCCGAAAAGCTTGTTTTCATATTGACAAAAGGGCACAGATTCATATGGAGAAAACGCCAGTTTGATTCAAGTGATCCTAACCTATCTGTGTGGCTGGATTGACATGCTGGGTTCTGGTGTCAGAATACATTTAAGGCTGAGACCCCACATTGCGGAAACGCAGCTTTTTGTTTCTTGCAGATTTTGCAGCGGTTTTTTGAGCCAAAGCCAGGAGTGGATTGAGTAGAAGGGAGAAGTATAAGAACGTCCTGTATATTTCCCATTCCTTCTGCAGCCACTACTAGGTTAGGTACAAAAAAAATCTGCAGCAAAAAAAGCAACATTTCCGTAATATGGGGCCTTAACCTAAAAAGGCTTTCCAAGATTAGAAAGGGTCTTTTGTTCCTGGTATCACAGCTCAGCCCCATTTACTTTATCATGCAATAAATCCAAAGGTTCTCTCTAGATATGGGGCAAAAAAACCCCACAACTAAATAGCAGAATTAGGCCAAAGCCCCAAGTTGAAAAAAACGCAGCATTTTGGCCACACTGGAAACGCTGCGGCAGACAACACTGCATTTTATAGTACCTGCAAAGTGAATGGGATTGTGGATAATCTCATCCACACATGGCAGAAAAAAATCTTCTGCGGAAAAGCATGTTAATTTTACCCATGGAAACGCTGGCGTTTTCCATAAAGCAAGAAAGTTCGCAGAGGAAAACTCTGCAAACTTTCTGTGAAAAACAATGCGGGAAAAAAACACGATGCATTTCCACTGCAGAGATGCTCTGCGTGGGGCCTTTGCCTAAAGAAGTACACTGGGTTGTAAATGCATGTTTCAGCATCAGGCAGGAAAATCAGGCATAGTGGGGCCTCAGCCTTAAAGGGGTTTTCTATTTGATAAAAATTCTTTACATGTTTCAAAAGGAGTTAAAAAAAACCCTCAAAAAACAAGTAAATAAATACAAGATGTACGCCCATAACAGATGAGACCTCCAGCAGTCATTTCCTGGTCCTTTCGACACACAGATGACCACTCAGCCAATCCCTGGTTGCACTGTTGACCTGTCTCAGTGGTGGTTTCTGTGCGTCAAGGGCCCCAGAAGTGGAGACCCATTGGGGACACAGGCAGTATTGGCACAGGAGTGTCAGGGAATTGGTGAGTATTGCTTTTATTTTTTTAACCATTACGGAACCATTTGTTAAAAAACTATCACCTGCCAGAAACCCCCTTGAAGAACATGACTGGCCACATGAAGACCAGCGAGATCGTCTCGATTTAATGTTTGGAACTTTGTAAGCCACAAGACAGATTCCCGGCTCCCCCTCCCGTCCCCGTCACTGCAGATGCTGGTCTCAGCCTCTCTTTGGGTTTTATTTATATCATCTTTTTTTAATCATTTTAACATTTAATGCTCCTCAATTAAAGTGTTTTTAGAGTGGATCCAGCTTAAATTGTGCATTAAGCACTTTGGTTAACGGTAGTTAAGGGCAAGGAGAGGGATTAGAGTTGAGCATGTGTGCGTGTCAGAGTATATATATGTGCAGAGCGCTCTGCTGTAAAGCAGATTATGCTGCGGCATTTGAAATGGTTAGGGCAGCTCACAACCCGCATGCATATGGCTTGAGAGGAATTAACCCATTCCTGGCATGCAACAGTAACGCATGGTCTGCTCAGACATAAAATACAAATCTTCTATGAGAACAGGATTACGATACAGATAGGATGGACGAGCCTAATGTCACTTTGGAGGCCCAACACCAAGGTGAATAACGTTGGTGGCAAGATTTCTTGGCAGGGAACCTGCAGCCGAAGCAATTTTACCAAACAGGTTAATGCCTCATTATAGACACAATTTGGGGACTTAATATCTCCACGAAACCTGAAGTTTGATCAGACTTGAACATCAACTTTTTTTTCAGATTTTTCAACCAACCACTTTAACCCATCACTTTAGCAAACATTTTCAAAAATGACCATGCATCCAATATTTACATAATTTTACTGAAACGGCCTCTGGAGGATATAGATAGAAGGTTAAAGGGATTATCCCATTATGAAAAATTTTTCCTTATCCACAGGATAGGTCATTTTTTGATCGGTCAGGGTCAGACCTCAGGGACCCTCACCGATCAGTGGGCTTGGCAGAATACAGTACTTGGCTATCTTCAGAAGTCTCATACCCTTATAATGAAGCAGCAGTGCTCATACTCAACTGGAGCATCTTCCAAATGGGGTGGGGGGCACACACAGGACCCTGTTCTTGTGATCAGTTGGCTCCCAGTGGTTAGACCTTTACCAATCAGGTACCTATCAGACAGGATGGGTTTTTATTAAGGAAAAACAACCTCAAATTAGGGAGAGCCAAGGGCCAACATTAAGCAGCCTCCAGAACCAGTTCAAATAGGCCGCTCACTACAATCTGTCCAAAAGTCCATTTCAGCTGGATGCCAACCCATTGTCCTCAGCATCACTTGGACTGTTCACAGCCATTTGGACTGGCTAAGAAAAGCTATCACACATGGATCCCGATCTAATTCTCTGGCCCAATATACAGTGCTTCCAGCTGGATGTTAGTCCTGATATGCAGATCCTCTAACTTTGGTTTTGGCACAGTGAGAGCTAGTACTCACTAGTATAATCCTCTATAGTATCTGAGACAACAAAAAGTCTAAAGTAGCTGTGTCTCATGATGGAGATAATTTAAAGGGAACCATTTAGTTCTCTTGACATGGCTAGTTAGGGAATTGCATTCTCCATGCAAACATTCTGGAGCATCTTTTCTGAGAATTCTGCATTGTGCTATTATTTTATGAATACATTTCCAGGAGGCATAACAGAGTAACAGCTTGGTTTTGCTATTTTGCTTGTTAATAGGATATGGTCTCACATCAGTTTTAAAAATCTGGCAATTTGCAGGTCGGCGTAGTTTCCAGCACACCCTGTTATCCCAGCCTAATTGTTCTTTCCTGAGCTCAGTCCTAGAAGAGGTGGGTACTGCCTGCTACTATGTCTGCAGCACCAACCTGTGATTCTGTGCCCACTTCTACGATCCTGAGCAGTCTGCTGGGTGCCCTGTTATGTCCTCCTAGGGCAGGTTCACACAGTGGAATTTCGTGTTGATTTTGCAGTGGATTCCACCTCAAAATCAGCACCAAATTCCCGGCTCAGTTTGCATCTCATTGTCTTCAAAGGGAGGCAGAGATCAAAACAGGGCGCTGAAAAAAACAAGTGATCTTGCCACGGATTCCATAATTGTTTCAGTGGTGTGCGCCATTCTGCTGATTAGCCCCAGATGAATACCCCGGTGGCAGAAATGGAAGAGGAATTTGAGGCGGAAATCTGCCTCAAATTCTACCTCCATTTGTGCCATGTGAACATACCCTTTACACAATATTGTAATTAATGACCTCCTACTTCCAGAGACATTAAAGGGGTTCCCCAGGCAGTGACATCATGTCCATTGGTCACATGACCACTCAAATGAATGGGGCCCCAGCTGCAATACCAAGCATAGCCACAATACAATGTATGGCGCTGTGCTTAGTAAGTAGTAGAGAGGCAACAAGCAATCAATATTATAGTTCCAGATAATCTCTTTAAAGGGGTTGTCCAACTTTATATAAAATTAGGCTGCAGTGATCACCTGACCACAAACTGAGCGGCATTAGGAGCCATTATCAAGAACTGGTAATAAAGGGGACCCGGTGACACCACTGGTGCTGGAGGACCCGTAATAGTCAAGTTAACTTTTTATATCTACTTTATTTCCGGCACACAGTCTAACTTTTTATTGCTGGCTACCCCTTTAAGACAATGTGCAGAGTATCAGAACAGCTACATACAGTGCGGTATTCACAGATAGGAGGAAAGAGACATCTGGTTAGTGGAGAAATAGTCATTGAAGAGAAGATATTGTACAAAGTTTATTATTTGGGCATGCATCAAGAATTTGGGGAGGGGGGGTGATAAACAACAGTTTAAATCAGAAAAAACACATGTGAAGGCCAGAAAGGGTAAATCTTGCATGGAGCTTTATTTTGTGGTCTGTAAAAGGCTTGGAGATTTGTCATGTTCCCCGAATGCGATGTGTTGCTTTAAAATTTCTGCAATTTCTTTGCTATCTGTGGCTTCATGTGGCTTGAAACCATCATGGTCCACGACAGATGGGTCAGCACCGTGGTCCAAGAGCATTTCCACGATGTCCTGAAACTCGCAAGCAGCAGCTACAAAGGAACAAAACATTTATGTAAGGGTTAAGAGGATATAATAAAGGGGGGGGGGGGAAATCATATAATGTACAGTAGCCAAATATAAAGCAAAGTACTGTGCAAAGGGGCAGCAAAAAACCTGTATGAGATACTGATACACCACCACCACTTACACTGGTTCACGTACATCACTTCACTTGTGACTGGCCAGTTGTCTTCCGCTTGAGCTGGACACAACTGATCCGTGTTGCGGCCTCTATAGCACAGCACTCACTGGTTTTCTGTCCGCTGCGGGAAGACATACAGCGCCACCACTGATGCACCCGATAGACGTGATACAATAAAATACAATACAATGCAATCGGCAATGGCATCTCTGTACCAAATCGCGGGACATGTGTGAACCCAGCTTTTCTGGGGCTTCAGCATCTGCACTATTGATAGTAGTAGGGCAGAGCTGCCAAATTAAAGGGGTTGTCTAGGATTTACAAATATCTTATTGTTGAAGAGGCATACACCACACAGATTACTGTATGGGGCCTCTTCCGACATCCATACTGTTCACAACACGGGGCCAGAAACATAGCTACGATCCCCATATAGTGGCTGGGCAATGCTCCTATTGACTTCAATCAGAACTGAACTGCAGTACTGATATCTGGTCACTATACAGGGCATGGCGCCAACTGGTTCCGGCTCCATGTTGTGTATAGTATGAGTGTCGGAAACGGCCCTGTACAGCTGATCAGTGTAGGGGCTGGCTGTCGGCCCCTGCCAATCAGATATTTATAGCCTATCCTAGGGATAAAATCCTAAATCCCTTTAACTATAAAAGTTAAGAATAGAAAGTATAGAAAGTCATAAACATCTACTACTTAGACAGGTCCCTTGATTTCCCATTGCGGCCAGTCCTCTGACTGCTGCAGTTTATTAGGAGGTAGTGGGGTAAATCTCTGCTAATAATCTCTACTAGTGTTCTGTTTCCCTCTGGTCTAGAGCTACCTATGAACCAAGAACATACTGAACAATTTCAGTTCTTTCAGATCCTGTATTCACGTTGCTCAACTGAAAATTGGCATGTTACTCTGCGACTCCTTCTCTAATGCAAGTAACACTGTGACTTGGGAATGTTGCGACTAACTCCCTGTGGCAAAAAAATTGAGCAGTTGTCGCAACATCCCCTAGGTCGCAATGCGACTCCATTCACTTATAATAGTGAAAGAGATGCTGAATGGCATGGCTGTCTTTGGTCGCATGGTATGAGTTCTGGTCAAAGTCATTGTGTGGCCCCGGCCGGATTGTCATTTTAGATGCAGTTTTACAGGAATTCATTTGTTGCATTTTTTTGGGAGAACAATAATGCATTGTAACCTCTCTACCATCATCCTTGTGTGAATAAAGCCTTATTGACATACAATACAGTGCTAGCAATATAACTACAGAGCGGAGACACAACACGAGCGGTCTCTGATATTTGGAGAAGTTGACCATCTTTCCTTCATCTTTAGACCTACATATATCTATATATAACTTAATACACACTACATGCTATATTAAAAAGGCATCTGAAATATTAGAGCAGAGATTTTTTGGGAACAAACTGCGATTCCTCTAAGTGATGCAACCACTTTACCATCCTGATAGCAATTCTTTTCATAGTGATGACAGGAGAGATGTATACTGCCTCCTCCCCCAGCACCAGATGGGGACTAGTCTGATTCCAACCTCTCCCACCGCCTGAAGACCACTGATTTCCACTGGGAAATGTTGGAAATAGTATTTTATACCCCCATTTCGGGGCATCTTCAGAATGGAGGCAGCGACCAAGAGGGAGGGACCGCTGGATGCTGACCTTGGACAGGCACAGGCGAGAAAGATGGATTTACAACCATTTTATGGGGTGCCTGACCTTTGTTATTACCTCTAGCTGTCAGGTTGGAGATAACTCACGCAAAAGGATCTGCCCTGAACATAAAGAGTTTAGGGACAGACAGATGTTACTGTGAGAGTGTCCACTGCAGAGACTCCAGTCCCCTACAACAGGTCACCGAGAGCCGGATCTCTCCAGAGGACATCAAACAAGTGAGAGAGTTTGTGAAATACTTCAGATTATCTGATCTGGTTAGGAATGGTGAAAATTTTTGAAGCTAAAAATGACACCAATACTGCAAAAATAAATGCATAAACATCACAATAACCCCCATAGGACAGAAAATTGCAAAAAATATCCCAGTCTTAAGACCAACAATGCAGATCCCAAAGCAGAAACCACCGTGGACTTGCAAAATGTGTCAATACGCACCCAAGCCCAAGCCAACGCTGAGGCCACTAATCGGTCATGTGTGGCACACGACTTCCTCCAGCAAAGGCATGGCGCGGGCCAGAACTGAGAGCACCAGCCAGGGCGCTAGGGACAGGTGTGAACAGAGTATGAATTGTCTTTTTATGTTACACCTTCCCCGGCCTCCTCTCTGATTTGCTTACTTCATGGACAACCCCTTTAACGATCCCAGAAACAAACATATACTGAAATGCTGACAAAAATCTAAGGTAAAGAAAGGAAAATCCCACTTACCATAATGCAGCGGTGTCTGCCCTTCATCGTCCTGAAAGAGGAAATAAAAATGGATCAATTGTTTCTAGAAACCTACATATAGTTGTGTAAATGGATTGGCAGGTCTCCTAAAGATCCCTATAAGTGTCCCCTAGCTTCAGCGTGTATTGATAAACCGTCACATCATAGGCCGGGAAAGCATTAATGTATTCTACTGCCTCATTCTGATGTATAGGAAAACCAAAGTCATGGCGCAGAATATGACACAATTCTCGAGTAGTCCCTATAGAGACAGAACATATACCTGCTATGTTATCGCTAGTGTGTACAGCACCTTACCATCACAAATACACCACATTTGATCTTGAAAGGGCATCATGTTCTACTGCAGGGTATCTGTTTCTGTGGTGTGGCCCAGCGGTAAGGGGCTGTTGGGTCGCTCCCCGTGTTGGTCTCACACAGTATAGGTCGCCAGAGAGGTTGCCATGAATTGGCTTAGTGGGCTTACACAACTTGATTTAATTGTGTACCAAGAACCTCTCAAGTTCTTTTCTTTTTCTTTTTCCATTTTGCTTGGCAGCGATCGATCCTTGTATAATGTTTGATTCATGCTATTTTTTTTTTTAAGACATTTATATACCAATAATAGTCTGCCATCATTGGTGAAATGGATCCTGCTTGGACTGAGGGTGCTAATACACAGTAGCTTTTTACCAAGGGCCAGGACGCCCCCTATATCTCTGACTAATCCACTACTAGCGGCATTAATAGGGGACATGCTCCATTCTCTTTAGTCAAAGGTTGTACGCAGATGTGCCGGAGTATTAGGCCCCCTGCACATAACCATATTCAGTCCCGTAAACAGGTCCTATTTCCTGGACTGACCACGGCCATGTGCATGGAACTTACTGTGATATAGTAACATATGATACAGAGCGCTCCTGCATGGCCTGATCGCTGCTGTACTGGACTGACCGCTTTATGTCACATCACATGATCACGAGTGATGATCGATATGCTGTTATCAATCATCGGCAATTGGATGTTAGTAAATCTTATTCCGTACTACTGTTTATTGCGCTTATACCTACGCCAAATTCTGACCAGTCCCACTAACAATCCAGTAAGCGGAGAAATATTCCAAAGTGATGTACACTAATATGGATGCGACAAGTGACAATGCTGAGGTCCTGCAGACCACCCAGTAGTGCAGTGGTTAAATTAAACTGACAGTGCCCTTAATAGGGCGTCCCCGGAGGATGAATACAGAGGTTAATGAATACAAAGCAACACAAAGCTGCAGATCCTCAGCGCTCCACCTGACCCAGGCCGAGAGGCCCTGAGAATAGGGGACAGATGATGTGGGTTGGAGGATGGGACGGGAGACTCGTGCCAGGCCTTAAACAACCAAGCATCTGAGGCCTGCCACGCGCCCCTGATTGGATTAACATCTTAGCTCCCAGCAGATGAGTAGTTTGTCTGATGGGATCACGAGAGGTAACAAAGGTCTTCTCCTGGCGTTTACTGTCTATACGGCTTGGAAAAACAGGTTCAAGAAAAAAAAAAAAAACCTAGCACATACCAGAGAATATGTCCACCATGCACTCGCAGACCATCGCTACAGATCATTTTACATCCATGACTGGTTACCAGTGCAATAACAGACTGGAAATGAAGCCCTTGTTATCTGTATGGACAACGTAAAATCTGACAGAGGTCAAGTGATTGTATATGACAAATACAAGAGGCCAGACATGTCAGAAACATGTACAGTCATATGAGGGGCCCCCCTTTTATTTATTTTTTTTTTAATTGGGGGGGGCGCCTTTTTTTTTAAGATTGATTTTGCGTGAAAAAAACAAAAAATTTATACTAACTGCTCCATAGGCTGTCACCGCCTCTGCCTTCACACCAGCATGCACAGCACAAATAATCGCTCCTCCTTATAACAACTGCACAGTCTGAACATGAGGCTTGAGAAAGCGCCAGTGGGTGCGAAACAGACGTGGCCTGTGCCTTATATGCATATACCTCTCTCCGTGCTGCAGCCCATTGTTTTGGAATAAAGACACCGCTTTATAGGACATGTTTTGGTGAATGCCCCTTCTATTTTTGCTTTTCTAAACAAGTGTCCTGATTGTTAGATTCCGAATGAGAACTCCCATTGAAATGAATGGGAGGTGGAAAATACACCTTTTCTGTTGGCCCAGAATTTGATGTGAAATTTGTCAAAATCCGCTCGAGGAATTTGTCCCTACCCAATTAAGGCAATTACAGGGGCACTCTTCTCCAAATTCAGCATCAAAATCTGCGTCAGTTTCTGTCAAGCAGAAAAAAATCTGCTTCAAAATTCCTACGTGTGAACACTCCCCTAATATGTGGAGAAGGAAACAGACTTCTTTAATAAGATATATTACAAACTTTCTTCTATTCTCCTGTACTATTCATTTATATAAAAGTTGGTTCAGAACTGGAGGTATTCCTCAAGCTATAGAGGTTTGGACTTTGTCTGCCACACATTGTACTGAAATTGAGCTCCATAGGGTGGAATAAAACACTACAGACAACTCTGTCTCCTGGTGGTGGATACAATTCTCATACAATTGCCAGCATTACACAGAAGCTGGAGCTTTCAGCTCCTATAAAGGGGAATTTCCAGGCGATTATTTTTTTTTTTCTTTTTTAAAAAGCCTAGAATGGTGTAAAATCCGCCATACTGGCCAAATCCCTGCTGTATATCAGCTGGTTACAGCGGCAAGTGTAATAGCACAAAACATACTAATCTAAGGGTAAGGTTCACACTACCGTTATTTAATGTCTATTGCTCTCATCTGATACAGGATAAGAGCAACAAACATGCAGACAGAGCTCCCTCAGTCAGGTGTCCCTCTGAGTTAACCTCCATGTATATAAAAAAATAAATAAATAAATATATATATATATATATATATATATATATATTTTTACTTTTCTGACAGAGGAGTTTTTCTTCCGTTACAAAGGTGAGCAAACATAACAGAAGAAAGTGTCCATCGTGTTTTTTACATTATAGTCACCCATTGCTGTTATCCTATGATGGATGATTGCAACATTCTGTAATAACGGTAGTCTGAACATACCCTAACAAGCCTAAAGAAATCTCGATGATCACGGATTTCTCCAATGATGCAGCCGCACTATATTCTTAGGACCGCAAGCACGAAAGACCAAACGGAATACACAAGGGGCTCTGATATTGAATTTAAAGTATTGTCAGACTACAGTACTTTTGTCTGCTTTTCCTTGGCGCTGTGAGGTCTACCACTAAAGTAAGGTGGACTGGAGTAAGATTTATGAGGTCTTTTATCTACAAGGATGAGCTCCAGCCATTTGCCTTCATATCTCTGCCACAACTAGATCACAATAATAAGAATAAACTCAGAGTAGACAATCCCGTCCAAGAAAAATAGATTCTGTACATTTCTGTAATAGACAATGTCAGTAGGTTGAACGTAAAGGCACAAAAACTTATCATAGAGCTGTAATGTTATTAGGCCATTTTTCAGAAACCACAAGGCGGCAGGAGAAAAATACCAGCAAGACTCTTCAGATCCCATATGAGAAGCTGAGATCATAATAGAGACCAGCATGTAATACTATAACATGATTTAAGCCAAGGTATCAGTAATATGGAGACAAAGACGAGGACACGAACTAACTATAACTGGGTCCAAGTAACAGACTCACTGGGTCTTATGCTGAGCTGACAGACTGCATTTAACTCAGTTGTTAAATGACAATCTATAGTATATGGTACAGTATACGGATATCCAGCAGGTACGTGGATAATTATGCGCCAAGAATCCATAGACATATTATACATCTATGGAAACACAGCTGCTATAAAGTGGCCTCTATCTGTCTGATATACATCAGGAAAATTTAAGAAAAAAAAAAAAAAAAATGTGCAGGGAGCATTGTGGAGTAGGGGAGTTAGTGGCTGCCATATAGGCACTCATCCCCACCCCCCACATAGTCAGTGAATGGGGAGCTAATTTACCTATCTGTATTTTTGGCATGTGGGGGGAACCAGAGTACCCAAGGAGAACATGCAAACTCATTGCAGATGTTGACCTTGGTTGGCTTTGAATCCAAGACCCCAGGACTGTAAGGCAACAGTACTAAACACTGAGCCACCATGCTGCCAAATCACGTAGAACAGTGATGGGTGACACGAAAAAGAGGAGATTGTCACCTTTCATATGACACCAAGATGACAGTTCTACCTGTATGGTTTCCAGAGATATCTCTAGCTGTAAACAGGACCAGGAGCAGTTGTATATATAAATGCCAGTCCCGACAATTGTTACAATTATTTCTGTAGCACCGCCAGTCCAACAGATATCTCAGCCTTTACTTTTCACTACTGATATAAGTGTACAACCGTCAAGTGGCGGTCCTTCCCTGGCAAGCGATACCTGGCAAATACTAAGCTTACTGCACAGTGCAGATATGAATATTGCTCCATGATGCCTCAAGATTTTTTTCCACAATATAAATGGGGATTTAAAAAACAGAGTCCATACTAAAAGTCCACAGTGAGGCTGAGGCCACATGTGGCATAGTCGCAGAGGTCAGCCGATGGCAGAATCACTAGTGGCTAATGCTCTATGATATACAGTATCATTGTAGTGGATGTGTTTTGAAGAAATTCCTTCCATACACCGAGGAAGAAAACTTCAGTGCAGAGAGTCTTGGTGAATTTCCTGCAATGGGATTGGTGTAGTTTTTGACCTTTGCAATGAGAAGGCTGAAAACTGACCCATCTGCAGGGGTAAAACCTGCAGCAAAAACCAGCTAATTTTGGCTGTTTTTTGCTGCCGGCAGGAATCATCATTGCACAGCAAACCTACTACATGTGGCCAAGCCTTATAATGTGGTCAGCCTGGAACAGGCCGGGAATCATTAGCACTGCAAGTTATATTGCAAAAGACATACTGATAGGGAAACGTAGATTGCGAGCCCTATATGGGACAGTGACTGTCAATGTCTGTAAAGCGCTGCGGAATATGATACAAGCATAATAATAATATTGCACAATACAGTTTGTTTTTACTGTATGACCCTGTATGGAAGTCAACCTCGCTATTCTATACAAGAATGTAAACGGTACACAGACATATTGGCCCAACAGGACCCACTTGGACCTCTATCAGATGATTTAATATATATATATATATATCCAGGAATAATTATTTGTGCCGGGCAGGAATGAAGCAAGCAGATTTGATAACATGGACTACTTTAACTTTATAGTAGCCTAAGAATCTTATACAATAATATGTAATATGTAGGATACCACAATGTGCAACCCAAACCCCATATGAAATACTGTTGTGACTGTCATGAATATGCGTTAGATGTTAGTAAGCAGACGTCTTGGCCTTGAAGGAGTGAAATGGAGAGTCTGCTGGTCTCCCCCCAACTAATCTGTCATACTCCTCATCTCTGAATCCAGGACACAGAATGGGGACACCGAGAAGATGGAAGGAGGGGACAGGTGGGACCTGCCGAGAGCAGACTGCAGCTTTTATAAATACATACAGAAATAATTAAAATCTAAGGGGTTTAGAAGGGTTAATCTGCTTTGTATAATCTGAAGCATAAAGCCAGCACAATCGCAGCTCAGGACCGGCTGTGCCATATCAGAGGCGGGAGTGCTATGGGGAAGGGGGGAGGTTGGTGGATAAGGGGGTGGATTAACAAAGCCTGGAGAAAGGCAGGGAGGCCTATTAGAGCCATATATTAGGGATGAGATTGTGTGCCAATATACACGAAAGGGGCAGAACAGAGCAACGCCATGAAAAGTAAAGTGGAAAAGCTGGTGAAATAGCAAGCTGTGCATCAGAGCCGACACCGTCCCACCTCCTCCTTGTTCGTCTCAGGAACGGGTTGAGGGGTCAGCGGAGAATAACTTTCATCCTGTGGCCGCCGAGAGTGCTCAGCCTGTGCTGATGGAATCATGGAAATTGGATTGCACCCATTTACCATGCTGGAGTAAAGCAGTGTATTTATCCTATTACCAGGGACATTGCAAGAGCAGTTCCATTACCCCCTCCCCAGCCATAGCGGCTGAGTGCTGGGCCCCCAGCTAACCTGTCACAGCCACTAAGTAACACAGCAGAGTTATGGTCTATGTATGGGAGAGCTGACAGATCTCTCACAGTGGTGGGTATTACCATTAAGAGAAAAACTAAGACCCTACTTGTGTTCACTATGGGAAAGTTGTGTGATGGCCTGTATACATAATATATAATCTGTCACAGGAGATCTGGTTTGGGTGAAAGGTGATCTTGTTAAAGATTTGCTCTTTTAGACTAAGGCTCCACATTGCGGAAATGCAGCTTTTTTTTTTTTTGCAGATTTGTTGCGTTTTTTGAGCCAAATCCAGGAGTGGATTGAGCAAAAAGTAGAAGTATTTTGTATATATCTCCCATTCCTCTTGTAGCCATTCTTGGCTTTGGCTCAAAAAACCTCAGAAAAATGTGCAACAAAAAAAAGCAGCATTTCCGCAACGTGGGGCCTTAGCCTAAGAGAGGATTCACTTTAAATGCAGTACTTTGGGCATGGTGAGGGTCTTTTTGACACGTTAAGATGAGCGCCGATCTTACAGGTCACAATTTTCGGAAGGGTTTTGTATGAGTGATCTTTTGTGCAGTCATTCATTTCCCAACCCACAGTCCCCTGCTGATGTGTTGCATGATTTTTATGCTCCCCCTAAGGCTACGTTCACATCTACGCCAGAGTCTCTGTCGCAGCGTCCACCTGAAAATCTGCAGAGGAAAAAGTCCTGCACGGAGGATTTTTTTTCATCTTTCTATTACAGTTTTAAAACGACGGACCCCATTATAGTTAATGGGGTTCGTCACACTCAGTGTGTATCCGCTATCTTAGTGGTCCACCTCTCTGTAGTGTGAACCTAGCGTAAAATGCAAGCAACGCGAAAAAATGCAAAACAACAGTTTGATCTTTGGACACCTTTACACTGGCCAATGATTGAGAACGATCAACCCCAGCTCTGGGGGCGAAAGACCACCTGAATATACAGGCAGCTGCACCAGGCCTGACTCTCCAACTCCGCTATATCAGTGCTTGGCTTTAGCTCTGCTAATCCGGTTGCCTTCAGCCCTGCTACATCAGAAATTGGCTTCAGCTCAATGACACCAACAGCCCGCCTTTGGTCACTTCCAATCTGTTACACCAGTATCAAGCCAGGTCAGCTTTATTACACCTGTTATAGCTCTCAACTGCTGTGCTTACTGCCACCTACTGGCATGTACACCAGTCCCCCAGCAATACTGGATAGTGGGTTAGAGGATCCACTTCACTTAGTGCGAATGTAACATTGTTTTGCACCAATTATAAATTATTCTGGCCATTCTTGGTAACCAGCCATTATAGTTAGGTTTTCCCATGATGCTCAGAATAAAAGTTGATACTGTGTTTGTTACGATCGTGGCGATTTCCCAAGTACCAACCAGAGCAAAGTCATCTTTACATGTGTTTTGTCAGATGACTGTTCCATTGGTGAATACATATGGGTAAGGCTTGATTTAGATCACGATTTTTACGTCCGTTTACTGGAAAAACGGATGCAAAAAATGGACAAACGAATGGCTGTTTGCAGAGATCAATGTTAAAAAATAAAAAAAATAAAATAAAGGTTCGTTTCTATCAAATTTTTTTTTTTTTTTTGGAAGGACACAAAAACGTAGTATACGTTTTGTGTCCGCCCTATGTAAACTGATGGCTATCCATTTGTGTCCGTTTTATGCAGGGATGTAAAAAAAAAGTGATCTGAATAAAGCCTAAGATGTGTTTAGGCCTAGACCGGCCTACACAGACCAGAAAGTCATGGGCTGCAACTGCAACTGCAAAAATTTTACACCCCGGAATTGAACGTTCAGCTAAATGCAATCATCTCTCATCCCACTTCAGATACCGAGCTGTAAGATGTCTTGAGTTTTCTTGAAGAAAGAAGCCCTACAAGCTCTGTTTAGCGAGCGTGCCGGCAGAGTAAATGTCTATTTACCCATCACTTCTAATACAGGACAGAAGAATAATTGTAAAGCTTTTTGTGTACTACATGTAATAACAGTATCTGCCTCCGCTGGGATTTGGGAATATAAAAAGCAATGGCAAGACGTTTTAAGAGGCTCAAAGGGAGTGTCACGGTGCATGTTTTGCTATCGCCTGCTAATCCTCTCTGAGAGTTTCCTAATCTGCCTTGTGAGATGTCAGAATTGAGCTTGAAAAGGGAGCACAAGATGCTGCAATGGTTATTGGAGTGAGGGTCTGTGCTAAAAGGATCAGGAGGTGCTGGGTGGAGGGGGGGTGGGGAACGGATAAAGCTGGAGGTCTAATCAAATCAGCTGGGAAAGCTGCAGTCTCTCAGCAGTAACCTTGCCAATCACAGAGGGACGCACACATGCCTGTGCACACTAATCCCAGGGTGTCCTTCACCCCATCCTAGTCACAAGGCAACCCCCAAAGCACTGCTATACATCATCACATCCACCATCTAACCTTCCAGGAAAGAGTCGCTGGGGCAGCTTAATGGAGGAAGTTTTGGTGCTCACATTGAGTGATGTCCGGTGATATTCTTCAATATGTGGCATGACAGGTAGTAGTTGTAGCCAAAGCCTTGTTCACACCTCATATTAGTAGTGCACTGGAGGACCGCACATGGCTCTTTATACCTGGGCTGTGGCGTTGGGACAATTTTGGGTGGACTCAAAGTTGGGAAAAAATGTTACCAAATCTGGCTTCATATAAAAATGATAGATTATTTTTAGTCATATTATACAATTCTTAACTCCTTGCCGACGATTTTAATTTTTCACTCCCCTTTCAAAGGCCTAAACTTTTTTATGGCAGAGCGATATGAGGGTTTACGTTTTGGGGGACAAATTTCACTTTGTAATGGCACCATCTAATATTCCGTACGATGTACTGGGAAGCTGGAATTCAAAATGACGTTATCTGTATTCTGAGGGTTGTTACGATCACTGCGATGCCAAGTTTATTTAGTTTTTGTTACGTTTTAACACCTTAAAAAAAAAAAATTTAAAATCTGTAACTTTTTTTTTTAAATTTCTGTACAGGGGACTGCATAAGGCATTTTTTTTTTTTTTTTTGTGGCGCCAGGTGTACCTTTTATTCATACCGTTTTGGGGAACGTCTGGTGTTTTTATCGCTTTTTATTCACATTTTTATGGCAGATGAAATGCCAAAAAAACAAAATCGGCTCATTTGATTTTTTTTTTCCCTGCTACACCGTTCACTATATGGAAAAATGTTTTTATACTACTTTTGGACCTGGAGATGCAAAATTTGTTTAGGTTTATTTGAAATATAGAAAAAGAGGGGTGATTGGAACTTTTAGGTTTTTGAATTCTAAAAAAAAAACTTTAATTTTTTAAATGGTCACCAATTTATTCTCATTTAATAGAGTGCATAATTCTTGACCAAAATATAATACTCTTTAAAATGTTGCTACTTTTGCCTGAGAAACCTCTTCAAGGACCCTGCCATAACTTTAGGGTAGCAGGCATAGCAACCACTATGGGGCACAAGAGAATTGTTAAAGGAGATTCTAAAGTTAAAAAAAATAAATGAAATAAAAAAAAAAAAATAAAATAAAAAAAATTAGGGGAGGTAATGAATATAAATATAGAAATGCAAAGCACTGAACGCCTTCTCATACTGCGTTAGGCTATAATTCATCACAGACAAGGTGCATCTTTATCATGATTACAAAAAACGGTGTCCAAAAATAATGTGTCTGCAACGCATCAGTGTGAGCTTAAGACTGTATACGCCACATTGGGAATGGAGTACATTTGAGACAAAATAAGTGATTTTCGCAAAATGTCAAAATGTGACACATTGAGCTAATCTGCATGCCCTCTAAATTAGATTTAAAAAAAAAACAAAAAAAAAAAACAAACACACCCCACAAGCCCATCATAAATGTAATATAAAATAACCCGACTATTGCTATATATGTTTAAAAAAAAAAAAGCAAATGATGAATGTGCCCAAAAATTCCTTTATGGTTAATAAACAATATGGGTCACATTGTGAATTTTGAAAAATTGAGGCAAATATTAAGCTGTGAGAATACATTTTTTGTGTAGGTTTACACTTTTTTCTTAATGATAAAAAAGCAAAGTCATTTTATGCAAAAACGGAACACAATAATAAAAAGGACCCATAAATTCTGTTTAAACCTAGCAAAAGTCGCTTGGATTAACAAGTGTTATCTAGATTTTTCCCATACTTTCATAAATGTTACCCTGCTCTGACACAATATGCCATGTAAAGACACCTGTAACAGGTGCACAATGGTACACGGGTGACTAGACTTACACCTGTAGGTCAGGCTGGAGATGTGAGCTAGGAAGGTACAGAGGGGCGGTGGAGCGGGGTCCTTTGGGAGAGATATTTATGGTTATTGATCTGCGGTGAGAGCAGTTAGGAGGGGGACTCTGCCCTCAATTAACTTATGAATCTGAATCCAATACAGCCGGAGCTCTGACCTCGTGCCTCACTCTGCCTGTGCTCATTACTGTTACCAAGACCTCTTTACCCCCCTCCCGGACATAATCTGTGCAGCAGACTGGGATCCTGACTGATAGCGGCTCTGTGGCATCACTCACTCACTGCCAATAACAATTGACCAAACCGCCATGACATCACTTTTATAAAGTCAGATGGCAACTTCCTGGGATTGAAGAGGAAATAAACAAATTGAGCTAATTTATAACTGCACAGCAAAAAAATATATATCAAATAAAGTGTATGTCTACACAAAGACATTTATATAGAGACATGACACCAAAAATGAAAAATACCTTACAATTGAGGCACAAAATTGCATTCACTTGGACACCAATATTTATGTTTAGACCTCACTGAAAGATTTTATACATATAAATATTATAAAAAAAAAAAAAAAAAAAAAAATAATATATATATATATATATATATATATATATATATATATATATACATACACACACATACATACACACACAATCGTTTTTTTTTTAAAGAGACTGAAGCCCCATGGCGCAAAAACACTGTTTTTGCCGTGGCAAAAAGCGCTGTTTTTTTTTTTTACGAGTACCTGTAAAGTGGGTGGGATTCTGGCTAATCCCATCCACACATTGGAGGAAAGGAAAAAAAAAAAAAAAATCAAAAAAAAAAAAAATCAGCATTTTCAAAAAACGCCCACGTTTTTGTAAATCACAACATGTCAATCAGACCTGTGGAAATGCTGGCGTTTTCCATAGAGGTATAATAGGGGCAGAAAGTCCGCAGAGGAAAGCCTTAACACGTATTTTATATTATATATTGCCAGAGACCTGGTCAGTATTGAGGGTTCACAATTCTAGACCCATCAGTATATTTTCCGCATTGTGTGGAAATTCATACAAACAAGAGGCCTTCAGGACTATACATGGAAATGTGACCGCTGCAGCCAATCACTGGCCTCAGTACAGATGTGACATGTAGGACAAGTGACCACTGAGGCTAGTGATTGGATGGAGTGGTCACATTGCTGCAAGAAGACGTGTCATTGTTGCAGGAAGCGAGTAGAGACCAGTAGGGAACACTGCAGTGTTTTCGGGGTTTTTTTAGGCAATTTTACCAAAATTTTGCTGTTGCCCAATTTTTTTATTTTTTTTTAAACCTGGCAAAACCTTTTAAGCTTTGTACTTTTTGTGACCCCACTTTTAGAGGGAAATATTTTTCAAATATGACATTTAGCCATAAATGATCTGACATATCAATGATACACAACAGAAGGCACCATGTAGACCAAGTCCATAAGCTTGAACCACCATCAATTTCCAAAAAGAAAAAGGATGGAAATTTCCCAGGTAACATTTGAAACCTAGTCCCATTGACCTGAATGGTGTCTTATTGAGAGTACTGTGCTGGTGCCTTGAAGTAATGGAGTAGTTTGGGTGCTCTACAGCGTTGGAAATTGATCTAGGTGCAAGTTCACAGACTCCACTGAGCTGGACACGTCTCTATGGGTGGATTTCCTCTCTTAACATGTACAAACCTTACATTACCATAATATATATATTTTTAATCTTATTACAAGCAAATGCTGTAAACGTTGATCCGGTCAATGTAACTGAACACAATAACATACGCTACAGCTTCGTAGTAAGGTCTTGGAGCAGGAAAATCTTAGACTTAAGAATGTCTCGACTGCAGGTTGTTGGCAGTAATGAGATGGATTTGGCAATGGATTGAGCGCTCAATAATAATGTTGTTTGTGAGAATCTCTCCCCGTGGAGACGCTCACTCTGCTATTTATTATCTCTGGATTGTCTTCCTCTGAAAGCTTCAAAAAGACCCCCACCCGGCTGCTTATTTCATCCCTCCCCCTCCATGCAATCTATTTATAACCATTTTACCAACCTTGTCTCATATGAGGGGTTCCCTGCAGGCTACTCAAAGTGGGGGTGACCTCTGATATCAATCTACTGGTTATTTCCCATCCCCCCTTCCAAAAATTTTTTTTTCCCCCATCATAACTTATAAAAAGGTCCAGCAAAGAGCCGCAATGAAACATAACAAAGCACTTAGGACTTGGACTAAAAATGATAAAAAATCCCTTAGCCAGCACAGTGCCTTTACTAATCAGATCCTTTGTACCTACTACCTGTAACCCACTGGCACATGGCGATCAATAGTGTAAGTGAATTTACTTGTATGGACTCTAGGCATGAAACAATGCTAATTAAAAAAAAATAATGCAGTTATATTTTATAAAAAACAAAAATAAACCCAAAAAGCTTCTTAAAAAAAAAAAAAAAAAAGTTTCTCCTCTTGTCTTTTTAAGACGGAGAATCAAGAAGCACTTTAAGGCCTCAAGCACACGACTAGTGCTACAGTTCATTTCAATATTTATATAGCAGGTCCTACAAAATATCGTAACGTAAAATCGGAAGAGCTTCACCTGCACACTCGGTCATGTGCATGAGGCCTTAAAAGTACTGTATTTCTTTGGTGCTTTGCAACTAGAAAGTTTTTGGAACTTTTGCGCATCATGGCTACACGGTTACATCAGCTAGAGTTTTACAACTATTAAAGTGTAACTAAACTCTGAACAATTTTTGGATGTTCTGGCAGCTTGTCATTAATACATTTTGTAATGTACTTTATTAACAAATTTTGTCTCCTTTGTATGAAATCTTGTATTTTTGTTTCAGTCCTTCCTTTCCTATTAAGAGCTGCTTCTGCTTCCCATTGTGTACGGTGTACGGGCTGTGTGAGATGGAGTAAATGAGGATGAGGAGGGGTCACTTCAGTGATATTACACATACCGCAGGTTGACAACCACTGTTTTAGAGTGAATCACAAGTTGTTTTTTGCCTCAATTTTTGGAAATTGCAGCCGAGACACAGTGAAAATCTAAGCAAAAACTGCTGTGTGTGAATGCACCTTTCTGAAGAGATATTAACACGATACATTTCGTGGTGTTTCCAGTGAAGCAAATGGCCTATAGAGTTTCTAGGCTACACAAGAATAAAAGCAGGATATTATGACCAAGAAAACTGGTTGTAAGCACGTCAGCCAGAAGGGACCATTTCTTTCATTGACTTTTTGCAAAAAGAACTAAGCAGGACCCTCTATAGCAAATCTAACGCACACCGAGCGATATAACCAAACTGAAAAACACAACATGTGGTGTGTACTATGGCCTAAAATAATATACAAGAATATACCATAAAAACTATCAATTTATTGACAAAAACTATGCATTGGATAAAAACAACGCTAACATCAAGTTCTTGCTTGGATCACCCCCATAATACAGGACAACCCTCCAGCATCCCCTCACTAGAATAATAGCCGGCTACAGGTAAGGTCCCACAATATCACACACAAACATACAAGATCTTACATATTAATAGACAACTAATATTCATACTGAGCCAGGCATCAAGAGACCAGGAGTGAGACCCCACACATATCACCACAAAGGCATCTTCAGGGGTCATAGTCTTTCACAAATAAGTCTGCAAGTTTAAGATTATGTTCACACAAGACTGATTCGCTGCAGAAATTGTACAGTGTAAGAGCCATGGTGGCTAGCCAGCTCTGAATACCGCAATTGTTGTAGACGTGCACTGCAATGGGTAAAATCCACAGTGCAAACCTGCAACGTAAATTTGCATGTGGCGGACTTAAAGGGGTTGTCCGGCCCCAAATTGAAGTAAATGGATTAGACTTTAACAAAAGTCATCCACATGCTGCAGAAGAAATCCTTAGTGGAAGCTACACATAAAATCTACACCTTTCATCAGCTTAAAGGGGTTGTCCCGTCCCAAATTGAATTTTTATACGGATACTCTATTCACAGGATAGGTCATCAGTATGTGATCTGTCGGGTTAGACATCTGGACCCTGCACAGATCATCTGGTGCCGCGTGCAGCGCCGTTTCTAGTAATAGCAGTGGTGCTGCAGTTCATCGGAAGCACCGCTACGCAGTGGATGGGGCTGCTGTGCTGCTCCTATTACTTATAGAGCAGAAGATCTGTGTAGGGTCCGGGTGTCGGACCCTAACAAACCACATACTGATAACCTACCCTGTGGATAGATCAACAATATGAAAGTTTGATTTGGGGCCGCACAACCCCTTTAAGCTGAGGAGAGGTGCAGATTTTGTGTGTAGATCCCACTAAAGATTTCTTCTGCATCATGGGGATGACTTTTGATAAAATCTCATCACTTTACTGGTATTGGAACAAACTGTGGATTTTCCATCCATAATACTGCAGCATAAATTGCACAGAGTATCTGCTATGTGTGAATCTTACCTTACTGGTCCATGCAGAGTGCTGGGATTGTTGGTTCAGGACAATTGACTACCACTAACTAGCGCTATCCTGACAGAAGGGATAATCCTATTCTCCAGTCAAAATGACAGTAAAGTGGAAAGATAAGAGATACCTAATGTGTATAAGGGTATATGTCCAGTCTGCAACACTTCAACACCTCTGCTGTATTTCCATACACATCCAGGGGAACACATGTGATTTACCTCTGGATTTTAAGGGGTTTCCCATGAACATAATTATATTTGTAGGTTAAAAAATTATATAAAAAAAATATTTTAAAATTTTGCAGAGTTTTAATGATTTCCTCTAACCATCTTAGTGGTGACATCTTTTCTTTTGATCAGTTACCAATGGATATGACCATGAATGCAGGAACTTTCTATTGTCTGGTACTTGTCAGAAACCCAGCCATGATTTCCTTATTGTAGACAGGTTATCAGGCAGAGACATGTACGATAACATAACCCAGCCACAATAGGGAAACCATGGCTGGGTTCATGACAAATCTGGAAAGATCCATAAAACTGTCACCACTAAGATGGTTAGAGAAAATCTTTAAAATCCTGCAAACGTTTTACTCATAATTGCAAATGTCTATAAATAGGGTTGTGTTTGGGGGAAAACCCCTTTAAATAAGGTGTAAGTATGACAATAGTATTGTTTGTTTTGCGGTTGCTTTAGGATTTTGATAATATCCTTACCTGCATATTTATGTGAGCGTTATGAAACAGTAGCAGGGACACGAGCTCTGTGCGCCCTCTGTCACAAGCCCAGTGCAGGAGGCCACGACCCTGCAAACAAAAGACGACAAATCTTACACACACGTCAATGTTAAACCTTCAATTATAATTAATAGGAATATCAAAATATTACTGGCACAGACATCAGAGCTCAGTCTGTGGAATAAGCTGATAATCTCAAGCCTATATTGACTGGCAGATTGTCCACGACACCTGCCATGAATAGAAACAGGGACCAGACAGGATGGAACCTAACCTGTCAAATCCTGTTGCACCCGCAGAGTTCTACAGCTGTAGACATGCACACTTGGCAGACCCAACAAGCATCTGCCTAGGACTGTTTAGGCTACATTCACATTTGTACTGGGTGTCTGTCCAGCAAAGACTTTTATCAGAGAAAAAAAAACAAAAAAAAACAAAACAAAAGACAAACATCCAACGGAACCCATTATACTCAATGGGGACCATCGGGATCAGTTTATGTCCGTCATTAGACTGACCATTTTTCCATTCTTCTAGGCCTGCGATAGACCAGAAGAATGGACTTCCCGATTCAGATGTGAACATAGCGTTTGGGTAATAGCTGTCAGCTCAATGCCAGTCATGTTGTCTTTAAGTACAGAATAGAATTTGGTTTATAATGACCCAAAACTTATGGAAAAAAAAAATCCACAAACTATTTCACAATTAAACATTATTCTTAAAAAAAACCAAACAAAAAAAAACCAAGATATCTTTCATGGTATGTAAGAAGTATGATATTATTGAAATAGGACATTTTTAATTAGATGACGTAATATTGTATAATAATTAGAAGTAAAGTCTGTTAGGGGACACTACGCTGAGCACCATCATAACGTTACACCATTTCTTTTTAGAAATATGCAAGATAAGTTAAAGTGCAATGGGGACATGTCAGATCTTATAAGGCCTCTTTATACAGATCTGAAATACAGAGGCTTTGGCCACACCCCCGCTGCACTTAAGTTTCATTTGCATATTTATAATAAGGGTGGGTTCACACTTGCGTCGGAGTCCATGCGCCACAAATCCGACTGAAAATCTCGGGAAACTGTATAGGGACTGGATAGAGAAAGGTTAGCGACGCATTGCTTAAAAACCCATTCACTTGAATGGGTTTTTAAAGCAATGTGCGGGTGTGCGCTTACACCCTCTGCGCCGCAAAGGTTTTTTTTTTTTTTTTGCTGGAAACAAAGTCGGACATGCAGGGCTTTGTTTCCGACAAAAAAAAAAAAAAAAACAAAAAAAAACGGCTTTGCGGCGCAGAGGGTGTAAGCGCACACCCGCGCACTGCTTTACAAACCCATTCAAGTGAATGGGTTTTTAAGCAATGCGTCGCTAACCTTTCCCTATCCAGTCCCTATACAGTTTTCCAACATTTAGGTCAGATTTGCGGCAGACGGACTCCGCCGCAAGTGTGAACCCACCCTAACAATGTAAGAAAAGTCTTCTATGTACTTGTATCTACTTTGGCTGCTTGTGTGATTACAGATGAGATAATATTCACAGACAGCAGCTGCTTTATTGACGGTGCTCATAGATTTTTTTTTTTTGGTGTGTTTTATCTGCTTGGTTAGGGTGGGTTCACACCTGCGTTTCAGTCCGTCCGTTGCCAATCCGAGTGAAAATCTCGGTGAACGGGATTGGCGTCGGATACAGACCGGTCAGCGACGCATTGGTTAAAAACCCATTCATTTTTTTTTTTTTTTTTTACTGAATTTCCCATGTGGGACTATTAAAGGACTATTATTATTATTCATTTGAATGGGTTTTTTAAAGCAATAAGAGGGTGTCCGATTGCACCCTCTGCGAAGCCGTTTTTTTTCGTCGGACACGAAGTCCTGCGTGTCCGACTTTGTTTCCGACGAAAAAAAAGGATTCGCAGCGCAGAGGGTGAAATCGGATACCCTCGCATTGCTTTAAAAAACCCATTCAAATGAATGGGTTTTTAACCAATGCATCGCTGACCGGTCTGTATCTGACGCCAATCCCGTTCACCGAGATTCTCACTCGGATTGGCAACGGACGGACTGGAACGCAGGTGTGAACCCACCCTTACATACGTTTGCCCTTTATTTACAGACCAGTGTTCCTGGATCTCCTATATTAGGGTCACTTGGGCTTTTCTCAGGTATTTGTTTGCAATCATATAGTTACTCCTGGCAGATTACTGTCAGTAATGGATGGGGGAGGGGCAGTCTGCTCCTTATTGTACACGCCCCCTGGCTGTAAACGGTTTCAGCTATAATGTGATTATTAGCAGCAGAAAAACGGATAGGACACCATGTATGAAGGCGTGAACAGTCATAGAACAGACTGCCCAGCCAGACCCTGCACAGATTTCAACTTTTCATGAAAACTCAGGTATCCGTTAAATGGACCTGTGAGCTCTCCTAATACGTCTATTTTAATAAGTACATGCATTCTCCCATAATATATTACTGTCATTGGCCATCCTGCTCCTGTGTTAATTATTGCCTACAATGATGAGTCTTCCATGCCCACATCCACTATGTTTCCATCAGAGTGATTACCACCAGTTACAATATAGTCTATATCACATGCGGGTAACATGGGGATTCTACCAAGTAATTAAAAGGCAACGTTGATAAAAACAGTCCACTGGAACTTCCAGTAACTAGATTAACAGCCAGATCATATCCCACGCCTGAACGCGTCAAAAGTGTTCCTGTAAAATTACTACATAGCACAAATGTATTCCACATAAAATATGCAGCTAGAGGGTGCTTAATATCCAAGTCTAGATCATATCGCACAGACTTCAGGGAGCTCTATATAAGATAGTTAGAGCAAAGAAGCCCCTCCCTATGCCCATTAATTCCCCGTGTCTCAGCCTATGAATTGATAATTACATCCAATATTCTAAGGGAACATATTTAGGAGTCACTGATGACAAGAAAACAGGCCGGCCAAAAATCTGACAACATGTGGGACATTTCTGGCTCTTACAGCTGGATGTGTAAAGTCCTATTCTGTAATCTACAGAATGTAAAATACTGATAAGAGAGGAGATAAAGGATAAAATACAGAAAAAAAAAAAAAGTAGCACTGTACTACCAAACTGTACACATTTATTAATAGTGCCAAGATGCAATAAAAATAAATTCAATAAATATACAATAAAAACAGAAAACAAAGTATATAGCATACACATACACATAGCTATATCAACTGCCCACCTCATCATCAGTGACAGTCACATCAACGACGCCTGTAGCCAAACCATGGGATATCCGTGTAATGTCATTTTCCCGACAATAGTCAAATATATCTTTATCTTCCTCTCTGCAAAAAGAATTTTTTTTACATTGTTTAGTAGAAACGCTAATATAAAAAAGTAAATAAAATAAAAACTAAAAAAAAATAAAATAATAAAATTCTAAATTGTGTGCCACAAAGAAGAGAAAAATGCTTACATACAACATGCAGACAGACTGAAAAATACATGGACTAGGACGTATTACGCATGAGCAAACAGAAATGCCTCATAAGGAGTAAGATACCAAGTCCTGTATTTTTATCTGTTGGGCTGATCTCTGTTGCAGATTTGTTAAAAAAAACAACCAATTCTTTGATTGCCGGGATTCTTCTCTTTTGTTCCAGTTTTTTTTTTTTTGGTTGGAGTCTCCAGTTTTACTTTCCCGAGCACCAGGTGAGAGGGAGCTGAGCTTTATTGTGTTCTATTTTTTTTTGGTATAAAAGTTGTAGATCAAAATGATATATGGGACTTTGGCACATCTTGTTTATGTGTTTTTTTTTTTCCAAAAACTTTCTTCAAGGTAGTGATAATGGAAGAGTCAAATGTCTCTCCATTGTATATTTGCAATCAACTGCAAAATTGGGGCGATGACAAGTTGCAAATGCATAAAAAGTAACAAATTTGAAGCTTCTGACATCTATACTGTTGTGCAACCAAAGTTGCCCTGCAGTCCTTTTTGATATGATTAATAACTAGGAAATTTAGTATTTTCTACAAAAAGAGAATATCCAATAGACTATCTACATCTAGAGAGGTATTTCTAGCCATTTTCCAGAGAGAAAGTGCTTATCACACCCCTAAAGCAACATGTCTTTATCTCTCCCCCAAGATCCATGGAACGTTTCATACGGCCTCCACCACCATGACTATATGTTTAGGTCATCAGCAAAACTGTCATGGCTGGGATCAGTACTACAAGGAAAGAAAACAGAAAAGGTGCCCCCCTATGCAGAACCTTATGACATTACAGGAAGCACCAAAACCCTCTTCCCTTAAAGGGGTTGTCCACGCAAAACTTTTATATTTTAAATAGGCTGGGGGAGGTGGAGAAAAAAAAAAAAAAAATCATACTAACCATCCAACCTTCGTGGCTTCGAAAGGCAAACCAATCCAGATTGCCCGTTTTCTTGCACGTTGCCTTTTCCATTGTTCTCGCCGCACGTGACCTCTGAGGCTCACCTGGATGATTTGTGAGAAGTCACAACTACTGTATCGCATATATATATGGTGTATGAAGGCCGCGTTCACTGGCTGTTTGTCCTTGGTATTTGAAGACCATCCAATGGTACATTACAATTAGAGTCAAATGGCTTAAAGAAAACTTACGAAGCTCTGCGATTCTCACCAATCCGTATTATTAATAATAATAATAATAATATAAAAAAAAAGTTGTCCAACTGTATATTTTTGAGTTGGTTTATTAGAGAAGTCTTAGATAATGTGTTTCTGGGCTGGACACCTTCCTCAAATCAGCAGACAAACAACAAGACTGAAGGTACAAACAGGTTTAAATACCCCTCCCATGCAAGGGTGGGGTCCAGGTAACTAAAATAATGTGGGCTGGGTGAGCCCCTTCCATTTGAGCAGAGGGTCGCTTTAAAAACACAATATACCATGGCACTTGGCAGCCTCTAATTATCTCATAAATAGGTTTATGTTATGCTATGGACAACTCTGTGCATGTAAAAAAAAAAAAAAAGATATTTTTCTCAGTCAGTGATACATGGTGGATGTAAGGTCTGTGTGCATAGGACGCTACTCCCTTCACCAACTCTCAAACCTTCATTCCTGTACAGATTTTGCCTCACTCCTTCCTACAGCCCATGAGGGATCTCTTTTGCCTTGTGCTGACAGGCACTGATGCTGAGGAGTGTGACATCCCCCCTCCCCCTGCAAAATCCGCCATGTGTTCCCGCTTCACTCTCTGAAAAGCAGGCTGTTGTGTGTATACTCTCCCCCCTATCTGGAGACTACAGAGTGGCATATTTATGTATTTTTTGGTGCAGGGGTTCCAGCCCAATCACAACACCTGGGTCACATGACTGAAAGCAGTGCAAGTGTGTGACCACCGCTTCTACCTCACTATGGTCATGCAGTGAAGATCATTGAGGGCCCCAGTGGTGGGCATAACCCCTTTACGATGAGAAGAGAGACGGAAATGACGAATAAATACATATCTTAGAGACGCAAGTACATACATTGAATGCAAAATATTAAGTGGGGAGGGGGGGAAAAAGGATCTTTATAGTGACAGGAATGAGAGAAGAGGAAAGGAAATGTAAAGGTGCTAACAACTTCCTCCAGGGACCTGCAGTCACATCACCTGTAATTATTTCCCGTCTTTAATCAGCCGATGCTCGGCGCCTCTCAGGGGCCGAGAGAAGCAAAAGCTCATTAGGAGCAGCGTCCACCGCCCTCCGTAGCGCAAGGAGCTTTTAATTGCTTAGTGTGATTAGGCAATGGTGCGAGAGTGATCATTTTCATAAGAATGGGGGAATGTGGGATGATGGGGGCTGCGGTCCCCGGAGTGTGCAGCGCACACACACCCTACACTCATGCAATTATTCACACCAGCTGAGCTGCTCCATGGCTGCATGAACACAGTGCTCAACACATTGCACAAGGTGGCGAGACAGGGCCTTGGGGGACAGAGTGGCACTCACTTACCCTGGCGTGTGCCAGTATGTTAAGTAGGCAGGAGATCTGCCAGGACAGCAAGCCCTCACCCTCTCAGTTGGGCAAATAGCATTAATTGTTACAAGTGTCTGGATCCTCCTCTGTCCATGTTGGAAAGTAATGCACATACTTAAAGGGAATCTGTCAGGGCAATTTGGGACACTAAACCACCCACACGATCATATGGACCTGGAGTTTAGTGTCTCAAATCACCCTGTTATAACGCAATCCATGGCCGCATTAAAAATAAAAAAATCTTTATACTCGCCCTGCCGCTGTACTCCCCGCGCCTGCGCAGTTCTTCAGTGAAGCCAGAGGAGTACTCCTCGGCTTCAGTGCGCATGCCCCGCACCTCCGGCAATTGCGCAGTGAAGCCGGGGTGTCCATCTTCGGCTTCACTGAAGAACAGCGCAGGCGCCGGGAGGCGTGCCAATGAAGAAGCTCATCAATAAGCCAGACTGTTCTCGCCGATCAGCGTTGATTAGATCCTTATCTAGGTAAGTATAAAGGTTTTTTTTTTTTAATGCGCCTGCGAATTTCATTACAACAGGGCGATTTGGGACACTAAACCCCAGATCTATAAGGACCTGTGGGTGGTTTAGTGTCCCAGATTGACCTGACAGATTCCCTTTAAGAACCAAGAAGGAGTTGTTGGGATGAATGAAACTTTCTCAGTGTGAATGTAATGATGACAGATGTAAGATTACAATATTACAGCAAAAGAAGAAGTTTATTGGGGAAAACTGTGCAGTTGAATGGAGGCTCTAGTAACCTATTCAGCCGCCTTTAGTCTGGATACAAGGTGAAATGCAGTTGGGCATGGGGGAATACAGGTTTTGTATGGTATCCTGCAGCAAATTTACCCCCAGATGCTGCAGATGGGACTGTACATTTTGCACACTCATAGGTTGGCGAAGCTGGTGCTCCAGCTGGTCCCATGAATGCTTGCTAAATCTGGTGACCAGGCAGGCAATGCAAGTGTCGCAATCTGGTGTAGAGATTACTGGGAAACTCTTGCTGTGTGAGGGTGAGCATTATCCTGCTGAAAAATGCCAGTTGGTCACAGGATGTCCTTCACACATCGCTCAGCTGTTAGTGTCCCTTGTATCACTACCAGTGGTACCCAGCTATCTTATGCCATGGTTCCCCAGATTATCATATCAGCAGTTGGGGCAGTGTACCAATCCACAGCAAAGGCAGGATTGAAGCGATCACCACGAGACCTCCATACTCCAACCTGACTGCTGCCAGATCCCAGACAGAACCTGGATTCGTTGCTAAAGACAACACAGTTGCAGTCCGTAGCAGCCCAGGTTTCTCACTCGCTATACCACTGCAAATGAAGGTGGCAGCAATGCAGGACATGTAATGGGAGCCACAATACCAAATTTCCTTCTGCTAACTGCCAGGAAATAGTCTAGGCCCGTGATGGCGAAGCTTTTAGATACCGAATGCCCAAACTGCAACCCAAAACCCACTAAATTATCGCAAAGTGCCAACACGGCACTTAAATTAACCAAGATCTGTTTTATAGTGAACGTGCAATGTTATTACAGCCTGTAATAATAACACATCTGCTATTAAACAGATACTGTGTGATATAAATAGTGAAGGGCCCCAGACAGTACAATGCGCTCCACAGTGGCCCCAGACAGTACAATGCGCTCCACAGTGGCCCCCAGACAGTATTATATGCTCCACAGTAGCCTCCACACAGTATTATATACTCCACAGTAGGCTCCCCACACAGTATTATATGCTCCACAGCAGGCCCCCACACAGTAGTTTGCTACTTACCCAGTATGGCTGCAGTCCCACGAAGAGCATCCTCCTTCTTCCGATCGCAGGCGCTGTTGACTTACGTCATCGCGCCTGTGTTGGGGCAGAGGTTACATTCTGCATTCAGTGTACGCTGCGGTCCTGTGGACCGTGGCCTACACTGACAGCTTTCAGCTGTATGTGCATTTGCACATACAGCTGAAAGAAGCGATCGCTCCTGTACCAGATTCCCCGTTAGTGAGTGATCATGGCGATGGCGCGCGTGCCAAATGAGAGAGCTCTGCGTGCCCTAGATTCGCCAACATGGGTCTAGGCAGAGAGAGTTCTGGATGATGGTCAAGGAAACTATGAAAGCTGCTTGTGGTTGTCGGTGGAACGAGCAATCCTCTCTAATAGTGGTCTGACTGGGTCATCCAGAGCCTGTATGCTGTATGTGTGCCCTCACGTAACCACTGCTCCCAACACCTCATAACAGCTAGATCAGGACGCCCTAGATGTTGGGCAATTAATTGAAATCATTATCCTGCTTCTCTCTGCACAATGATGCGTCCCCTTCTCTGTCAACTGGGCAAAATGTCTTTGAGTGCATCCTAGAGGTATGTGTGGCAGTCAAGATCTCTGACCAAGAGGTACATTACCCAAAAGTAGCCTATGAGAGCCATTTAATAGGGCAGTGGGTGAAGCATTTTTACACCCTCTTGTGGCAAGACCCAATGTTAAGTCAGAACATACTTGTAATCATTTACATTCCACATGATGCATCTGACATTTCTATGTAGGTGGGTTACTTATTTTGTCAATGAGTCTATCTATCTCCTAACAGAAGGACCCGGCTTCGCATGGGTAGATTTCATTTTTTGTTTGTGTAGTGGCCCCATAAGAATTAGCACTGGTCTATTTTGTATGTCGTTTGTGTGTAGTTTAAATACATCTCAATTATAATAATAATCCTTTAATAGTCCCACCATGGGGAAATTCAGTGTGTTACAGCAGCAAAGATAAACAATACAGATACAATATATACAAAATGTTCCCTGGTAGGGGCTTCCCATTGATAGTAGACAGACAGATAGAAAGGTACAGGTAAAGAAGTAGCAGGGGGGGGGGGGGGGGGATATATATATCACAATAGAAAGAAATTTCAGTTCTCTGTATGGAATGATCTCCACTTAGGTCGGTGTTGTTTGTAGAGCCTGACCGCAGTGGGGAGGAAAGACTTCCAATAGCGCTCCTTCTCACACCTAGGGTGAAGTAGTCGGTCACTGACAGTACTGCCCAGCCCTATCACGGTCTCATGCATGGGATGGAACTTATTCTCCTGCATGGAGATCACCACGGACAGTATCCTTCTATCACCCACCACCTGCACTGGGTCAGAGTTGGCCCTCCTAATCAGCTTGTCGAGTTTATTTCTGTCCCTGGTTGATATACTGCTCCCCCAGCAGGCCACTCCGAAGAAGATGGCTGATGCCACTACCGAATTGAAAAAAGTCCTAAGAAGTGCCCCTTAGACTCCAAAGGCTCTCAGCCTCCTAAGCAGGTAGAGCCTGATGTAGCCCTTCCTGTACAGGACCTCCATGTGATCTGCCCAGTCCAGCTTATTATTAAGGAGCACACCAATGTACTTATAGGTGTTGACAATCTCGATGCCCGTCCCCTGGCTGTCCACTGGTATAGGAGGGCATCTGCATTTAAGGAAGTCCACCACCATCACCTTGGTCTTCCCAGCGTTAATCCTAAGGCGTTTCCGCTGGCATCAGTCCACAAAATCCCGGTTTAGTTCTCTGTACTCCCTGTCATCTTCGTCTGTGATGAAGCCTACTATTGCAGAGTCATCAGAATACTTCTGTAAGTAGCAGCTAGAGAAGTTGCACCTAAAATCTGCAGTGTACAGTGTGAAGAGGAAAGAATGCCGACATCCAGTATGGCAGTCCAGTATAGTTACAGTCTATTTATGGCTGTGTTGTTATGGAAACCTGGTAAATTAAATGTGAAGTTATATTGGCTGATGCACGTCATACGACTTCATATTTAACGACCTGCGAACTGCTATTGACTCATACAGGTCATAAATAGCTTGGTTGCTATGGAAACCTAGTGTAAAGCTGTGTGTATGTCAAGACTGAAGAACCTGCGAGTTTCCATTGGTCCATAAGCGTCATGCGATCATGTGTAACTTAGTCTGGATATCAGTGAAAAACCTGCGATTGGTTGTTATGGAAACCTGGAGTAAAGTTGTGTGTATGTGACCTTGCGTAACAGTGTCATCCACAGCGCCCTGCCCCTTTAAAGCTGACCTACAGCCAGCGGCGTTATTACTGGGGTAGCAGTGAGAGCTCCTGATGTTTTTTTATTTTTAATAGGCTGGTGTAACCCCAACAGGTAACGGACCCTATTTACTTACCGATCCCTGCTTCCTACTCACTGCCACCTGCACTTCCCATTCTGCAGAAGCAGAGGTGGCTGTGAGCAGGAGTGGGGATCAGTAAGTAAAGCCGCGGGCCAGTGAACCCCACAAACACCACTATCATTATACTCCGGGGTCTGAAAAGACCCCAGAGTATAATGATCGGAGGCCCAGGGGAGGTGAGGGAACATAAACACTGTTACTTACCTCTCCTGTGCTTCAGCAGGCTTCGGGCCTCCTTGGTGACGTTCCAGGCTGACTTCATTATGGTCGCGACGCTGGCCGTGACGTCTGGTCCAACACTGAAGAAACGGGGAGTGCGCCGGAGCCAGGGACAGGTAAGTAACACTGTTTTTTATGTTTGTATCCTCTCCTGGGTCTCCGATCATTATACTCTGGGGTGTTAAAAGACCCCAGAGTATAATAATTGTTCATGGGTGGTCCACAAAGGGGCACAATACTATGTGCAGGGGGACCTATGGGGCATAATCCTGTGTGCAGGGGTCGCTATAGGGCATAATACTGTGTGCAGGAATGAGGGGGGGGCGGTTGTCGGGGAGGGGGGACCCCATGTGAAATGTTCGCCTTGCGGCCCACCCATTCCTAGTTACGCCACTGCCTACAGCAGTGAAGAAAAATGGCTGGGTTGTTATGGAAACATGGAGTGCAGCTGTGTGTATGGGGCTGACAATGCCGTGTCAGATTGGAGATGGGCTTGGGTCTGCTGAGAGTTTTCATTAGCTTGAGCAGCAGCCATGTGTTTTTCTGCAGGAGGCATGAGTAGTTTAAAAACGTTTCAATTTATAAGAACGCTGAATCCAGTATGGCAGTCTAGTATAGGTACAGTCTATTTATGGCTGTGTAGTTATGGAAACCTGATAAATGAAATGTGAACTTATATTGGCTGATACACGTCATATGACTGAATATTTAAGGACCTGCGAACAGCTACTGACTAATACAGGTCATAGCTAGCTTGGTTGCTATGGAAACCTGGAGTAAAGTGGTGTGCTTGTGGAGTGTGGAGTGGAGCTTCTATTGGCTGATAAGGGACATGTGATCGTGTGTATGGCAGTTGGAATATGAGTGAAAGACTTGCTTGTATTGGCTAAAGCAGGTAATTTTTTGGGAATACTGTATCTCAGGAACGGTACGTCCTAGAGAGCGGAGACCCGGTCTAAAACCTTCCCGGACACCTGATGTACCTGATATTTGGTCGCACATAAAGAACAGACAGAAACTCATTTTTTATATATATATATATATATATATATATATATATATATATATATATATAAGAGATAGAGAGAGAGGGAGAGAGAGAGAGATTAGCACTGACCACAAAGGTTTAGAGAATCCAAAATCCCTGCATTGTCTTGCACATGCTCAAGAAATCATGAGTGTGGTCTGCTCTGAAGCCATATGAATTCTGCTAGTCTCTGCATATCTTTTTCTAAAAGCAAAAGCCTAACTGCCTGACCACACTGACTGACCTGTGATACTTCATGCCAAAACAGTCCATTTATCTGGCAGAGCAACTAATCAATTGCAGAGCCCATCAATCATCCCTGGTGGAACTAGTCGGGCCTGAGCGGAGAGGAGAGGACAGATGGCTGCCCGAGTGAGAAGGATTAATTCAATTCTGATAGATTACGGCAAAGCCTCATGGGACAGAAGAGAAGGGAGGAGAAGAGGCACAGAGGAATGTGGGGGACCTGTTATGTGGAGAGAATGAAGCATAGAAATGGAGATGGAAGACATGAGACAATGTATGGAAAAAGAAATTTAAAAAAAATAACGCGAGAAAAAACAAAAGGAGGAGACGCAAGACAAATCCATTACTTACCTAAGTGTCTCCTGCACCTTGTACAGGCAGCTGACCACTGGACCACCGAAGGTGGTCTTGTGCTTTTCAACAGGTTCTTCAGACGCCTGTAAGAAACAAGCGGGGAATGATGAGAATAAGCTGACAATGTATATGTAACCGGTACCGGACTAGATACGTATGTATGAGCTTTGTCAGACTACACAAGTAGCAGCAGTTATTAAAGGGAACCCATCACCATGAACATATAGTCTGGTCTGTAGACAGAATGTTACAGAGCAGGAGGAGCTGAGCAGATTGATGTATAGTTTTGTGGGTAAAGATTCAGTATAACCTGTCATTTATTCATGTAAATCTCTGCTTATTGCCAGTTTCTTACTAGTGACCACTGAAGTGAACTGACTGATCTCAGCGGTCACGTGAGCCTCTCCATGTTTGGCCCAGTGATTCCCAGAACAGGAGAGAAAGGAGATCGCTTATCACTGCCCCTTTGTCCGTTGCGGTGACTCCCCTCTTGGTCTTATCTTCTAAGTCCTCGTACGCAGCGCTGTGCGCATGCGCAATCGGCTCTGCCACAGTACACTGTTGTGACAGACCACCACAAAATGGCGGCCCATGCAGTCGTGAGAATTCGCTGCCAGCAAGAACTGAGAAGAAAGAAGACCAAGAGGGGAGTCACCGCAACAGAAGAAGGGGCGGTGATAAGCGAAGATGAGATGGGTGCTCACAGAAGAAGAGGAACGCCCCGGGTGCTCATTTACATACATGAAAAAACGAATTCTCTTGGAATCGGCTGGGAGAAGAAAACAAGGAAAGGTGCCATTAGCTTAAAAGTGTTTTTGGTAATGATAGACTCCCTTTAAGCAGTGCTCCCCCTTAGCAGACATGCTCAGAGGGATCATGTACTGTAAACTGGCTAGATATAATTTTTCTTCTTATTTCACGTTTCTTCTTGTCCAACTAGCTATTAGAGTTTTCACTATGGCAGTGCTGGCAGGATCAGGTTAGTTTTCTTACATACGTACAAGTTTTTACACGTGCCAAAAGTTTCTACAGAATTTGCACCTGAGATAGCATTAGTAAATCCTCTCTACTGTAGCCAAAATACAATACAGTATATTTAATATGTATCCTATGTAATATATTGATAGATTCATGATGGAGAATGCCCATACACACAAACCACAGGAACTATAGCAAGCAATAGTAAATGAATGTACAAGGCTACAAACATAACACCTTGTTTTCCGATCTGGTTGAAATGTCAAACACAATCTCGACAATGGTCATGTAGAAGTTTGGATTTACATTTGGGGTCAATGCCTGGAGTTTGGAGGTCACTTGCAGACTGCACCAGGTTTTCTCTTAGAATTTCCCTTGAGCATTCATTCTAAGTTCTCCTTTTACAGATATGTGGAGATATACTGTATACCCACAGCATGCTGCTGCCCCCACCACCACGCTTTACAATATGGATAGTGTAGGTGGTGGCATCTGACTCACCCCACATAGTATTCTGCTCTCACAAAAACAGATGTTGAAGCTCATCTATACATCTTTAAAGGGGTTAAATTTAACTTTTATTTAAACAGTGGATTTTTCATCATGGACCTGGCGGTTCTGGCCTGGTTCACATTGAAATGAGCCCCCGACCCCTGTGGCGCTCCGCCTCCTACCTCCTCTCACTGGTAATTACCTGTGCTATGGAAATTGGCCTTACTATAGCCAGCCCCTATAGCACAGGTAAATTACCAGGGAGATCAGGAGAGGAGTGACCTGGGGGTCCCAATCATGTGACCCAGGGTCAGAACCAAACTGGATTTCCTGGGTCCATCATGAAAATCCACTGGATAAATAAGATTAATTAAAATAAACTTTAGGTCTCCAAACCACACCTTTAAAGGGTTTTTTCAGGACTAGATATTGATGACCTTACCCTTTGGATAATCCATCAATATTAGATCGGCAAAGTCTGACATCCAGGACCACCGCATATGATCTATTTGAAGATTTTGAGGCGCTTGGGTGAGCTCCTTTTCTCAGGCAGGTGACATCATGTCCATTGGTCACATAGCCATGCCGCATTTCAGTCCCATTCAAATGAATGCTCCCTGCTGCCGGGTATCGGACCTCCACGGATCTTAAATTGATCCTAAGGAGAGGTCATCAAGATCTTAGACGTCCTGTAAACCCCTTTTAACACTTATGATTGCTATCGACGCAGATATTTACAAAAACTTGAGGACAGATCCCACGACTTTCCCTGTACATATAAGGTGAACAATCTATGCAAACAACGATAGATCATACATTGGTCTCATAAAAGCACATGATCATGGAAAAATTTTAACTAGTTACAGCCCCTCCACCTCCGGAGGATAGAGCTATAAGGTCCACGATAGTACAGACATCTGGGGACAAGGCTGAGGCAGCATTAAACCCATCTCCCAAAACGTTTATATGTCATCCATCTCCCTGTAATACGGGAATGAGACTGTGACTAGCCCTATGTCTAAAAACACACATTTCCAGTGACAGGCAATGCTATATTTCACCTGTCCATCTGCAGCGGACGCCGAGCCATAAATAAAGCTGCAGAGCTGTAAATTCCCAGTGAGCAGGACATTAAAAGGCAGCAGTCAGGTAACCGAGAACCAGCAGAGGACGGGAGGAAGAGGAGGAATACATTATGGATCCCACTTACCATTTCTCAGCTATACAGCATTCCCTGAGCCTGGGACATTAACCTCCCAGCATCACAAACCATTTTAATAAAATCATCTAGGCAATTTCTATGAAGCCACAACTAACATGGCACACGAGCATGGCTCAATATAGTCTGTATAATACAGATAGAGCTGATGTGCCCTGGTAGACACACATCATGCTGGGAATATCAGGCAATGGTGATCGCCTTGGATCAGATTTAGATCATTAAAGAGCATATCCTCTGTAAAGCTGGGGCTGTGAGGGTGGCCATATTGGTTGTAATCTATCGCCATGTAATATTTATCCTTCAGCAGGCTGCGGCTTGCCCTGGCAAAATCAGTTGTTTGCCAGAGGGTGCTGGGAATGGGACCCGGTGTGATGGACTGATCCCCCTGGGGGCCACACTCATCTCTTATGTAGCCTAGGGCTACACAGACTACTTGTACCACTAGTGACTGATATTAACTACTGAGTGGCAGCCGAGGTCCAAAAAGTTGTAGAAAACTCATTGGGGGAACTCATTATTAATTTTACACTGGCATTAAGAAAAACACAAAAAGTAAGCTTTGGCACACGGATGTATTTGTCAATTCAGTTCCACATTCTTGAAAATTGGGTGTGCCAAGGGACGGTCAGCCCAGCATATTTCCTGGCAGAAAGTGGCATAAATTAAAGCTAAAACCTACACCAGCTCCTATCTTCGTAGATGTAAGATTCTGGCACATGGACTGCAGAAGATTGTAGAAGTCCCAGTGTAGACTTAGAAGCGTAGTCACAATGTGCAGCTATATTGTCAAAAAACTGCAGAGCATGTGCAATTGGATATAGTTCTGAAGGTTACACATTTACCCATGTGGCTCGTGATACCGCAGCAAAAATGCCCACAGTTTTCAGCACATGTCAAAAATAGTCCTCCAAAAAAAAAAAAAAATTTTTTATATTTTTACCACTATTTTCTGTGGTTTCGTTGGTTATGTGGATTTTGCGGCTCAGCCACTGCATGTGAATACATACTGAAATAGCATTTTTATAGAGGACTATGTGTAATACCCCCATCCACCTGTAGTCTTCACTTACTAAGCAGGTGGCAGTCATGCTACTACACCAAGCACTGACCCAGGTAAAGTTCCAGCACATGTGAGTGCAGCGCCAGCTTCCAGCACGTCTTCATGTTGTGCCATCATTCATCATGCTGATCAGCGCTGGGCAGGTTTCCGTCCCTAGAAGAGATCTGTTTGCGCCTTACTTGGTATACTTCCCAGCTGAGCGAAGGGAGGGGTACACGGATTAAAGAGTCCGATGCATCCCTGATAAACAATAAAGCGCTTCTGTCTCTACAGACTTCCCTGGTGACAGATGTTCCTAAATGGCGCTGTTATTTTATGCAAATGTACGTCTGCTCTGGTCGCTCATTTACATACCTGAATACTAGCAGCTAAGAGCTTGGCAGTAAGCTAGCAAGCAAAATTATAGCCACAGGTTGCAATGTTCAATGAGTATACGGAGGGGGCTGTGTAACTCCTTACGTGCCAAGGCTGTTTTATACACTTGGTTGCGATTCCTATAAATTGCTGGTGGCTGCCAGTAAGAGAAGCGCTGCAATCTGTTAATGGAAAGCATGGGGAAAGGTTAGATCAACCCTTTAGTGTCACAAACGTCTTGTACAGATTCAGTCTAGCAATGACAAAACAAGGGAAGACAAAGCTATAAGAAATGCCAGTGCAAGGATTCTCTCCACAGTCTATAGCTACCCAGATATAGGTGTTACCCCTGAGGCTTGAGGCACAAACTACCTCCGTACCCCACACTGGTTGTTACGGAATTGAGTGACTTAATGGCCACCAATACTATAATACACTTCATCCATGTAAATGACATGCTTCATAAAGCCCTGAAATATTCATAATTTGTTGTTTTTGCTATGAGGGCTTGTTTTTTGTGAGACAAGTAGCATTTGCAAATGGCTGCATAAAACATACTGAATAACTTTTATAAACTTGGATGTCCAGGAAAGAGTAATTTGTGGTCTATCCTATATGGGTACACCATAAACACCTGATCGGGGGGGGGGGCAAAACCACCATGAAGCACAGTAGAACCGATTAACAGAGGGTTCCTCTCTGGATGTAAGGCAGCAGCAGCAGGATCCAGTGACCACTCTAGAGTGTCAGGAGATACACAGGAAGGACCATCTTAGACCCACATTCTGGGTCTTTGGAAAGAAGGAACCGCGCTTCGCTCAAATATAATTTGAAGCGAAAACTTTATTTTCCAATCACTACGCGTTTCGGGGTATAAACCCCTTTATCAAGTGTACAGGAAGAACACAAAATACAAAATACAGCGCTGAACATCACATGGCAACAGACAGGTTTAAATAGTCTATACAAGTGCCATGTGATGTTCAGCGCTGTATATTGTGTTCTTCCTGTACACTTGATAAAGGGGTTTATATCCCGAAATGCATAGTGATTGGAAAATAAAGTTTTTGCTTCAAATTATATTTGGGCGAAGCGCGGTTCCTCTTTCCTCAGATCCAGAATGTGGGTCTAAGATGGTCCTTCCTGTGAATGGCAAGTCAATGGGAGCTGAACTGCTACTGCAGTTTTGTGCTTAAAACTCACCGTATGCATTAGTAACATTTTACATTTATTCTTCATTTTTGTATGATTACGCAGATATCAAGTATCTATGGTTTGCTTTTCTACAACTTTACCATAACAAAAACCCTTTTTTTGTTTTTTCACAGGACGATATGTAGTTCTAAACATTTTGGGATACTTTGGGCTATAATGTACTAATATGAATAACAAGTGACGCTAGGTTCACACCTGCGTTTGGGTTTCCATTCTTCGCGTCCGCTTAAAGAGGACCTTTCATGTCCTCCTGCACATGCAGTTTTATATACTGCTAGAAAGGCTTTCCAGTTATGTGCCCCAGGACTGGAGATATCGGTGCCGTTATATTCGGGGATGGAAACCCAGAACGTAGAGCAAGCGAAAACCTAGCTTGAATTTTATTATTCGGTTTGGGTACTGTCACTACCATACCATAACATGTCTATTTCTCTTTAACACTTTTACAAAATAATTTTTTTTTTTTGGCACTGCATTTTTATTTACGCTTTACTTCACTTTCTATAATCATCCACTAGGGGACGTCATCAAATGATCTTAGTGTACTAAAGAATTACTGTCTGACATGCAATAATCCATTAGGTCATGCTCCTGACACCCTGTTATCGCAGTGCAGGGAAGCACGTAGTGAAGAAGGAGCCACCTACATCTGCAAGTTAGTATGGACCATTAAATACCCAAGATCGATGTTCTTGGTAATGTTGACTGTTGCAGAGGGAGGCGCCATCAGGCTCCCGTGGTGATCATGCAGGTAAAGCTTGCAGCACTGGAGTCCTAGGTTCGAATCCAGCCAAGGACAACATCTGCAAGGAGTTTCTATGTTCTCCCTTTTGTTTGAATGGGTTTTCTCCCACACTCCAAAGACATACTAAGGAATTTTTGTGAGCCAGTGATGGGACAGTTACCGACAATGTGTCTGGAGCTCTGCGGAATATAAATGGTGCTAAACAAGTAAGCAAAATAAATAAGTCATCAACATGACGCAAGGGCCCATGCATATGATCGTGTGTGCATCCAATGTAGGGGCCGAGTTTCTAACAGAATGCAGTCGTATGACATCCAAATGCCTGATGTAGTCACATCTATGGGGCTAACTGTACAGAAGGGTAATTAACGGCTTTGGTACAGTTATGGTAGCGTATGGATATGGCTTAATTGAACAAAAAACTAAAAAAAATTTTAGTTTTAGAAAAACCCATTTTCATCTATCCTGATGCTTCTCATGTAACAGAAGGAGGTTCCCTGTTCATGATCCTGATCTCTTGTTTAGAGGGGACAGGACCGCTGTCTGGTCCTGCATTACACAGGCAACCACTGATCTGAATGGGTAAAAGGGAAATTACCCTTGATTTGCCCTCTGGTGGCGCTGCAGGGAGATTGTGCCAGTGTCTTTACACATCTGATCTCTGCCAAGTCTGCTTATTGTCAAAGGAGTCTTCTAACAAGTAGGTAGGGTCTGAAGTGGAGAGCCCCAAAGTTTTTGAACATCAAACCATTAGATGCCAGCCCAGGGGAAGTGACAAAAAAAAAAAAAAAAAATTCTTATACTCACCTATCCTGGGCTCAGCATCGTCTCCGGTGCTTTTCTGTCCTCACTAGCGCCAGTGTAATGACGTCATCACGCCCCACGTGACCACTGAGGTCCAATAAAAGAAAGCAAGATGGAGCGATGATGCCCCAGAGAGGTAAGACAAGGTGAGTATAAGTGTTGGTTATTTTTAATCACTTCTCCTGGGCCTCTGATTATTATACTCTGGGGTCTGAGGAGACCCCAGAGTATAATAATAGCACCAGCTCTGGGAGGGGGGGGTGGGCACTGCGGAGCACCTAATACTGTGTGGGGGCCACTGCGGAGCATATAATGCTGTGCGGGGGCCACTATGGAGCATATTATTCTGTCCCAGAATTGTTTACATGCCGGGTGCTGCGCTGCTCACTCACCGTATTCTTGATAACTACAGTTGTGGGTACTAAAGCTGTATCTCTTTCAAGTATTAGAGATATCACTGCAGTACCCATAACCATCACTATCAAGAATTCGCTCTAGGGAAAAGTTTGCACTGGGGCCCACAAGACCTTAGTTACACCACTGCATCAAACATTACCCACCATCCAAATAACCAGGCTGTGGAGTTTGGTTATTGTGGGGGGTCCTAATTTCCTATTTATTTATTCATTCGCACACATGTAATACACATTCATTGCCGTATATATCCAAGCGTCCCATGGAGGGGATTTGGAGCTTTGTATAGGGCAGACTATGAATTCACCAGTTGATGCTAGGCTCACACTCTCCATCAGAAGATCAGAACAAGAGATAGGTAGTAATAGTAGTAACACCCGGAGTCTGGCAGAACCCATTAACTGTAATGCGGTCCATCAGGTGTCCGTAGTTTTAAAACAAACTGGTGGAGGAAAAAAATTCTCCATGCAGGAGGTGTGGACACTGCAACAGAGACTCTAATGCAGATGTGAACATAGCCTTACAAAAAATACATTAATTGACTAAGTGTCATTCATTGTGTTGTGTAAGGCCAATATTAGTCCCATCTGTCCATGAAAAGGGAACAATAATTTCAGATCTTACTAGTTCACCCTTTTTCTATGTTTTCATACCCTCCCTTTAAACAGCATTAAATGAAACGACAATTGTGTCCAGTCCTTTTATAAAAATCTGATATGGAGACGGTCCAATAATTGACAGCGTAGATATATGGATTAGTAAATGTGTAACAATCTATAGGCGTATCTTACTGTAAGTAAAGGTTTTCTGCTATAAAGCAATCGGCTACCATTGGCTGCCGAGCCCCTCTCCTCTGTCACTCCTCTCCCCCTCCCTCTCGGATATGATTTGTATTCCTACCATACTGACACCAAAGCCATAATTCAATTAGTTGGAGAGCAGAGGATCCCCCAGGAGTAGCATTCTCCTGGCCCAAATCGCTGCATTTCTCTGGCAGATGACAGGAGGCCGAGTGTTTGTGTGCTGGGGAGAAACAAACAGACCCACAGAAAGCTGGCAGGGACAGGGCCGGCCTGGTGGAATGAGACAGCCCCCACTTACCCTCTCAGGTTTTTACTTGTCCCATAGGGAAGGAGGGAAATGATGTGCACAGACCCGAGATGGGCAGTTAACAAAACACAGAGAGACAACTAACTCCCGCTGCAACCATAACACATTAATTCACAAAATGCTCCCTTGGGCACCAAGAGTGAAGTATCCGACTCTGGAGAGGAGGGGGCCGAGCACAAGCAGATGGCTCCGTGTCTTGCGGGATCATTTTCCAGATTAAAGAGCAGCGTGATCAGAGCGATGTCAGGCGGTGTCACCTCCTCGATGGGCTCAGGACTGGCAGCAAAGTTAAAGGGAGCACAATGTAAAGAAAACACAAGGCCAGGTAAAAAAAAAAAAAAAAAAAAAAAAAGGAAGAAGAGCTAACACCCCCAGAGCTCACCTAAAATACTAATATTGGGGATCTACAGTATATTGGAAAGTCGAGCTCCAACATGTTATAAAAGGGGTTTTCTAGCCTTTTTTTTTTTTTTTTTTTTAAGCGATGTCCTTTCCTCAGGATAGGTCATCAAAAAGATCATTGGGGATCAAATACCTGGAACCCCCATGATAAGCTGTGTGAAGGGGCTCCGACACTTGTGCAAGCGCTGTGGCCTCATTACCTCTTAGACTCATAGTGGCTGTGGAGGGAAATACAAAAAAAAAAAAAAAAAATAATAATAATTGACATCATCGTCTGACATGCTTGTTCCCACCACAAGCCACAGATCGTGACAATACATGTGGGGACTCTGCAGACCACTGGTCCCCAACCTCTATCTGTGTGGCTCATCATGGAAACCCTCAGTTATGGCCATAAGCACAGGTTACAATACGGCATAATACGGACAATATTGAATGTGTGTCAGAGCCTCTTAGCAGTGCCAATTTAGATGGTATAATATAATACTGCCAGTATAATTATAGTAAAATATCGCCATGTTTGCAATACTTTTTTTCTTTTTACTACCTCAATGTTTTCCCCTTACACACACAACGCTACTGCCGCCATGCTTTCATTCCTGCACACACAGCTCTGCTACATCTACGGTTCCCCCCTCCCCATCAACACTCTGCTACTTTCATATTTCCACCCTGTATATACCCTGCTATCTACATGCTCCCTCTATACACTCAGCTCTGCTGCCTTCATGTCCCTCCCGCTCAGCTGTTAGCTCCATATCCCCCCCCAATGCACATACACTCAGCTCTTCTACCTTCACTTTTCCCATCCACACTCAACAATGCTGTTTTCTATACAGACCAATCACATCAGTACTTTCATTTCCAAAAGGGTCCGGGACAGATGACAGCTAAAATCGGATTGGTTGCTATTGGCAATTGCCAGATTTACTTTTCCACTACTTTAGATAAATCATCTTCATTGCAACTTTTTGAGCACATATTAAAAGAGGTTGTCCAGGATTAAAAAAAAAAAAAAAAAAAAAAAAAACAACAACACACAAACACCACACACACACCATACTCACCTGTCCCTTGTGTTCAGGAAGAACACACCCGAATAGCAGGTCCGGACCGCGCTGGGAGACACTGGAGCACAGTTGACAGGGGAGTATGTTTTTTTTTCGGCCCCCACCTCCCCAGCCAAAAAAATTAATAATAATATCTTATATTTAAAAAAAAAAAAAAGTCTTAACAGAGCAAAGTGCATTGGAAACTTAAAACCACTCTGGCCATGAGATTTTCACATTTCGAAAGTGGATTGGACTCCTGCGCACCCGTGGAAGAAATCAATAAACAGACAGACAGGCCAAAACTGCGTATTCTTCTACTACATAATATGGCCACTGAAGTGAGAAAAGGGCAGGAGATGTAATAAAAGTACAAGGCACAGAACTTGTAGTATAGAAAAAAAAAAAAGTATTTATTTACCTTCCTCATCTCACTGCACAGAAAGCAAATCATTGCTCTTGAGGGCAGGCAGGATTATGGAGGGCAATAGTTTTACCCTACCTGCCAAGCCAGTGGTGAGGAGAGATGGAGAGGCGCAGAAAAAAAAAAAACAAAAAAAAAAAACTTAGTCTGTAACGGGAAGACAGACGAGTAACGGATGTCACAGCACACGCCACAACACCTACATCTTATATCCTTTAGTCTTATTCTTAGGATATGCCATAAATATCTGATTGGTGGGGGTGGGATAGCCATCCCCTGCATGGATCATCCATTATCAGTACTATACAAGTACTATACACAGCATGGAGCTGGGAGAAGTTGGCTCCATGCCCCGACTAGTGGCAGGCTACCAGTACTGCAGCTCAGCTCCCTTCTGAGTCAGGGCACGCAGCCTACTGCTTCCATCTCTGCACTTTGTATAATACGGATACTGGACATACCCCTGACAGCTGATCTGTGCGGGGGCTACCTGTCAGCCCCCACCAATTAGACATTTATGAACTATCCTAATAATAGTCCATAAATAAAAGAAATCCTGAACAATCCCTTTAATATACATCTGGTAGGTTAGCAGGAAGTAAGAGGAGGGTCACACTGCACACGGTTTGTTTGTAGTCTGTTACCATGGAAACAGTAGTAGCTGTAGACACAGAATACGAGCTTTGTAAAGGTGGTGCTTCCCTTTACCCTGGTTTCTGAGCTCACAGTAGTAATGGCCTAACACTAGTTGGGGTTCTGACTGCTAGAACCATGCCGATCCTCTGTTTAAAGGGAGATGAATGGGACTACAAAACCCAGAAGAGCAGCTACTAAGTGTAGAGCATTGTGGTGTATGGACCGGTGTAAATAATGAAGAGGCTGCGGTGCTTGCCTCAGCGCCATGGCCCCTATCACACAGCTGATACCTATGACCTATCCCAAAGAAGAGATCTTCAGTACCGTAAACCAGGAAAATCTCTTTAGGGGTGAATTCACACGTGACAGATTAGTTGCAGAAATTGCTCTGACCATTCCATGTATCTGAGCTTGCAGAAATCCATGCACTTGCCGCCAATACAATCCTATTCAGATGTAAGGAACAGATTTTCAGTTACACAAATGTCTGAAACAAATCTGCCGTCTGTGAAAATCCCCTAAGGGATCAGCTTCACCACTCCAAGAAACGACCTGACTTTTCTAGTGGCCGACAATAAGAAATTTCATAACCCTCAATAGAAAAAAAAAGGGTAAATGCCGGCCGCACACTTCTGGTCGCCATCGCTACCTGGCTGCAAGGAGTTTTCCAGCCCTGCACTAAGTGTAAACTGGGGCTTAATGAAATCTCCGATTCCTGGCCCTTTCTATTGCCGATGACGTCACAATGTGCTCTCCTCTATATAGAAGGTTAATCAGTGATTGCATGTAATGACTCTTTAATCCGCCATAGATTAATCCTCTGCATCGGCGGCAGTAAGTGATCTAATGTTAATCTATAGAGGTAAGGCCGTATGGTGGCTATATGGCAATGAATATGGACGCAGAATACAGATTAGTTTGTCTGGATTTAGCATCACAGCCCTGTCCGTTCTCTGTCTGTATACGGTTTATAAGCTACATGTAAAGCATTTAGCATCTGTATTATATCCCATAATGCAGATCCAAATGATGTACAGTAAACCTCTCCAAAAGACCACCTCTCGGAGAAGACCACCCCTTTACCCAGACCATATTTTCTGGGATTGATTTTCAGTTTTTCCATACTACACATCCTCTTTGAGAAGCCCACCCCCCAGACCACCACTTCTAAATGCAATTTTGGATGTTAGTCTCAAAAAGGTGTCTCTGTATAGGTTAGCTATATTGGTTTTTCATGTTCCATGGGTTTGATGGGAGGGGGGTTTTAAACTGTATGCAGGGAATACTGACCCATGTCCCACCTACTGACTGGACTTGGAACCTTTCTAAATATGCAGTAAGGATCTGTTCACACCATGTCTTTTTCTTTGGGAAGCTGGACCGCTACAACAGCGGTTACACACGGAGATCGGTGGACCCCACTGACTATAATGGGACTGCCGGGTGTCCGCCATTTACAGACTGAAAATGGATGGCAACAAAAAAAATAAAAAATCCTCCATGCAGGACTCTCTTCCTCCGCCCATCTACTTGGTTGTCAGCTATTTTATATGCTGATCCCGATCTTTACGTCAATATACAACACTTTGACATTTTATTAGTCTACAACTACAAAACTTTAATAAAAAAAAAAAAAAAGCGAGATGTCAATTTAACCTACTATCGGCAGAAAATGCCCATGGGTGTGAATGAGCCTGGGGAACACAACTATGAAAACCTCACAGCATTTGTGGCATAACATAGCTAGATCAATGGTAAATCTATATCCTATATTCCTGTGACTACTGTACGTGGGTCAGACACTGCTTTCTGCAAAAGATAGAACAGGAACCACCAATATATCCTACACCAAACAGTAATTCTCACCCTTTAAGCCCCTTTTACATGGCCTGAATGAACGTACAGGAATAAAATCATCATTTGTCGGCAGGATATCTACATACACAGGGGGCAGGCTGCCAACAAATGCAAACCGCATGGGGACACACCATCGTAATAGTAACATCTTCAACATTGGCTGCTGAGAAGTACAGGTCATCAATATCGATCATTGGGGGTCCCCAAAGATCAGCATAACAAAAGGGACGTCATTTTATAGGGTCTGAGCTGCAGTACCAGACACAGCCACACATAGAGCCACTGTGCCTATGTAGACAATGAAGCAGTTGGCTGTAGTACCATTGTTCTGCAGATCAGCAGGGGTCAGACCCCCACCGATCAAACATTGAAGGTCCATCTTAAAACCCCTTTAAGATGGATCTATTAAAAGTAATAAGCTATGTCTATTGGAATGACAATAGAAGTCACCAAACTAAAACATCACATCAAAAGAAAACTTGAGCAGAAAGGGGGAGAAAGAAAGGTGTTCTACCGCCCCCTACAGATGGTTTTATGAACACGTTTGTAGAATACTTATGCAGACATTTGTGCAATACTGTGCAAAGCTCAAGGGAATATAGCCATCCCGCACAGATATACATTAAGCACGGTTATAAGCTGTGATCCATATTTTACAAATTACATATTTGCTCGATACCACAAAATATAAATGACCGCTGGATTGACAAACTCCTAAATTAGTCTGGTGTTACAGCACCATCTGGTGGACAGAAGGGCTACTGCAGATACAGAAATAACAATTACAGATGATCTAAGAGCTGGATTAATGGGAAAGCTTCCTACAAAATGGCCAAAGGTTAATACAGTAGGAGAATTCAAAACCACTTTACACGGGCACGAGGCTTTCCTGAAGATAAAAAAGGCCAAAGACCAGGAGGGCCAGAAATCTGCCTGCATGGTGCATGCTGCAATCTGGAGGATCTCTTTTATGGCTTGTGATAGACGTAGTTTATCCTATAAAGTGTTGCAATGACAAATAGCGAGCACAGTCTAGGTTTCGGATGTGATGCCAGAATATTGCTGCAGGCTGGAACTGACAGCCTCAAGTAATAGGAGCAGAGGTTCGGTCCCATCCCCTGCCATGCAGTTGTGGCGCTGCTGTGCTCTGTTTAAGGTTGGGTCTCCACACACCCAGGCTGAATTTGCAGTTTACCCGTATTGGCGGACAGAGTTTGGTCCCAATAAGACTGGAGCACCGAGGAAACCTTAAAACAGATACCCTTTTATTGTATAATAGCATAATAACAAATACTTTGATGGGATCACTAGACAAAGACTGCAAGGTACCAGGGAAGGCAGTCCAAAGTTAGGAACGCTGCACACTGGATTCTATTTTACAAGATCCATGACTGATGTAACAGATCATGACGGATCAAGATTTTGCTTTTGTTTAACCAGAGAGACAAGACAGCAGACAATGCATTTCTGCACTATGGGGTCGCAGGTACATGGACTACACTAGTGATATCAGGGCAAAGTATCATCAGCAAGAAAAGAATACCGTCCAAATGCTGTGGCCACTACATGATTCCCCTATATATCACAACGGCACTATGGGTCAGAGATTATATGCGACTGCACCCCCTGTACATCACAAAGGCAATATGGGTCAGAGATTATATGTGACTACTCCTCCTGCCCAAGACCACGCAGAAAGCAATCCATGGCCGCACAGTCTCATGGACAGAGGTTGTGTATGTGCTTTATTGAGGATAGTCCAATGCCATTCATACTGCACCTTTGGTTTCCAGTCCGGATCAAGCTTTTTCACAGTTTCAATGTAGTCACGCATGGCTTGATGGCAGCTGTAGTCACCTAAGGATTTCCACGCCTCCCTTCAAGACAAAAATAGCACAATTTCACCAACAACATGGAAAGACTGTAGTACAAGCAAAATGTCACCTCCCTTTCGAGTAATATAAAAATAATATATGAATGTATTACAGAGAGTACACTTTACAGGCAGGAAATCATGAGGAGCCTGTGCGGTCTTCCTCACCAATCAACCATACAAGGACCGATTCAAAGGGTTAATCCCATGTCATAAGGCGACAGTACATTGGTAGGAGTCCAAAATCTGGAGCTCCATCTGATCCGGAAAATGAAGGAGCTGCAGCGCCAAATCAATGCTTTGGCTCCTTCACAGTCTTTCCCTGTACATTGCCACCCAGTAATGGAAACTGTATTGAAGTCAATGGGTCTGCAGTATTCCCCTGTACAGCTGGGAGCGCCACTGAGCAGGAAAAAACAGTGAGGTAACAGCAGTGCTGAGGCCTCTTCAATCTCAGGATCGGTGTATCATAGTGACTTTCTGAGATGGGAATAACCCTTTAATTCCTTAATTCTAATACTTAACCATAGGTTAACTGGGCTGTTCCAGCTTTTACCAGTTTCTTTTACACCCCCCATAACTTCCAATACAGTTTAAGGCCGAGGCTCCACGTTGCAGAAACGCAGCTTTTTTTGTTTCAGATTTTGCTGTGGTTTTTTGAGCCAAAGCTAAGAATGGCTACAAAAGGAATGGGAAATATATAGGACGCTGTTATACTTCTACCTGCTGCTAAATCCAACTCCTGGCTTTGGCTCAAAAAACCGCAGCAAAATCTGCAACAAAAAAAGCTGCGTTTCCGCAACGTGGGGCTTTAGCTTAAAGGGGTTTTCCGCTCCCTAATGCATGTTTCATACTGATGACTTCTCTCACACAAGCCCCGCAGAGATCAGCTGTTCCAGCATCCTCCAGACTCTGGAAGCTGCTGCAGTGGATGGGGAGCGGTAACAGCGATGCTCCTATACAAGTAATAAGCGCAGAACTGCAGTTCCAGGCACCACCACTAGTCAGTGGATGGCGCTGAACCTCTGCTCCTATTACTTAAGGCTGCTGGAACAGTTAATCTGTATAGGGTCTGGGTTAGACCCCTAAAGATCAGATACTGATGACATATCCACAGGATGAACCATGCATTAGGGGCTGGAAAACCCCATTTCTGGATATTTTAAAGTAAAGAAAAATGAAGAAAAAAAAAAAAAAAAACCTGGCTATCTGGGTGACAGAAGAATAATCTCCAAGGGAGCCAACACAGCTGACAATAGTGACTACAGGACAGCTACACCCTGTCCCACAAACTTAAAGAGCTCTCCTGCCATTAATACTTACATTACCAACGAGACAATCATTGTCCTCTGTTATTCTCCCTGAATATTTATGAATCAATTGCCTAAACTAGGTGTCACCATCCACCTTGCCAGTGTGGCATGTCCCTAAGGCTACATGCACATGAACGTAGTGTTTTTTACTGTCTGCCAAAAAACATGTCCGTATGTCATTCGCAATCACGGATCCACAAAAAGACTTTTATGATCCCCTACACTGTCTGTGCCGCAAACCTGGACAAAAATAGGACATGCCTAAAACTATGATTGTGTGCATGAGGCCTTAACAGTCTGGCCCTATCAGCACCGACTGGAGTCTGTAGAAACACATGGCTGCGGAGTAGGCCAAAGCACCGACTCCAACTCCTGCATTCCTATGAAAGTAAATATGTAACTATGCATCTAAGTAATTATACAATATCAATCATTGTAGAATTAGAAATAATTCACCATTTTATCAGTCAGTAACTTTTTTTCTGACTACACAGCTGTGCACACACTCCCAACTGGCAACACCCAGTTGTCAATGTAGTCACACATTACCATGAGGGGTAACAGAGGGATGGTACAATACAGAGTTTTAAGAAAAGATTCTCCAGAATTGTTATATTAGGCAGAATAAAACAGACATATCTGGAGAGGTGCAGGCCTTCTTCAAGCAGAAGTCTGGAGAAAGCCTGCACTCAGGGATTCAGCCAAGGACGATGTCTGCAAGGAGTTTGTATGTTCTCTCCAAGTTTGCTTGGGTTTCCTCCAGGTACTCCGGTTTCCTCCCACACTCCACAGTCATACTAATAGGGAATGTGGATTGTGAGCCCTACATGGGACGGTCTTGACAATATCTGTAAAGTGCTGTGAAATATGATGGTGCTAGATAAGTAAACAAAATAAATAAGTTTCCATTTTGGTTAGAGGTCTACTTTAAAAAGGTCACAATCAATGACTGTGATACCATTTATTGCTTGTATAGTAAACCTGCACTTCCCTAATGCAAATGACAAAGTAGCCGCTTCCATAATATCATTACCTAGACTGTCAGTATATGAGTTACCGCAATAGCATCAGGGAATATCGAGAACAATAAGATATTAATAACAAAAACAAATTAAATGGAGCATGTGAATGAGGACGTAACAACCTGAGATTCATTTGGCTTTTAGAGAATTAATGAAAAGGCAGCTATAATTCAGGGTGAATGGGCAATTCTCTTCTCAAATGGCTCTGTCGCAACGAATTAACCTGACGGAAGAAATAAGCGGACTATTCCAAGCACTGCTCACACTTCAATGGTGACTTGTTCCTGGAAGTAATGTCACCATTTGACTACACTAAAACTAGTTGTCAGTATAAGTAAGAGGAATCTGTGATGTTAAAGAAGTTTCCTCCAACATTCTGGAGCCCTCAGGAATCCGCTGGTTTTTGTAGTCTAGTTTTGGTTTGGCTGTAGGTTACTGCGTTCCAACCACGTGATACTTCGACACGCCTGCAAAAGAGATTTTTCCATCTAAACAAGTTATTCACTATCCATCTGGCTACTCAGACTCCCACTGATCAGGAGAACAAGGGCCCCCCCATTCTGAAAGAAGTGGTCCCATTCATTTCAATGGGAGTGCTGAAGATAGCCGAAGTACACCGCTGCCAGACCAATTCTCCATTCACTGCTAAAGTGCTGTGGGCGCTACCGGAGATTACAGTCCTGGCAGCCCCATAGCAGTGAATGGAGCACTGGTCAGACAAATGCACTGGAGTGCCACTCACAAGGAAGCTTTGGGATGAGAGTAGGGGACTTAAGATCTCCTGTTCTCCCAAATCGCTGGGGGCGTGACCTGTGAATAAAGCATAGGTGTCCTTAACGATACAACCCCTTTAAGCCTAAAAATATTGACAACCTATCCTTTGGAAAGGTCATCAACATCAGATGGGTGGGGGTTTGTCGCCTTGCACCTCCACTGATCAGCCGTTCTCTGCAGTCAACAGAGAATACAAAGAACAGAACCAGAAAAAGATGGCTCCATTCTCTATGTAGTGGTCAGGTCATATGACTGCAGATCAGCTCCCATTCACTTCACATTAAGATGAGCTGCAGTGACTTGGCTTGACCACTTCACCTAGAACAAAGCCATCACCTTCCAGCTCCATTCTCTATGTTCTGGCACTGGTGACTGCTGTAAAGAGCTGATCGTGGGGGTGCCTGCAATGCAGACTCTGATCAATCTGATACGGATGACCTATACTAAGAATAGATCACCAATACCTTTAGGCTTATTCATTACTGATATGTGGAGCTAGCTAGGACACATGCCTTCAATCCATTTTATTGTTGAGTAACTGAACCACATTTCCAAATGTTTTTCCTTTGCAAATAGGAACAAACTAGGGCAGACGCTGTCCCAAATGAGTTCCTATCAGCAGAACTCTGATCTAGGCACTGGCCACATCACTCATCTGGCTGGCGTGGTATATGGAGTGCTTCATAGGGTTTTCAAGACCCTAATTCCAGTTGCACACTGACTTCCTTATACATAGGTCATCATTATCTGATCTGTGTGGGTCCGACACCCCAAAGAAATGCAGAGTTAGTTCGGTGGATTATATTCATCTACTTACCATTTTTGCCTTCCTTCAAAATCAAAGAATCCTGGTTTTGACGTTGTGCACTTTCCAACCTTCACCTGTCGAGCATAAAACATATGGTCAGTTCTAAAGCAATATATGACGCAGGATTCAGATAAGAGGCTGAACAGCTTGGGCTAAAGTACGTAATACATTCCAAAAAAAGTCCTAGCAGTTCTATTTCTTCTCTACTGTAAGCTATGCTAGTGGTTAACAGGGCAATATCTGAGAAGAATATGGCCTGCTGACCAAGTCATCTAGCCATCACAATTTGGTTCTAGTCACTCAGATACTTAAGCTTGGCTATATTCCCTGCTTCCAACACAAGAGAACCTGTCAGGTCTATTGGGTCACTAAACCACTCACTGGTCCTTATAGACCTGGGGTTTAGTGTCCCATCCATGTCTGCATTTAAGAAAAACAAAAAAACTTTACACTTACCTAAAGAGGAGTCCTATGAGTCCAGCTGCTCCCGGCGCCTGCGCAGTTCTTTAGTAAAGCCAGGGACATACACCTTGGCTTCACTGCGCAAGCGTCCAACATCACACTGAAGCCAAGCAGTACTCCTCTGGCGTCAGTGAAGAAACGCGCTGGAACGGGGAGTACAGCCGCAGGGAGAGTATAAAGCTTTTTCATTTTTAGTGCGGGCACATATGGCTTTACAACAGGGCGATTCGGGATAAAAGACCCCTGGTTCTTAATGACCTGTGTGCGATTTTGTGTCCGAAACCAAACTGACAGGTTCCCCTTAAGAGCTGACTGGTCACTTGTTGCCTAATATATCCCACTCCATGATGGGTGCCATTGTCCCCAGATGATCAAGGTTCTTCACTTCACCTGTCAGTGGGTTTCTGGTTATGGCTGACTGGGTTATGTCTCTCTCTGCCTTCACCAGGTGAATTCACACACAGCAGATTTATTGCAGAAACATCTTCATGTGAACATCTGGTTCTGTGCATCTGAATGGAGCCGTTTCTGCAACAAGGACATGGTTTTCTGCAAGCCTCAATGGGACAGTTGTGGAAGTTTATGCAACAAATCTGTTTGCGTGTGAATTTATCCTAAAGCATGTTCTATCCTTTATAATTAAGGGGAAACCTTTAGCATTGCTTATAAGTAATGGCTGTGGTTATGTTTGCTTGGGTTTCTTCTACAAATTTCTGTGCCAAATCGGCCATAGATCTGGTCAGAAAACTCTATGCCTCAAGACAGATTTAGGCCGAGGCCCTACGTGGCGTAAACGCTGCGGAAAAAATCACATCATTTTACAGTCAGAGCAAAGTGGATGAGATTCTAGCGAATCCCAGGCCCACTTTGCGGTCAAAACCACGCTGCGGACATGCAGCGATTTCCAAAACTGACGCGGTTTTGGAAATCGCGACATGTCAATTATACCTACGGAAACGCCGGCAGTTTCCCCATAGGTATAATTGAAACAAAGTCCGTAGAGGAAACCTCTGCAAACTTTCTGTCTAAAGCGCTGCGGGAAGAACCACGATGCGTTGCTGCCACGGTTTTTCCCGCAGCGCTATTTTGCTGCGGGACGCCACGTGGGGCCTTAGCCTTAACTAGTTTTTCTTTTGGGATCTCTATTTGGATGCAGCAAGAAATATAGGGATAAGGTTGTGTTCAGACAGCTATCAGAAATTCCGTCAGCAATCCTGGCATATCTGGCAGAAAGAACAGCACTGCACGCAGCAATATTCCTGCAGTCAGACCACTGAAAAACCATAACAGAGAAAAGCAGACCCCTAAGTAAGTCAAGAGGGTCCATAAGGCACTGGGGGTATCTGTACAAGGCCCTGGCAGAGATCAGAGGTCAGTTTGCAGCATTCCTGTTAATCCCTAATGCTTGGACGGTAATCCGTCTGCTCCTTGCCTGTCCGGTGTATGAGCAGGACTGCAGACTCCTGTTCTGTGGTTTTGGCACTCATGTGATATCCTGTTGCTGTATTCTACTTCAGTATCCAGCACTATGCCTGGGTATTTTTTACAATGGGCAAAACCAGGACATGAAAACACATATAAAATTACCTAGTAATGTCTCAGCCGGCCACACTAAACTAAAACATGCAGATCCAAATACATTGTACATAAAGCACTGTATATGCTCTAAGGGCACAACTTCTCTGCAGATTTTCTATGAATCAGTGCAAAACCCATATTCTACATACAGATTTTGTTAGAAATTCCATATGTATTGGGGAATGGGGGAGGAAGTGATGGGCATTGTGACATACCCCTTAGATGTCACTGTCAACAGCGTACGGTCAGCTTTGCCCCGGTTAGAGATATCAGTGCTGTTAGTTTATGGAACTAATAGGACTGACCTGTCAGAGGGGCCGGCCTTACAGCTCAGCGACATCATTGGGCAGTGAGGAACACCCCCCCTCAACACCCAGAGATGACGCTGAGCTGTGAAGGTTGGCCCCTCTGACAGTGCCGAAACTAATGGCACTGATATCTTTGCAACCAGGGCACATACCGACAAAGCTGAGAGCACACTGTCAAATTTCCAGCTGTATGTAACACCGCCAACGATAAAGAACATGAAAGGTCCTCTTTAAAGGGATTTCCAATCCATGATACATGTTTAATACTGATGATAGATCATCAGTAACTGATCTGTGGGGTCCGACACCCATTCCCCACACCGATCAGCCTATCCAGCTATGTGGCTACATGCTCATGACAGAGTGTGCACCCTGAGGGGGGACTGATTTCATACTTAAGTGGCTTTCGTCCCCCATTGACTTTAATAGGGTGTTCCAGTTTCTGTGTAATGGAGAAGGATAGGACTTGGTCTATAATCATCGGAACGAAACGGAGCAAAGGACCCCCCCTTCTCCATGGAAGAGCTTCGACTGTGTGCATGAGGCCTAAGATGGCAGTAATCATTTAATTCACTACAAGATTAGATCATATGTACGAGGCCTTCTGCATTATGTGCCACCCCTAGTTGTATGTATACAGCACCCATAGAAGTCTAGGAAACAATAACACAGCTTCATAGACCTGTGAGTACATATGGAGGGACAAGGGTGTATTCTGAATTTCTTGAAGATGATAATATTTCCATAATATTTGCACACTTGGAGGCACCATACATCAGATCACTGAGTGTTTATGGCTCAGTAGTGCAGGGATATAGGGACTCCATAGGCAGCCATACAAGTTCTACTATATTCCTTTCTCTGATCCCATGTGCCTAAACATCACTCATTTACACACATTGGATAAGAAAAGCTTTAGAAAATGGGTCACAGCCTTCTATGAACTCTAGGATTGTGAGGTCTGACATACAGCTACATCTACCAGCGAGGACCAAAATAGAAGCCTAAAGCTCTATTCACATGAACAACATTCATGTCTGTCGCATGGCTGCATTAAAGGGAATCTGTCAGGGCAATTTGGGACACTAAACCACCCACACGTCCATATGGACCTGGGGTTTAGTGTCCCAAATCACCCTGTTATAACGCAATCCATGGCTGCATTAAAAATAAAAAAGCTTTATACTCCCCCTGCCGCTGTACTCCCCGCGCCTGCGCAGTTCTCTAGAGGAGTACACCTCGGCTTCAGTGCGCATGCCCCATACCTCCGGCATTTGCGCAGTGAAGCCGGGGTGTCCATCTTCGGCTTCACTGAAGAACAGCGCAGGCGCCAGGAGGCGTGCCAATGAAGAAGCTCATGAATAATCCGGACTGTTCTCGGCCGAACAGGGTACATCAAACCCTTCTCTAGGTAAGTATAAAGGTTTTTTATTTTTAACGCGCCTGCAGATTGCATTACAACAGGGCGATTTGGGACACTAAACCTATGGGTGGTTTAGTGTCCCAGATTGACCTGACAGACTTCCTTTAAACTCAATTCATGAGAATGGGGATATTAACATGACAATTTTTTGACGCTGCAATATATTTATTTTCACAGATCCCTCAACAGACTCAAATCTATGAGGGATCGACAAAAACGGGTGCACCACAGATACAAAACTGCAGTGAAAAATGTCTCCTTTTCACAGGTGTTTGCATATCAGTTGCCTGAATAGAGCCTACGGGTGGGTTCACATTTGCGCCATTTAATCCATTCTTCTTCTCCACTGAAGGACTAGAAGAACAGAGATTAAACAATATGGAGCTGTCTAATGATGGATAACAACAAATCCTGGCGGACACCATTTATTAAAACACATGTTATTTTTCTCCCCGATATCACCAGATGAAAAAGTCAGACGTTGAAGGGCAGATGTGAATGAAGCCTAACAGAGGTAAAGGCTCCATAGCAAAATCTGTAATGGGGCCCTGCCTTAAGCAGCAAGTTCAGAACTAGCAAAGTGTACGATTATTTTGGTCTCCTCTACATACAGGGACGTTGCACACAATTCGTCGTCACAGTATAGGGATAATGCACACAGTGAAGTCACAGTATAGGGATAATAATGCATGCGGCGCGTCGTCACAGTACAGGCATAATAACGCGAGCGGCGTCACAGTACAGGGATAATAACGGGCGCGGCGTCACAGTACAGGGATAATAACGCACACGGCGCGGCGTCACAATATAGGGATAATAACGCACACGGCGCGGCGTCACAGTATAGGGATAATAACGCACGCAGCGTCACAGTATAGGGATAACAACGCACACGGCGTCACAGTACAGGGATAATAATGCACACGGCGCGCCGTCACAGTATAGGGATAATAACGCACACGGCGCGGCGTTACAGTATAGGGATAATAACGCGCACGGCGTCACAGTACAGGGATAATAACGCACACGGCGTCACAGTACAGGGATAATAACGCACGCGGCACGGCGTCAGAGTATAGGGAATAATCGCGCGCGGCGTCACAGTATAGGGATAATAATGCACACGGTGCGGCGTCACAGTATAGGGATAATAACGGACACGGCGTCACAGTACAGGGATAATAACGCACACGGCGCGGCGTCACAATATAGGGATAATAACGCACACGGCGCGGCGTCACAGTATAGGGATAATAACGCACGCAGCGTCACAGTATAGGGATAACAACGCACACGGCGTCACAGTACAGGGATAATAATGCACACGGCGCGCCGTCACAGTATAGGGATAATAACGCACACGGCGCGGCGTTACAGTATAGGGATAATAACGCGCACGGCGTCACAGTACAGGGATAATAACGCACACGGCGTCACAGTACAGGGATAATAACGCACGCGGCACGGCGTCAGAGTATAGGGATAATAACGCGCGCGGCGTCACAGTATAGGGATAATAATGCACACGGTGCGGCGTCACAGTATAGGGATAATAACGGACATGGCGCGTCGTCACAGTATAGGGATAATAACGGACACGGCGCGTCGTCACAGTACAGGGATAATAACGCACACGGTGCGGCGTCACAGTACAGGGATAATAACGGACACGGCGCGGCGTCACAGTATAGGGATAATAATGGACATGGTGCGGCGTCACAGTACAGGGATAATAACGGACACGGCGCGGCGCGGCGTCACAGTATAGGGATAATAATGGACATGGCGCGGCGTCACAGTATAGGGATAATAACGCACGCGGCGCGCGCGTCACAGTATAGGGATAATAACGCACGAAGCGTCACAGTGTAGGGATAATAACGCACGCGGCACGGCGTCACAGTATAGGGATAATAACGCACGCGGCACGGCGTCACAGTATAGGGATAATAACGCACGCGGCGCGGCGTCACAGTATAGGGATAATAACGCACGAAGCGTCACAGTGTAGGGATAATAACGCACGCGGCACGGCGTCACAGTATAGGGATAATAACGCACGAAGCGTCACAGTGTAGGGATAATAACGCACGCGGCGCGGCGTCACAGTATAGGGATAATAACGCACGAAGCATCACAGGTAGGGATAATAACGCACGCGGCACGGCGTCACAGTATAGGGTATAACGCACGCGGCCGGCGTCACAGTATAGCCAGCACCCACCACCGACCAGGGGGGCATCTGGCACTGCTTGGGAAGCCCTGGAGATGGCATATTACGTAATCTGTTGCAGGAAGGGGATGGGGATCCTATTGTACAGGACTGGATGCTACTAGGCTGTGCCAGGAGGGGCTGGCCAGTGACAGCTCCATTACCTGCTTGTACCTGGCATACAGGTAGAGAAGCTGCTGTGTGGCCGCCACATGGGCCAGTTTCTGGGCATGCTGTGCCGCCTGCTCGAAGTGGCACCGCAGCTCGTCGTCCTCCTCCTCCTCAGCCCTCTCCTCCAGGAGGAAGTCCCCGAGCTCCCCGTATCCCCCAGAACAGGCCTCTCCAGAACTCGAATCGTCTACCACCTCCGGGGACGCCATGTCTAGAACTCACAGAAGCTCTCTGTACATAGCCGGTCACTGGCACCGACCTCTTATCACAACCGCGCCGTGTGAACTGTTGTCTCCACACAACCAGGATGCTCTGGCTCTCGCTGACGTCCTGATGTTTAAAACTGCCAGCAAGCACTGCGCATGCGCCCGAAAAACGCTCTCTACTGTTCATGCGCGGAAGAAGGTTCACTGTACATGCGCAGTAGAGCGTCGAGGGGGTAGTCGACGAAAAGCTGGAGTGGAATGATTACAGTGCTTATGCTGATGTCTGCCTAGTGTGAACTGCTACCTATACAATAGGAGGGGGGTTTTATTGCAAGGAAAGGGTTTCCAGAGGTTTGCAGATTTGTGAATGGAGAGGACTTTTAGGCAGGGGCCACACGTGATGTAAACGCCGAGGTTTGCCTGCGGCGAATCCCATCCCCACAGTATGGGAAAATACGTGCTGTGGACACGCTGCGATTTCCCAATGTGATTTTGGAAACCGCAGCATATCAATTATATCTACGGAAACGCCGGCGGTTTCCTCGATAGGTATAACGGAAGCAGAAAGTCTGAAGAGGAAACCTCTAAAGACATTCTGTGAAAAGTGCTGTGGGAAAAATCGCGATGTGTTGCCGCCGCAGTTTTTCCCACAGTGCTTTTTTACTGCAGCCCACTACCTGGGGACTTAGCCTTAGGCTGAGAGCCCACGTTGCGGAAACGCAGCTTTTTTTTGTAGCAGATTTTGCTGCGGATGTTTGAGCCAAAGCCACGAGTGGAGTGAACAGAAGGGAGAAGTATAAGAAATACAGTATATTTCCCATTCCTTTGTAGCCATTCTTGGCTTTGGCTCAAAAAACACAGCAAAATCTGCAACAAAAAAAAAAAAGCAAGTAGCGTCTCAGCCTTAAAGAGTCCATCTGTTGAAGTGAGGGGCGCAGAATGGCCATGATGGGCCCAGAAACCACACGGACGTTAGCACAGTGTTTATATTATTAAAGGCTGTGTGATTTTTGGCAGGTAAACAGTAGTTTTAACAATTACTTTGAGAAATGTACCGATTTGTGGTAAAATTATATGTTAATGTGTCTGTGTTACCATACTGTTATACCACTTATGTCAAGTTGTAAGGCTCTATTCACACTAGTGTCATGGCTTGTATATGTAACACAACTAAGGCGGGATCCTGATGAACTCTAGGTATGAGTTCCATCATCTTTTCTCTAGTTTCAACGTGAAAAAATAGTTCTACAGTCTGAGCTATTATTGCACTCCAACAAACATGTGTGAACAAAGGCCAAGCCTAGCCATATGTCACAGATACAGTGGGTATGGAAAGTATTCAGACCCTTTTAAATTTTTCACTCTTTGTTTCATTGCAGCCATTTGCTAAAAGCAAAAAAGTTCATTTATTTCTCATTAATGTACACTCAGCACCCCATCTTGACAGAAAAAAAAACAGAAATGTAGATATTTTAGCAAATTTATTAAAAAAGAAAAACTGAAATATCACATGGTCATAAGTATTCAGACCCTTTGCTCAGTATTGAGTAGAAGCCGCTTCCTTTTGAGCTAGTACAGCCATGAGTCTTCTTGGGAATGATGCAACAAGTTTTTCACATCTGGATTTGGGGATCCTCTGCCATTCTTCCTTGCAGATCCTCTCCAGTTCCGTCAGGTTGGATGGTGAACGTTGGTGGAGCCATTTTCAGGTCTCTCCAGAGATGCTCAATTGGGTTGAGGTCAGGACTCTGGCTGGGACAGTCAAGAATGGTCACAGAGTTGTTCCGAAGCCGCTCCTTTGTTATTTTAGTTGTGTGCTTAGGGTCATTGTCTTGTTGGAAGGTGAACCTTCGGCCCAGTCTAAAGTCCAGAGCATTCTGGGAGAGGTTTTCTTCCAGGATATCTCTGTACTTGGCCACATTCATCTTTCCTTCAATTGCAACCAGTCATCCTGTCCCTGCAGCTGAAAAACACCCCCATAGCATGATGCTGCCACCACCATGTTTCACTGTTGGGATTATATTGGGCAGGTGATGAGTAGTGCCTGGTTTTCTCCACACATACTGCTTAGCATTAACGCCAAAAAGTTCAACCTTCGTCTCATCAGACCAGAGAATCTTATTTCTCATAGTCTGGGAGTCCTTCATGTTTTTTTTGGCAAACTCTATGCAGGCTTTCATATGTCTTGCACTGAGGAGAGGCTTCCTTTGGGCCACTGTCATAAAGCCCTGACTGGTGGAGGGCTGCAGTGCAGACTTTGTGGAACTTTCTCCCATCTCCCTACTGCATCTCTGGAGCTTAGCCACAGTGATCTTTGGGTTCTTCTTTACCTCTCTCACCAATCCTCTTCTTCCATGGTTGTTCAGTTTGGATGGATGACCAGGTCTAGGAAGAGTTCTGGTCATCCCAAACTTCTTCCATTTAAGGATTATGGAGGCAACTGTGCTCTTAGGAACCTTGAGTGCTGCAGAAATTCTTTTGTAACCTTGGCCAGTTAAGCGACAGCTGCTCCTTTCCGACCACCCTATGAATACACATGCAAGCTTGGCCAGGTGTTGCTGTGCGCTCAATAGGAAAAAGAGAGGAGTAAAGGCCCCCATACATCTGTGATGATTCCACGTAAATATGGCTATAACTCAAAGATGTATTTTGATCTCTGGGTAGCGTATCTCCCTCTTAGTTCCATTTATTCATAATGTGCGCCGCCCTAATCCTAGGTGTATGGCCAGTAGTGGCAACATTGTGACAATAGGGCTTTGTATCCATCCCAGAATGGCTCCATTGTATTCATACACAGCCCTGAGTGATCAAATAAACATGCATTGTTCAGCCTGGGCTTGAGTGCATTAATCAATCAGACTTGCCGTCGCCGGTGACCTCATTCTGGGTGGTGTAATCAAGGTTATAAAAGAGGAGGTAAGAGGTCAGTGGGAGGAGATTGGGCTGAGACTACAAGGAGAATACTTTGTTGAGACTACAGAGAGACTATTGGGATATACTGTGAGGAGCATGCAGGCTGGAATGCTGTGTTGATGCTGCTAGAAGCCTCCACTGGTTACTCACACATACCAGAGTATGTGTGAGTGTTGGACTACAGAACCACATCAAGGAGATGTGTGGTAAAGTAATCATTTCACCTTTATTCCCTTTTATTTTATTGTACTGTATATTGTAACTAGTAACTGTTAATGCTTGTATATATCTACATATCTGTTCTGAACTGCATGTGTTAGATGTTAATACCGACCCATTTAGGGGTTAATAAATATACAAAATTTAGAAAGCTTGTCTTGTATTTATCTTGTGAACCCAGCACTCACTGGCGGTGAGTGTAGTTTTTTATGAAAGAAGTCTCAGGTGTGGGCCAAAGCGGTGTTGGCGCACCGAGGATCTTTCACAACATCTAAGAAAAAAGTCAGTCAAACACAGCAATTTCAGCTGGGCCGGCTGATTATCTAACAGTACATGTATGAAGACCTTCTGACTCCTTATCTATTGTAGAAAGAAGGAGGTGTAACAAGTAACCATAGGGCCCCATAGCACACAGTGATGTCACAGTACACGTAAAACACGCACATTGATATCACAGTACAGGGATAATACACACAGTGATGTCACAGTACAGGGGTAATGCACACAGTGATGTCACAGTACAGGGATAATGCACACAGTGATGTCACAGTACAGGGATAATGCACACAGTGATGTTACAATACAGGGATAATAAACACAGCGATGTCACAGTACAGGAAAAATGTACACCGTGATATCACAGTACATGACAGTATAAAAGCTGCTATTGCTGCCACCAGAGGTGTCTGGCACTGGCTTACACCCCCTTCTCACTGAAAACAGTGCAAGGAAGGGCCCACAAGAAATGTGCACCACACTGTCTTCCCTCTACACCAGTTTTCTAGCACATAGCGACAGCTAAAACTCCCCCGGTATGTTTACATGTGTTGGATTCTAAATAGATTTTGCTTAGGATTCTGCCAAAGTTGACAATTCAAATGCCATGAATGTGAATGTTTTTCCTCCACTGCAGTCATATGCAACAGAAATTTCCTGGGGGTAGCATACTACTTATTTTGTGGCAAAGCCACAGAGGATCAGAGTTGTGGTTTCTGATTTCGGCCTTGGATTTGCAATATGCAGATTAAACATGTGAACACAGCATTGAGCTCCAATGCAAACTCTATCACGTGGCTTCCATCCTGCCACATAGCTCCCAACCATCCTGCATCTGGCGGGACAGTCCCGATTTCACACTGCTGTCCCGCGGTCCCGCATAGCTTACAGTTTGTCCCACTATGCCCGGAAGTGTTTTTCTGCTAACAAACTTTATTAGGGTCGGGTAAAGGCTAAATGGTAGATTCTACATCCTTGTGGGCGAAAGGACCTTTGATGGCGTCATGACCATGTGATCAGACTCTTGTGTGGACGGAGCTATTCTGGATACTGCAGGACAGACTGTGATATTACACAGAGGAAGCTGCTGGGAACAGAGAGTGATCGGAGATAAGGAGAGAAAAGAGCATGTGTGAGCAAGAGGGGAGAACTGGGGGCAGATGTAGGGGACAGTTAAACTGAAGGCAGATATTAAATTGGGGGCATATGAAGGGGGACATTAAACTGGGGGCAGATGAAGGGGGGCATTAAACCGTGGGAGGTAGCTGGAGGGGGACATGTCTTCCTCTAGTTGCCCCCAGTTTAATGTCCCCCTCCAACTACCCCCATTATTTAATGTCACCCTACAGCTTCCCCAATTTAATGTCCCCCTCTAGTTTCCGCCAGTTTAAACTGGGGCAGGAGGAGAGGTACTTAATACTGTGGGGCAATTGTAGGTGAACATTATAATGTGGGGCAAATAATGTTAGGGTGACTGTAGGAGCATTATACTGTGTGGGGGCACATGGAAAAATAGATGAGAATGGGCGGAGTCAACATAGAAGTGGGTGTGGCTAAATTTGCCACAGTGCGCCGCATATTTTGTCCCTCTTTCTATCCTTTGAAAGTTGGGAGGTATGCTGCCATGTGCCATCTTAGCGCCCCTAGAGCTGCTTACTTGTCCTTACATGTACTAGTTGGAAGAAGAAGTGTTGTTGAGCTCCTCAGAACTCCACAATCTGCAGAAAAAGTAGAAGTGAAAGTAACATTGAATTTCTAGAATAAGGCATTTTGCAGATATTAGCTCAGATTTACTAATAGCTAGGCCTCCTGGAAACAACCATATGCAGTCTCCAGGTCAGTGAAAACGGCACGGCTGACACACAGATTGGTATCTTTGTGTCATCCATGGTTTTCACTGACTCATACAATCCAAATGAATTGAAAGATCCGCAATTACGCACAGATATAGGACCTGTTCCATAATTTGCGGCTCTTGAATTTGACCCGGACACATAGCTGCCAAAACTACAGCTGTGTCTATGGGCCCATTGAAAAGCATGTGTCCCTACTTTGATCCGCAATTGTGGATCAAAAGTATATTTGTGTGCATGAGACCTTAGTGCAAACTTAGACAGTCTGAAAATACACCAGATTTATAACTGTTGTATCCTTAGACTGTCTAGTCCAGGGGTAGGCAACCTTCTGCACTCCAGCTAAAACTACAACTCCCAGCATGTATACTTGCTCTGTTGTTCTTGGAACGCCCATGGAAATTAATGGAGCCTGTTGGGAGTTGTAGTTTCACAGCATCTGGAATTCCTAAGGTTGCTGATCCCTGGTTTAGTCTATGTTTATGCCATCTTTTAGTTATTTTACGCTAGGTTCGCACTGGCATTGCCTCTTTTCTGGTCCGTCGGATTGCTAAAATAGCGGTAATTCACGGAGTCCAATGTACCCCATTGACTATAATGAGGTCTGTCGGGTGCCTGTCATTTTAAAACTGAAACAAGGCAGAGGAGAAAGTTCTCCGTGCAGGACTTTTTCCTCCGCTGATTTTTAGGCAGGAGATAGGGACTCCGGCGCAGATGTGAACATAGCCTAACTGTTAACAAGAATTTTCTGACACATTTTGGCGCTTTTAAGCCCCCCTTTTCTGAGAATCCACACCCACATGTCTAGAAAGTCGAAAAATTTTAACCCAAACAAGATACACCTTATTGCACAAAAGATGGCCACATTGTGCCAAAGATGTGCCATGTTCATGCCAGCTTCTAGTCGGAGCCACAATAGTAAATCTGGGCCATTGTTATTGGACAAAACTTTCCGCTTTAAGCTAAAAGAAAAATCCCAAGTAAATCCTATGTAGATTTATATACCTATGTAATTTTACATAATACCCCAAAATGTCTCAGACATTAATTTACATAAGACCCATGTGTCTCTACTCAGTGCTTATAATTGGCTAATATTTTACCGTTCCAAGAAAAAGTAAGTGAACCCTTTGGAATTATAATGTGGTTGTAACGTCCTTGTCTGTCCGGGCTTTGGCGTCGTCCTCTGGGCGCACGCTGCGGCGCAGGAGGCGTGCCCGGTTGTAATTCTTTCCTTGGGTTTTTCTTGTATTGTCTGAACACTGTCCTATTCCCTCACCTCCTTAATTGATTTTCCACCACGCCCTTCTCCTTCACCTTGCTTTCCCCCTGCTCCACTAAGAGTTAACTTTAGTCCTGCCTTTGTGATTGACAGCCTGTCCTCCTATCAAGTCTGGGGCGGGTTCTTTCTCCCTATTTATTGTTTGCTCACTTTCCCATTGGCGCCTGCTATTGCATTTTGCTTACTGGCTATACTCCTTGTTCCTTGTTACCTGCTCTTCTGATTTTCTGACCACTGGCTTTCCTTTGACTATTCTCTTGGATTTTGATTCTGTACTGCATTGCTCGATTGTTATCGACCCCTTGGCTAGCTGACCTCCCTTTGTTGTTTGTGCATCCTGTCTGCGTTCTGTGTTGTCACTTATTCAGATTAGGGACCGGCTCCAAGTTGTTTCTGTCATTAGGACAGTGAGACAAGTAGGTAGGGACAGGATCTGGGTCAACTTTAGGGCTCACTTTCTGTGTATTCCCTTCCTCTCAGGTTTTTGCAGCAGCACTGGCAATTCCCTTACAGTGGTCCATTGGATGTCTGTTCTTTTTAACTGAAATGATTGGATGAAAATATTGTTTTTTTTTTTTTCATCTAGTGCAGATCCATCATAAATGAACCCAACCTGACAATTCATGTTCCTTCAGTGATCACAGGGTGCCCAGGCCCTGAGGCAGAAACACAACCCCAAGCCACAATGGTCTCTCCTCAATACTACACAGTTAGGATGAGATTTTGGTGTTAGTATGTAGTTATTTTTTCATTCCAGACACAGCTTGGTACATTTGTGTAGAGAATATTTTCCCAGAAGCAATGTGATCCATCCAGGTGGTCTCAAGCAAGCTTGAGACAGGCCACAATACATTTCTTGAACACCAGCGGCTTTCTTCATGGCATCTCTTACCATTCTTGTTCAGAGTTCTAATATGAACATGAGGTTTTTGCAGTTTGTAGATTCTTCAGTTTTTTTCAGATGTTACCCTTTTGTTCCTTCTTGCTACTACTGTGCTGTTCATCTTAACAGGACACCCGTTCTTAGAGAGAGTAGCAAAAGTCCTGAATTTTGGATGTGTGGATAATTTCTCTAACCGGTTATTGCTGCTTTCAAGATCTTTAGCGGTACTTTTGTAGAATCTTCTATTGTCATATTTCTCTATAGCACATATCATATTTCTGAAAGTTGTTTGCATCGAGGCATGGTTCACAATAACCAATCTATCCTGAGAACAGATTTGTCAGTAACCAGGCTTTGTGTGCCTTTATGTATTGGACACACCTGTGAAACTTACACGTCTGTGAATCATGGTCAATGTGTGGGCCGTATTTCCCATACTGACCACACCTGTGCTGCCATTTGGAAGCTCAAAGCATCATAACCCACTATGATGCAGTGAATTCCAGTCACACAGCTGTGGTCAGTCTGGGACGTGCAGTCCACACACAGGCTGTGTTTACTGGACTGCACTCTATCCGAATATGTGGATGCACAGTATCATAGCCATTGCCCCACCGCAAGTCTATTGTGAGTGACTCACAGCATCATAGATATCTACGATGCTGTGAGCCTGAGTCTCCGAACAGAGTGCAGTCTGGGAAATCCAGAACATAAATGGACCGTATTTTCGGGACCATTAAAGCTTGTGTGCAGCTGATCTAATGGTCCTTAATTAAAGACATGAGTTGTTCACCTCTTGTGTCATTAGTTTAGTTACATTGTGTTGGTCTATAATTGTGACTTAGATAACCACATTATACTAGTAATCTATGCACAAAATCCAGGTAATTGTAAAAGATTCATTTGCTTTTTCTTGCAACTGTAAATCTACAGCAAACAAGAATGTCGACTATTTGTCATGTGTAAAAATCATTAAGATTATACTATTGAGCACATGTCTTATGCAGCTACACCAGCTGGGTCTCCGAGTCCCCCATGGAGCTTGCGGTTAGCATAGCAGATGCCACATCTTAATCTTAGCTGAAAGTTTTCTCACTTTTAAGGAGGAAATAATACTGGAGCTCAGGGTTCTGGCAACTAGTATGACATTTTCAGGGGGAGTTAACTCAGTGGGTCGCTGTCTCCTGGGGCGCCAGATTCACATGTCTGCATTTTGCAGCTATGCAAGGTCAAGGACAATCGCTAGTCTTTTATCAATGTAAAAGGGTGGGTCACCCCTTTAAGGAATTGTTCAAAAACGTTTTGTCTAACCTACATTCACACGAAAGTTGGATGAAATGGCCATGAAAAATAGACATTTTTCACAGCTGTTTTGCCAGTCTATTAAAACGGACTATCAACAAGACAGTCATGTAAATAGCCACATTCACATGCATTGAATTTAATGCAACCGTGTCACAGCCATTAAAAAAAACTTCCATCACACAGCCAATTATGACTGTTGTGTAGGCTAAATACCTGTAGTACCAACCTTTTATCCACTTGTTGCCTTGGATACTAATCTAGTGTTTTAGCGTAGTGAATTTGGTTGTAAATTGTCAAGAGAGCAAGTATAAAGAAGCAGTATAAAGCTAAGTTCACATTAGGTTTGCAGTGTGAAAGCTCCAAGGCACACTCTAAAGGTATCCTTAGGTCCCCTATACCTACTAGAGTCCAAAAGAGTGTGGTTTTTTGGGGCCTTTGGGTCTATGTACATCAGTATACTTATTTTTAGCTGTATGGACTAGTGCATCCGGCTGCGCTATTGCATATAGAGGCATACCGGCATTTCGGATCGATGGGAGGGGTGTCAGTGCATTCTGAAATCCCTGTCTTGGGCATCAGAAGAGCTTATCTTGCCCCTAGGTAACAAGGCTGGTCCCTCTAGCAGCTACACTGAATACATCAGACCTCTGGAGGTAATGTTTTCAGGAAGTAAAGGATGACGCAGTGACATGTCCTGTCAGCTTATCACAGAGAAATTATCAGAAAAATAAGTGTAAGAGGAAGAGCGATCATGATGCAAACTGGTGACAGAGATGTGGAAACTGAACGGCAAGGTGACAAAGGAAACCATCAGACAAAGGTATAGTCAGGATTTGGGTGCTGTAGTCGTAGTCAGGTGATGAACCAAAACCAGAACCAAGTAATGTGACATAAACAAAAGACAAGCAAAACTTGGCAGAACAAGAAATGAATAAGTGCATTTTCCATGGTATGTGGAAAAAATCTGCAAGAATAAATTGCATGTTAGTTATTCCTGCAAATTCCAAATAAAAAGACAACAGATTAGCCACATACAGTAGGGCCAATCTTGAAGATCAGCAGGACATTAAACTACACATTCTCAGCAGAAATCCAAAGCCCTGGATTTATTCCCTAGATCCTGTAGTAAATATGTGTTGGGTTTACAATATGCAAATGTAACACGTATAAATATATCCTAATATTCCTTGCGATAAGACTCCAGTGCTTGAGCATTGTTATAAATGCTGCTCTGGGGATCAAGCTATGGAACAATGAATGGTAGTTACCAATGAATGGTATAATGGTAGTAGTTAGTAGAAAAAAAAAAATCTATGTCTATGTATGAATATCTTTCATAAGTTACTTGGAACATAAATCTTACATAAAATGAAATGCTACTTTTTGAAACACTGTAGAAAACTATGTGCAGTTCCTAAGAGCCAACAGCAGAGAGCACTCTTGCATTCTCGTAAATTTTGTTTACATTCTTTTTCGCTGTCGTCTTTTTTTTTTTCAGGTCACTTCCACCCTTATGGATGTCATTTTTGTCCTATTGTTTCTTTTGTCACCCAAGTCTTTACCTGACAGTGAGTGGTAGACAAGCCGTACTCGGATACAAAGAAGAATAGCGCTAAGAGCACTGTATAAATGCTACCAGGGGTGCGGGGGGTTTTTTAAATGTAATTAGGGACTACAGGTGTTCCCTTCCAAGCTCAATTAAGGGGCTACATAAGCTGCAGATCTTCCGCTCTCTGGAGCCAGACAGAGGAGGAAATTGAGCCTCAGACTGTGAGCAGTGGGCCTTTCCTATTGGCGGAGACTTATTGATTTCCAATTACCATAAAGCAAAACTGGCCGTGCTCTTTGGAAATGTCTCTAACCTTACGTGACCGCTAAGCGTGTAAGATTGTTTTACATAAAACTGCATATAAAAATCTACTCCATGTCTGTAATAAAACATAGAACGGTAATTTATTAACCAGTAGTGTGCCAGCCCAAGGACAACTGATGACTCACATTTGCGCAGATGACTCTCACATTTGAGGCTCATAGATGGCATTCGTACAAATCCCAAATACACATTGTAACAGGCAACGGGTTGTGGGCCCACTATGTCACCAAACCAGCTTGGTAGCAGGCCACTCCTAAGGGCGTTCTCTACGCAAACTCCCCAGTATTCATCCTTTAACCCAATCTGGACTTCGCTATGGGAGACCAACTGGTGTTGGTGACTGCTGTCCAGACAGGTCAAGGACTGTGGTGCAATGTATCCGAGAATCAGGCAAACTCATAGTGTGAATACAAACTAAAATCAGAATAGACAGCATACATGCACAAGGGTAAAACAAACAGGAGCTCAGGACTTGTAACAGAGGCACTGAATTAGGAACAGGCCAGATCCTACAGATAGCAGAAGTATGTGCACAGGATTCCCAGGAAGGACATCAGGGCAGATAGCATAGAGACATAAAATATACAGAAGTACATAACAGAAACAAGTAAGTCAAGGCTATGACAGGAAAGGGTAGAACCGAGGACTAAGACACTGACTCCAGGGTAAGGGATACAAGATTTAAGGAATAAACCCAACTCCAGGCCTAAAGGACGAGATACATAACTTGGAAAAGACACATTGGTCAAATTCATGGGATGGACTACAGGTCCAAGTACCGGACTTGTACCGCTTATTTTGATTTGTAAAGTGCTATGGATTATGTTGGCCAAATTATTATTATTATATGCAAGGCTTAGCAGTTCAAGCAGAAGGACATATGTCCAAGCACATAGCAGAAAAAACATAGAGAACAGAAGGCCAGGAAGCCAAAATAGCTATAAAGCCTCATGCACATGACCAAGTGCAGTGTTAGGGTTAATAAAAATGGCATGGATGACACACGGATTGGTATCCATGTGTCATCTGTGATTTTCACTGACTCATACATTGAAATGAATTGTCCGAGCTGCAAATACAGACAGACATAGGATCTTCTCCATATTTTGAGGCCCTTCACTACAGCCTGGACACACAACCACAAAAACTATGCAATAAAAAGTATGGTCGTGTGCATAAGACCTAAGAGATACATACATTGCGGAAGGACATACACACAGGAATACATAGCAGAAGGACTTATGCATATACATGAAAACAAATACATACATGACGTCAGAAGCTCAAACATGCATAACAAAATGACATATGTGTCCAAACATGGCAGGCATAGGCTACAGCATAGTACAGACATACAGACAGTAGAACAATATAGCTATGGCCAAAAAGACAGAAGAATATTAGTCCAAAGATTCAGTCATGCTATACAAAAATGCTAACTGTAACATTGCCCAGACAGACGGACAGCATGTGTGCAAACAGCAGGTCATGATGGAGAAAACTGAAGCAAACAGCATAGAGCTTTGTACACACAGGGACACATAGCAAAGACTGAAGCATTGCACAGTCAGGGCATGGCTAGAGAAGTAAACTATACACACAGATGCCACAACCCAGATGGAGGGAACCGGAGGATGGGAGTAGTAGTGGCGGAGGACATGCCACCAGCTTGGCCGAGCACATTCAATGACGCTCCCAGCTCTGATCCTGGGCTGGACACCGCTGAGAGGGGTCCTGCAGCACTACCTGATGGTGGTGGTAGTAGTAGTTTCCCCCGGGGCGCTTGCAGTTGGAGAGGGGACATCTCTACTCTGAGCCGGTGTGATGGTGTTCTGAAGGGCCCTGATGGTAAAGCAGGAACGACTAAGGCAGCCACTTGTGCAGTTGAAACAGGATAATGCTTTATTCAGCAACTGTAGAAGAACAGCAGCTTCCAACAATGGGGGTAGCAGTTCTCAGTGTCGAACTCGCCAGCCTTGGTCTTAGGAGGGTGTCCAGGGATGATAAAGGCTCTAAGGATAACTCCACTCCAACTACAACTCCCCTCATGTGCCACTCCCAGCTATGTTTACTGGGGACTGTAGTGCAGGGTAGTCCTAATAGGGATCTGGTTACTTTTGCTAAGGTCCCGAGTCAACTCCTCCTGTCAGTGTCCTCCACTGCTGCTCCTGGCACAGAATCCAAAGTCCTGACAGCCAATCTCCCTTTCTCAGAGCTGTCTCTGGATGAGCCTAGGGCAATTCTCTCTCCTCCTAGAGGCTGTATGGACGCCCGCTGAAGTCCAGTGCTGGCATGCATCTCTGCACACTGAAAGAACTCAACTGACCACAGACTAGACAGGAACTGCACTGAACTTTCAACGGTCGTCTGGGAGACAAAAGTCTTCTTCAATCCCACCCAGTGGCCTGAGATAGGCCAGGGCTGTACCAAGGCTTAAGGTATGAAACACAGGGGGAACCACAGGAGAAAAACAACAAGGGAAAAGCTGTAAACAGTATATACAATTCATAGAACACAGAGGACAGGACATACCAACATAACCCAGAGGCACAAAAGACAAAAACTTAAAGCGGTAGCAGTCTGGGATGCTGCACAGACAGACAAGGATTGGCAGAAGGAAGCTTGCAAGAGGGTACACAGAGCTAACTAGCCCGCAAAAAAAAAAGCCACCAAAGAGAGTGCATCTGAATTACACACGTCTACATTTTCAAAAATAGTTTTAAAAAATTGAGACGATAGTTAAGCACATTGGCAAAAACATTGATAAAGGGAAAAAAAAATACTATAAAAATGTGGAAATATTCCTAATAAGGTTAAGGACTTGGCATTCGGTGCGTTCCCTGGATGAAACGGTTGGGCGTCTTGTCAAGTGTATGTCCTTACCATTCTCTGACTATTGATTGCTCTCTTGTCTTCTGATTGTAGGTTTCAAGGAGCTTTTAATGGTGAATGTCAGTCCTGTAGTGCATGCTGAGGTGGTGGCCCTCATCATGATGGCTATACTGAAAAAAGGACAATAACCTTTCTTGTTATATTTGCTGAATATTTCTTTCTGTAAGGGTGTGTTTACATGTTCAGGTTTTCAGATGCAGTTTTTGAAGCAAAAACCAGGAGTGGATTGAAAAGAAGAGGGGTAGCACCTGCCCTTAACCCCTTCCCGACATCCACCGTAATAGTACAGCGGATGTTGGGTATTTAAATAGGGCAGCCGCTCAGGAACTGAGACACTGCCATAGCCACTGCGTCTCTGCTGTATTATGCAGCAGAGAACTGGTGCTAATGCTTTATTCAGCCTGTTATACGAAGGCTGATATTTAGCAATGCATTAGCATTGTAATGCATTGCATTAGTGATCAGACCCCCTAGGGGGTCTAATAAATGCAATACATTTTTTTTTTTTTAAGTTAAAAAAATTCAAAAAAATATTAAAAATTCAAATCACCCCCTTTCTCTAGGACACATGAAAAATTACTTAAATACTGTGAAACACATACACATTAGGTATCCCTGTGTCCATAAACGTCAGGTCTACAGGTCTATAAAACTATGTTTCCTATACGATGATCAGCTGTAATAGTAGTGTTGCATCATTCTGCCATAGCATTACCACTTGCCTAGTATTGTGTAAGTTCCCCTTGTGTCAGATAACAGCTCGAAATAGTCAAAGCATGGACCCCAAAAGACCTCTGAAGGTGTCCTGTGCTATCTGGCACCATTGCTATCATATCTTTTATGTCATGTAAGTTGCCAGGTGGGGTCGCTATTGATTAAACTTGTTTCTCCAGCATATCCTACAGATTCTCCGTCAGATCTGTAGAGGCCAAGTCAAATCCTTGAGCTCTTTGTCATACTAATATATGTGTCAAAACTAGTATTTTAAGCCTAGTGCAGGGACTGAAGGAGAAGTACATGACTGCTTATTTTAGTCTAGATCCACACTAACATCCTGCAAACCAGCCATCTTTCAGGGCCATTTTCCACCAAGGGGCGGCCGTTATAATAGATCCCTCATACACTGAGTGTATTGAGGGATCCATGAAAATGGACAAAAATAGAACATGACTTATTTTTTCATGGTTCATTAAAACCCACTGTCAAAATGTGACTAGTCCACATTCACATGAATGGATATTAATGGTGCCGCGTGATGGGCCTTCACAAAAAAAAAAAAAAAAAAAAGTCTATTACATGACCAATGTTTATATTCCTGTGAATGTAAGCTATGTGGCCTTCAAATCCATGTGCATACACCACACCCTGCACTAGGCACAATACATAACCAAGGAGACTTCATTTTAGGCTGAGTTCAGACAACGCTTTTTTGCTAAAGAACTGGGCACATTTTTTTTAATTGCAATAATTTGTAGCACACATTACTATGCATTTCACTTGTATGCTAACCATCATTAAAATGAAGGCCTCTGTGTAATGGCTGTTACCAAACAGGCGAGAGGCATAGTAGCATGCGTTCCCATTATGTTCCATCGCGGTTTTTCCTGCAGCGCTTTTCACAGAAAGTCTGCAGAGTCTGTGGAGTTTTTGCTTCAATTATACCTATAGGGAAACAAGTCAGCATTTCTGTCGGTATAATTGACATGCTGCGATTTCCACATATATAACAGAAAATAGGTGCAAGAAAAGAGTTGTGTCTTGCATGCACCAAATTGCACCAACGTTGACGTTGTCTCAAAGTAAGCCAACTAATAGGTGGTATAAACTTTACTTGACAGTCTAAAGATACTCCAGATGATAAATTTAGCACATTTTCAGACTGTCTCGTCTAAGTTTACACTGAGTAACTATTAGAAAATGTGGGTCTCTGTTTGCTAATATATTATGCAGGGACATACAGAGGGGTGTAGGTAGCAGTGGCACCTGTACACTGGTGCATTAAGGGGCCCAATAGCAATATTACGCCTTTTTTGCCCCTTTTTAAAATACAGCGTGAGAAAGATTTCCATTTAGGCTACACCCTCTTTTTCTGACAAAATGCAAAAGTGACGAGGGCAGCATTACATCAGGGAAAAAAAATGTGCAAATGCTTCATAAATAAAGCACAGGACAGAAAAAGACCACAAAAAGATGCAATGTACATAAAAAAGTACAATAATAAATAAATGTGCCTCAATGTGTTTAGAGCAGTGTGGCAAAAGCAGGGTTAACTCTAACAGGTCTTTGGAGAGCACTTTGACACTAATGCATAATTGAAAACGACTGCCTTAGAAGTTGGAATCAAAGCTTTTGCTGACCATTATGCAGCCTTCACTTGCATTACGTTAAGTCCCACTAAAAACTATTATGCTTGCCCCAGAAGGGAATTAGACCCCAAGTGTGCTGAGTATAGACAAGGCTGGTGGCAGTCTGTCTCCCGGCACACACCAGGGCTGATTATGGTTCACCACAAAACAACTTTGGGTTTCAGTAGATGCTTATTATTGGCTTCTGCACACCCACAGACATTAACACAAGCAGAGGGGAAGCCAACATGGTTACACTGTGTGATGGAGGGTGTGTTAGCGAAAATCCTAGCACGTTTATGTAATTCTAGTGATATAATAGTCAGGTTTAGCTTCGAAATAGGAAAATGATTCCTACACCACATGATACTCCTAAGTTTCTAATACACCGCAAGGACAAAACTTTTAGTATGTGGAGTCCTAAACATTACACTTACTGGAGCTTTTATAACACCCCATTCTCAATCAATAGAAAGGCGAACCTCCGAAGATTCGTTTCATCAAGTGTTTGGAGGAAGCGATCCTCTGGACGCTTGGCGTGCCCATGCTACCGCTGAGGACAAATAACAATCTTCAGTGCTGACCTCGGGCGTATCACAGGAGAGGTCAAGGTGAGTATAAGGCTGGAGCCCCACGTGGCATAAATGCCGCGATTTGTTTTACAGTCAGAGCAAAGTGGATGGGATTCTAGCGAGTCCCATGCCCACTTTGCAGTAAAAACTGTGGTGTGGACACGCGGCGATTTCCAAAACCGGCTCGGTTTTGGAAATCGCATCATGTCAATTATACCTATGGAAACGTCAGCGGTTTCCCCATAGGTATAATTGAAACAGAAAGTCCACAGAGGAAACCTGCGTTGCCGCCGCGGTTTTTCCCGCAGTGCTATTTTGCTGTGGGACGCCACGTGGGGCCTTCGCCTAAATGTTTTTTTTTTTTTTTATTTTTGACACCTACCTTGGGCCTCCACCTATTATACTCTGGAGTCTGAAGAGACCTCAGAGTATAATAATTTACTGAAATGCAAATTCATCCGAGATGAATCCCAAATTGTTTGATTTGGAATATTTGGGTCGCATTCAGTTTGTTACGAACTGATTCACCGATCTCTTAATATTAACATGGAGTTGGTCACCCTTTGCAGCTAAAAGAGATTTCACTTTTGGATTCTGTCTGTGGGAATTCATTCATCCAGAAAGCCATTTGTGAGGTCAGACACTGATGTTGGATGAGAGGGCCTGGCTCACATTATCCATACTAGTTCATCCCAAAGCTGTTGGATGGGGTTGAGGTCAGGGGTCTGTGCAGGCCAGTTAAGTTCTTCTACACCAAACTAACTCAACCATGCCTTTATGGACCTTGCTTTGTGCACTGAGACACAGTAATGCTGGAACAGAAAAGAACCTTCCCCAAACTGTTCCCATAAAGTTGGAAGTATACAATTGCCCAAAATATCTTGGTTTGCTGAACCATTAAGATTTCCCTTCACTGAAAATAAGGGGCCTAGACCAACCCCTGAAATCCACCCCATAGGACTATCCATCCTCCATCAGACTTTACAGCTGGCACAATGTAGTCAGACAGGTATCGATCTCCTGGTATTTGCCAAACCCAGACTCATCCATCAGACTGCCAGATAGAGATGTGTGATTGATCACTTCAGAGTCTAGTGGCGGCATTGTGCTTTACACTACTCCATCTGATGCTTGGCATGTACTTGGTGATTTGCAGATTGTATGCAGCTGCTTGGCCATGACTAACAACTCCATGAAGATCCTGCCAGGGTACAGTTTTTGTGCTGATGTTAATACAAGAAGAGGTTAAGACTCTGCAGTTATTGGGGGTTATTTATCATCTGCTCCTTTTTTGGCCATATTTTTAGCAGGTGTGCCTTTTTTTAGATTAGTTTTACTGTTTTGTCTATTTATGATGTTGGCGCACCTCCTTGTTAAATGTTGTGCACATGTTAGTTAGTTTAGAGGCGCCTTTTTTTGCCCCTTTATAAAATGCTTGTCACAATTGTTAGTAAGCCTGGGGCCCCAGATGGTGTAAACACCCACGTGACGTTTCACAGTCACTGTATAGTGGATGAGATTCTAGCAAATTCCATCCCCACAGTACAGGAAAATAAGCACTGCGGACACACTGCGATTTCCAAAACCAGGAAATCGCAGCATGTCAATTATACCTACGGAAACGCCGGTGGTTTCCCTATACATATAATGGAAACAGAAAGTCCCCAGAGGAAACCTCTGCAGACTTTCTGTGAAAAGCGATGCGATAAAAACCACAATGCGTTGCCACCGCGGTTTTTCCCACAGCACTTTTTTACGTGGGGCTTTAGCCTAAAGGTGACTACATGGCCAGGATGTTATACTTCGGGGGTAACAGGACTGAATGATACGCCAGAATTCAATTATTAATAGAAGTGGGGACCAATACTTTTCTACATATAGTGCATATTGAAGCCATACCAGGCACACAAAATCACTGGGGCACAATGTACAGTCTATTTAACAGCAAGTCAACAAAGAACCTCATTACCCTCCTCATATCAAAAATTGAAAGTTATGGCCATCCCACCACCTTGGCCTGCTAACCTGTACTCCACCTTTATAATGAGTGAAAAATACAGCTCTGACATTAAATCAATAAGCCGCACCGTGACAAATAACTGCACCATAAGAAATATTTGTTTAGTCAAATGTGAAAAGTATCATTTGAGGTCAAGTGAAAACTACCAAATACTGATAATAACGGATACAAGGAACACATTAAATAGACGCACACAAACATATAGGCTAAGGCCCCACGCTGCAGAAATGCTGCTTTTTTTGTTACAGATTGTGCTGCATGTTTTGAGCTAAACCCAGGAGTGGCTACAGTAGGAATGAGAAATATATAGGACGCTGTTATACTTCTACCTTCTGCTCATCCCACTCCTGGCTTTGGCTCAAAAAAACACAGCAAAATCTGCAACAGAAAAGGCAGCTTTTCCGCAACTTGGGGCCTCACTCTTCTGGTAGATACAAATTATACCCTATCTATAGGATAGATTAAGTATGTGATGATGGGGGTTCCAGCATTTCTCCTCCAATCATATAGTTAGTCCCTAGCCATACTTCTATTTACTAGAATAACCTTTTAGGCTGGGGCTCCACGTTGTGAATACACATAGCGTTCTGGCCGTGGCGGAAACACCGCAGTAAAAAACGCTGTGTTTTACAGTACCAGCAAAGTGAATGGTATTCTGGCTAATCCCATCCACACATTCCAGAAAAAAAGTCTGCAGCAGAAATGTTGCGATTTCAAAAACTTTTGCATTTTTGTAAATCATAGTATGTCAATTATACCTACAGAAATGCTGGCAATTTCCATATATGTATAATAGGGACAAAAAGAGTTTTCCTCTGCGGAAAAAACCGTGATGCATTTCAACCACAGTCTTTTCCGCAGTGCTTTTTGACTGCAGCTTGCTACGTGGGGCCTTAACCTTAAAATCAGGCATACATCAGGGATCCATTAAAATTTATAGAACAAGCATTTTAGAAATGAAAATCCCCCCAAAAAATCATGCAAAATGCCTAGAAAATAATGGCAATTCAACAGATATATTCAGCTTATAAATTTTACCCCTGCACATCACTGAAGCCAGTGGGGGCAGGCTGAGGGTACAATGCATGCGCCGTCCTGCAATCCCAGGACACTTCCGGTTAAAGCAAAGGAGTTGTCAATCAAATCAAAGGTGCAGAGACTTAGGGGTTGTGGAGGAGAGCCTGTGCACCTGCTGCAGTCAGGACCGCCCAGTGGGCACTTGTGCCTCATTTACATATTGGGTAAATATTTTCTCTCCAATTACACCTCGATCAACGTCAATAATGGTATATTTGCAAATATTATTCACCTTTCAACCTGGGCCCCACGTGGCGTAAACGCCGCAGAAAAAAACGCAGTGTTTTAGAGTCTCAGCAAAGTGGAGGGGATTCTAGTGAATGCCATCCCCACCTTGCAGAAAAATACGTGCAGCGGACATGCTGTGATTTCCAAAACTGTTGCGGTTTTGGAAATCGCAGCATGTCAATTATACGTATGGAAGTGCTGGCAGTTTCCCTATAGGTATAATTGAAGCAGAAGGTCCGCAGAGGAAACTTATATAAGATAAGATAATCCTTACAGCACCTATAGTATACCTTATATATAAATATTCTTCAGATGCATTGCTGCACATGTATGATCTACAATGAGGGTAGATTTACATGAGATGTTTTGTTGCAATATTTTTGGCACAGTTTTATAAATTTAAGCAAAACTACTTTTTCTATACGTTCAGTCTGTAGAACAACCATATACTGCCATATTTATATATACAGTTGTGCTAAAAAGTTTACATACTCTGGCAGATTTTTTGGTTTTTTGGCCTTTTTTCAGAGAATATGAATGATAACACAAAAACTTTTTCTCCACTCATGGTTAGTGGTTGGTTGAAGCCATTTATTGTCAGACTTCTGTGTTTTCTCTTTTTAAATCATAATGGCAACCAAAAACATGAAAATGACCCTGTTCAAAAGTTCCCATACCCCAGTTCTTAATACCGTGTATTGCCCCCTTTAATATCAATGACAGCTTGAAGTATTTTGTGGTAGTTGTGGATGAGGCTCTTTATTTTCTCAGGTGGTAAAACTGCCCATTCTTCTTGGAACAAAGTCTCCAGTTCCTATAAATTCCTGGGCTGTCTTGCGTGTCCTGCACGCTTGAGATCTCCCCAGAGTGGCTCAATGATATTGAGGTCAGGAGACTGAGATGGCCACTCCAGAACCTTCACTTTCTTCTGCTGTAGCCAATGACAGGACGACTTGGCCTTGTGTTTTGGATCGTTGTCATGTTGGAACGTCCAAGTACGTCCCATGCGCAGCTTCCTGGCTGATGAGTGTAAATTTGCCTCCAGTATTTGCTGATAACGCGCTGCATTCATCTTTCCTTCAACTTTGACCAAGTTTCCTGTGCCTTTGAAGCTCACACATCCCACATCATCAGTGATCCACCTCCGTGCTTTACAGTAGGAATGGTGTTTCTTTCATCATAGGTCTTGTTGACACCTCCAAATGTAACGTTTATGGTTGTGGCCAAAAAGTTTGATTTTTGTCCCATCACTCCAAAATACCTTGTTCCAGAAGTTTTGAGGCTTGTCTCTGTGTTGTTTGGCGTATTGAAGGCGAGATTCTTTGTGGCATTTGCGCAGTAATGGCTTTCTTCTGGCAATTCAACCATGCAGCCCATTTTTTTTCAAGTGCCTCCTTATTGTGCATCTTGAAACAGCCACACCGATAGTTTTCAGAGAGTCCTGTATTTCAGCTGATGTTATGTGTGGGTTTTTCTTTCCATCCCGAACAATTTTCCAGGCAATTGTGGCCGAAATTTTGGTTGGTCTAGCTGACCGTGGTTTGGTTTCTGGGCATGTTATCAGGCCAAAATCACCAGGATATGTGAACTTTTGAGCATAGTCATTTTGATGTTTTTGGTTGCCATTATGATTTAAAAAGAGAAAACACAGAAGTTTGACAATAAATGGCTTCAACCAACCACTATCCATGAGTGGAGAAAAAGTTTTTGTGTTATCATTCATATTCTCTGAAAAAAAGGCCAAAAAACAACAAAATTTGGCTACTTTTTAGCACAACTGTACATATAGAGACCTCCATAGTCCCCTTTAAATCCTATTGTTATCACATGGCTTTACTCAGTGTTTGGCTATGGGTTTTATTCAATTGTGTTTCTATTGTTAGGATTACCATCTATCAGATCCAATAATATTTTCCCAATAATATTACCTGGATGGATCTAGTATATCAGGTGTGGTCTGTACCATTGGCATGCTGTTATTATATTTGATATAGCATTCATATATTTGTCAGTAAATACACATCTTTCACATCAACCTTTCTATGAACCTCACTGGATTTTACTTCCTCTGCACCCCCCTTATTGCCTCAGTAGTTCATCTATTGTACCTGAGTACGCCAAAGACTCATCTGGGTGACCACATGTACCTTGCCACTGTGAAGATGCCAGGCTCCCTGTGCCAGCTTACAAAAACCCCTAACAATTCCCTGAGGAGTACCATGATGACCCAGGGAACGAAACGCTTTGGATGGAATGAGCTTGCATAGGGTTTAATAGCGTGAGAATCAGGAACTGCCCTTGTAAGGGTGGGAGTAAATATTTAGGGTACTATAGGGTATTCTAATAGGGTGAGTCATCCACCCTCCCCTTCCTGAAGGAAGTACTCAGTTTGTGATATCCCCCCCAATTTTGTGACTTTTTGGCTTGAACATTGGTAAGACCTTACCATGTTATCTAAGGCTGGGTTCACATCTGCACTCGATGACCGTTCAGGGATTCCGTCCCCCATTCTGCTTGAAAAATGTGGAGAAAATTCCTGCAAGAAACCCGGTGGACCCCATTATAGTCTATGGGGTCTGTGGGTTTCCGCGGGTTTCCGCAGGTAACTGCTTTTTAAGCAGATAGGGTTTCTGTTTTTTTGGGTCCCCAAGCTGACCCGAAGAATGGAAACCCGAATGAAGGTGTGAACCTAGTGTAAGCCTTACTGGGTAAGTGGCTATTATTTCACTACATAAGGGTCTATTTTATAGTAATATATATTAAAACTTAAATGTTAAATATCCAATTTTTGCTTTGGCTTTTATGCTGGGTTAACCTATTGCCAGGTCTGGTGTTTTTGATGTACCACGCACCATATCAGTGTTGGGCCTAGCCTGGCATTATTCACTGCCTCTTGTCAATAACAGTTGGTGTAAATGGGCAGCCATACCATCTTTATAGACTCAGATGAAACAGGCCTTCATAAATACCGTAAGCAGCGTGCATGACAATTAATACAATTATGCCAGAAATCTGCCATTAGTAAATCTCCTGCAGTATGCCAATGTGTCAAGCCCCCTCCACCAGTTGCCATGGACCGAACTCATCTACAGTCTTGTGCCAAGTCAAACTGGCATCTAGCGATTCATGTCACAAAGCTCGAGTGGCCTCTTATAAAATGTAAGCTTTCAGCACAACATTGATGGCGGTCGTCGTCCAATACATACTGAAGGGTTCTAGTAAATGAGAATCTTATCTCAACCACTCTGCTAAAGTATTATGGACCCCTTGGGCATTTTAAGACTGTCTCCATATAACCTGTGCCAGGCGGCATTTTGACCTCACCCTAGGCAGTCAATAATATCTGAAGATAAGTGTGTCCTGTAAACAGGGATGGTAAGAAATGGACAAAAACATTCATTCTACATGTTAGACTTTCCAGCCCCTCTTAGCTATTTTTATGCCTGCACCTGTGAAGCATTGTGTCAGCGGCAGCAGCAGTGGCAGCAGCACGGTAAACAAGGCTGTCAGGCTTATTTATCCAGCAGGAGCAGCGCTCTGTTCCAAGCAGGTCTGTTGTGCCTCTTAGGCTGCAGTCTCTGCAGGATTTCCCTTGTTGCCTTGGCAGGCTCCTCTAAGCTTGTTTACTGTGGATGTGTAAGGACTATTGATGATCTGGTATATGACACTGTGACATACAGCGTTTATTGATGATCTAATATACAGTAGGAAGCAGCAAGAATTTCATGTCCATCTCCAGTGTCAGACGGCTTCCACCTCATTCCTCCAGTCAATGGACATTTAATAAGAAGGAGAAATTCAAGTATACAGAAATGTTTAACCCCTTCCCACAGCAGCCATTTTTCATTTTGCATTGTCATTTTTTTACTCCCCGCCTTCCAAAAGCCCTCATTTTTTTTATTTTTCTATTCCCAAAAACATATAGGGCTTATGTTTTGCAGGACAAATTAGCAATAGCACCATTTATTTCTCTGTACAATGTACTAAGCTGGAAAAAAAATTCACAATGGGGTGGAATTAGAAAAAAACTGCATTCGCGCTATTTACTTATGGTTTTGCTTTCCAGCAGTTATTCACTGTGCGCCAAAAAGGACATTGTGGGTCCGAGTGATCACGGTGATACCAAATTTATATAATTTATGTTTTAATACCTTTACAAGGCAAGTATAAAAAATAAAAAAACAACAGTCAGACATAAAAAGGTAATGGGTTCATAGAGAAACACAAAGTAACCTTAAATTTAATAATTTAATACCCAAAAGGATCAGTGCTATATATATACGAGAAAAGATAACAAATTATACAAAACACAAACAGCCTTAAAATAATGGGAGAAAAACAGAATAACACTTTAGCCTTGGTCCCTGGAAGCTTGGAGGATCTTTTCTGATGGAATTGGACACACCCAGCTCTCTTAGCTGGCTTCCACAGATGTGTCATCAGTTGTAAGGTATCATAGTCTCTTAAGGCTTGTGTTTAGCCACACCTCCCTGCCAGGGTGCCCCCTCCCTTCCTCTTACTCCAGGACTTCTCTTCATCTGGGAAAGAGGAATTCCTTTCTCTGCCCAACCAAGATGTCATAAAACAATAAAACTGGATATTTCCTGCCAGGCAGGAGAAGCGTTTCACCTCTGACCCCCCTCCCCTTTGTATACATACATACCACTCAGGTGGATTGATGACGCAAACATAAACAAAACATTCACTAAAGAGATGCATATAGGATATGCATATATATATGAATAAGTAATAATACATACATAATAATATACAACTCAGGTGTCGCCAAACCCCAGCACGCGTGCCACTCTTATCTGAAGAGACCCCACAGTATAATAATAGCTAGTGAGTGGCGATAATGGGAATATTATAAAAGTTGGAATATTATATTGTGTGGAGGGGCCACTATGGGACATAATACCGTGTACAGGGGCCGCTATGGGACATAATACTGTGTACAGTGGCCACTATGGGACATAATACTGTGTACAGGGGCCGCTATGGGACATAATACTGTGTACAGTGGCCACTATGGGACATAATACTGTGTACAGGGGCCACTATGGGACATAATACCGTGTGCAGTGGCCACTATGGGACATAATACCGTGTACAGGGGCCGCTATGGGACATAATACCGTGTGCAGGGGTTGCTATGGAACATAATATTGTGTGCAGTGGCCGCTATGGGACATTATTCTGTATAAAGGTGTGTTTTTGCACACAAAAAGCAGGCATTTTTTTTGTGCAAAAATGCACCATGTGGATGCAGTTTTACATTGAAGTAAAAGTTCCAGTGGCATAAGAATATAGCTGTATCCAGATACATAGTGTGTTACCACAATAATGATGCTGCCACATGATGCTCCTAAACACATACATTTACCACTAATTGGGGGGCTGCACATGTACTTTCATTGCTTTTAATTGGAAAGTACAGAAGCGTCCTAGGAAATGGCAGTATAAGCATGCGTCATAAAGCATCTTGTGGCAGCACTTCTGTGTTATGGTTTGTGGTATATGACTTTAGTTTAGGGGCCGTCAGACTTACAATTATTGCGTGGCACTCCGAGTACCTCATCTTTGATTTTTTATTTGAAATCGGCACGCCGAACAAAAAAGATTGCCTACCCCTGATATAACTCCTTTCATCACAGCCAATAGTTAAAATCTCTTAGCAGCTCTGTAAAAAGTTGCAGTGTAACCCTGGCCTAAATAGACTAATTGCTCCTCAATTTGCACCGTTGGAACCACTTACAAATCTGTATGAATAGCAATTGCCAAATGACATGTTGTTATTGGCAATGTCCCATTTATCCATGGCCAATAGCCAAAGGTCTTACATGTCTCAGAGTTGCAGAAAGTATTCTATATTCCAGTTTTATTCCTCATTAAATCCTTCAGGGGCCATTTAATTGATGGTGTTGTACATGTTATTTCAGAGTAGATATTTGTCACCTCTCCTGAAATGTCTGGAACATCTGTTCTTATAACTCTGTCTTGCTCCACTGTTATTCCTCTTAGAAATTTGTGAATAAATTGATAACTGGATGTCACCATTCCTCTTATCAAAAGGGGTCTGTGCCTACACAATCTGATACTGTCTTCGCTGACAGTGTCAGAAGGTTCAGGAACACACCTCCAAAAGGTAACACCCAGTTGTCAATTTATTCAGAAATTTCTAAGAGGAGTAACAGAGGAACAGCACACCAGAGTTATAAGAAAACGTGCTCCAGAATTATGTCATGGGTAATGGAAGTACCTAATAAAACATACATGTCTAAAACATGCATGTCTGAAAGCTATTACTTCTTCTTTAAAGTGTACCTAACCTTTCAAAAACTTTGCATAAGTTAGTAATACAGTGTGTGTATATGAGGAATAATGCTATATCTGACCATTAAATGACATGTATTGTGCAGTTTTAGCAGTTTTCCCTTATGCGTGCCCCCTCATTTTCAGTTCTTCCTGACCTAGTGGATGGAGGCTAAATGCTAAGATGCCTTCCTTCCATACACTGCACTCTTTTCTCAGAAGCATCAGCAGGATCATACAGGACAATATAGAGAATTCTGACCACTAATGATATGATTAAATTACCTGAAGTGAGATAGAAACTTCCAATTTAGCTGCCACAGCCTCTCTGTGCTTGTGTCTTCCCACTCTAACCCCCCTCTCTATAGATTTCCATGCAATTTGATACCTCTGTGAGTTCAGTCTGTCTTGCTCTAGCAACATGAATACAGCAGAGATTTCAGAGTGAATATCAGTTTGGAAAGGGGAGGGGATGGAATAGAGCAAGATAATTGGAGAAAGAAGAATTTTTCTCTGAGAAGATATATTACAATGTATTATATTCACTTGCATTATTGATTTATTGATGAGCTGTTGAAGACTTAGTCACTTGTTACCACTAGTTTCCCCTTTCCATAAGTTGTATTGGCTGTATTGCCAAAATCAATCTTTCTTTCAGTCTTTCTTATGAATGTTGGTGTGAAATACTTCAAATACAGAGTCATATCAGCTGATCACCAAGACAGCTTGCTTTTGAGAAGGTTTTGTCCAGTTGGACCAATCCCTTTAAGATGTCCTTACATCTAATGGAAATCTAGACTGTAAGGGGGTGTTCACATGTAGGAATCTGATGCTGATTTTTCCCGTCATGTGAACAGCCCCTTAAGGGTATGCTTCTATGTTCAGCTTTAATATGCTGTTTTTGAAGCAAAAACCAGTAATAGATTGAAAACCAGAGGAGATGTGCCATCTTTCCTTATACATTATTTCCCTTTATGATCTACACCTGGTTTTGGCTTCAAAACCTGCATCAAAAAACCTGAATGTGTAATACGCCCTAACAGTTTCCTTTCAATGCACACAATCACTCTTCTTTTCATGAAAATGAATGAGAGCCTGTCACAGCTCTTCATCTTTTGCAGGCATCACTGAGGGGTAATTTAATCTAAAAGAAGCACTACATAATTTTTTTTTTGGAATACGATGCTAACTCATCTGCAATATTCTAACTGTAGAATTTATTTCATCCCAGATCAGTTGCATCCGTACATTCAGAACCCTAACATTTTGAGACGCTGGGTCATGCCATTACCAGTCTGACCACCAGCTCAGTGCATGCTCTCTTGTGTAGACAGGTGGTCAGTCTCTCCTGCGTGTAGTATCTATGAATTAAAGGATTACATCACCTCCTATCAGTTCTCTCCTGGCAGTTCACAGAGACCTCCCTTTCTAACCTTGCATCAGCCTTCGTGTACTTCTCTATGTTCTTCACGTTCTGTCATGATTAAAGGCATCACTAGTTCGGTAAGAAAATAGGTCAGCCCCTACAATGATTGGTTGCAGAGTTATAAATCTCATACTACTTGTCTGTGCTATATGCTGTGTGCAGAGTCTCAGTGTACAGTTACCAATGAGATGCAGCTTTACACTGCTTGTATGAGCTGACAAGGAGAAATTAGTCAATCACTAGTAGGAGTCAGACAGACAGGATACACTAAGACTATGCATTGTGAGTTAGGGGACACAAATTCTATTAGATGATGTCTTTAGGATTCAGAGGAGAGCCAGTGCAGTGTACTAAAAAACTCCAGCCCCACTGATTCTGCAAAGCCAGAGGAATCATGGGAAAAGTAGGTTGCAATATAGGAACTATATCAGAGGATATAAATAGCTGTGCATAGTATACACGAGAGTCTATACATTATTTTTTAGTAATAGCTTATGCTGCACTCTATGCTTCTTTAAGGTCCCATGCACACAACCGATATGGGGCCAAATTTACCATGGAATGCAGTTGGATGACACTTGGAGTTTCATCCGAGTGTCATCCGAGTACATGCATTGACATCTATGGGGGCTTCTGATCCGTTCTATTCTGGTGACACAGAGCAGGATAAGACCTGCTCTATCCTGCTCCTTGTCATTGGAAAAGATCAGAAGCTCCCATAGACATGAATGCATCATGGAATGTACTTGGATGACACTAGGATGTAACATTCCGTTACAAACTTGGCCCCATATCCGATGCACACTCGGTCGTGTGCATGGGGCCTTAACGGGAGTCTGTCATACTGAACATTCAGTGGAGTCTGTAGACATTGTGCTATAGAGCAGGATGAGCTGAGCAGATTTATATTACTATATATTGTAGTTTTATCATTTTATTTCCTGCTCATTTTGGGCTTAGGAGTCCAGCAGGCAGTTCTTATCACTGACAGCTATCTCTGTATGCACACTGATACAAGGATGGGTGTCAATCACTAATAAGACCGCCCACTGGACTCCTGAGCCCCAAAAAAACAGGAATTTAAAAATATTTACAGTTATCCTGAATCTTTTGCACAAAACTATATATATAACTATAAATCTACTCGGCTGCTCCTGCTCTATAACAAGCCGCCTGCAGATGATGATGATGTCCAGCATGACAGGTTCCCTATAGAACTATAAATGGGGTATGTATCATTCAAGGATATGTCTATTGGACGATCTAAAGATATGATGGTGCTCAGCATAATGTCCCCTACAATGTACTGTGGCTGGTTTGATACCAAGTTTTCTGGTGACAGACCCTTTAAAATCCCAGTATTTTCTTATATAGAAAAGGGGTCTTTGGAGTTGGACATGGTGTATTTTAAGGTCTGTATTCCAGGGCACATGCATTTCCTTTTTCCTATTTCAGGACGTCAAGACCTTCAATCTTAATAGCTTATGCCAAGTACCCTAGAAGTGTAAGAAAGATTAGCTGGGACGTGCAGTTCTGCAAGAAAAGGGCAGCCACAAGTCACTGAGCCTTGACTATAGATTCTACATACTTATGTAGTTATTGGGATCCCAAGAGTATAATGACACAGAGACTCCTGAACACACAGACATCCTTATCATTATCATAATTATAATAGAAGGAACAATCCTATCCTGAAAGAGATGTCATTTAATTCCTTCAAGTCTCACTTAACCCTTTCCACAGTGCATGCAGTACACGCCGCCTACATTCTGCAAAATCAACAAAATCATTATCCTTGTTCCTGAGCTGAGACGGCAGGAGGCAATGCATATTACAGCTGGGATACCCAATGGAACAGGAGGACAGATGTATTATGGAAACATTTGTTTAGCTGTGTGGTAGGATTTAGCCGAAAATCTGTAGGCCACACGGTTCAGAAAATGGGAACATTAATAATACCTGCCGCTATTGGACATTGATAAACAATGTAATAGGCAGATCAATGTGAGAAAAATATATTAAATGTTATTTGATGTATTTTAGTTTGAAAAATCTACATTAAAATATTGTAAGATGGAGAAGCCATGACCATTTAAAAATGGCTTTAAAGGGAGTCTGTCAACAGGACCAGCCCTGCAGATAGATAGGTTAGGGTCACCTGAATCATACAGTGTTTTCCCCTTGTATGTTGCTGATATATCACTGCTTTGTCAATATGCAAATGAGCTCTTTGGAGCAATGAGAGCGTTGCCAATTACCTCTTTGAGCAATGGCAACACCCTCTTTGCTCCAAAGAGCTAATTTGCATATTGACAAAAACAGTGATATCTCAGCAATGAAGGCAGTGATTCACAAGGGCAAAACACCATTAGATTTAGGTGACCCTAAACTATCTATGGGTTGATATGCTGGAATCTGGTGACAGACTCCCTTTAAGTTGGCAACTTTTTAAGTCCTTGCCTATAATTGGCCTGTGTGATTGTTGTGTGTATCTTATTGTGCATTTTATAATGTGTATTTTACTAAATATGCTGATGATTTATTGCATCGTATGATGACTCACTGACGGTCAGGTTGGGGTCTGACATCCGAAAACCACACAGATCAGCTGATTGAAGTGATTGCAGTGTTTGGGTAAAGGGAATCTGTCAGGACAATTTGGGACACTAAATCACCCACACGTCCATATGGACCTGGGGTTTAGTGTCCCAAATCACCCTGTTATAATGCAATCCATGGCCGCATTAAAAATAAAAAAGCTTTATACTCACCCTGCCGCTGTACTCCCCGTGCCTGCGCAGTTCTTCAATGAAGCCAGAGGAGTACTCCTCGGCTTCAGTGCACATGCCCCACAATTACGCAGTGAAGCCGGGGTGTCCATCTTTGGCTTCACTGAAGAACAGTGCAGGCGCCGGGAGGCGTGCCTAATGAATAACCCGGACCGATCTCACCAAACAGCGTTGATCGGACCATTCTCTACGTAAGTATAAAGGTTTTTTATTTTTAATGCGCCTGCGGATTGCATTACAACAGGGCGATCTGGGACACTAATCCCCAGGTCTATAAGGATCTGTGGGTGGTTTAGTATCCCAGATTGACCTGACAGATTCCCTTTAAGTGCACTGTTTTCTTGACTCCTTACCAAGCAGTGCACCATATACTATAGTGGCTATGCCTGGTATTGCAGCTGAGCCCCATTCCATTAAATGAGACTGAGCTGTGGCTGTAGTCATGTGACTAATGGATGTGATGTCACTTGCCTGAGAAGAAGTGGAGTCCACCCAAGTTCCGCAAGCTCTTCAACCAGCTGATCTGCGGATCCCAGGTATCAGACTTTGCCAATCTAATAGCGATGTTCTATTCTAAGGATAGATCATCAGCATCATAGTCCCAGAAATTCATTTTAGGCTAAGGCTCCACGTAGCAAGCCGCAGCCAAAAAAGTGGTGGAAATATTTTACGTTTTTTTCTGCGGAGCTTTTCACAGAAAGTCCACAGAGTTTTCCTCTGCCCCTATTATGCCTATAGGTAAAACGTAAGTATAATTGACATGCTGTGTTTTACAAAAACGCGTCAGTTTTGGAAATCGCAGCATTTCCGAAGCAGATATTTTTCTGCAATGTGTGGATGGGATTAGCCAGAATCCCATCCACTTTGCAGGTACTGTAAAACGCTGTGCTTTTTGGCACGCCATTTCCGCCACTGCCAAATTGCAGCGTTTTCGCAACGTGGGGCCCCAGCCTTAATGGCAAATCTACCTAGTTATGTCATGGTTTTCAATGTATAATTTTATACATTTGCATTTAGGCAATAAAACCACCTTGATTATCATCCAGATTTTGTAGAAACTGATACAACAAAAGATACAGCTAAATAGAATTTGTTCTTTTTCGTTGCTTATTTTATGGCTGTATGCTCTATAACACCTAGTTGTTATTTCAGGAACGTGTACATTTTACTGACAATGTATATGGAAATTATATACATTTTCCAGCATTTGTCTCACTCAAGTAAGAACCTGCAGTGGTATCATCCTAATCCTAAAAGAGACACCACTAAGACTATAAAAGTATAGTAAATTACAGTAGTTGGCCGCACACAATTGTAGCTGGAGCCTGAGTGCCTGGAGCCGAGAATCCAAGATTTCCAGCAGAAAAGTAGTGTTTGACTTAGTGTGTTAGCCGTCCCGTCCTGCTCCATTACCCTAATCATCCTAACACACCAGTGAGCGTGACACGGAGGAGACATCGCTTACTCAGCCAATTAACTGCTAATAAGGCTGTAAAATGAAGTATCCATCTATCAAATGCAGCAAGGGCATGGCGCTGTTTGAGCTCACATTTGCTAAAGACATTAACGTTATATAATGTTGATATTTATTGCTATTACATTTGCCGTCATTTGTACAGGGTAAAGGTCATCTCCAGTGTTTGTATTCTATGGCCTTGTTCACACTTGGCAATGGTGCCAATAGCTCATTCCTAAACAATTAAATCTTTGCTTTCAGTCTAAATACCTTAGAGTTCTGAAAACAGCAAACCACTGTGATGTACAGTACAAAAGTTTTAGGCAAGTGTGAACAAAGCCAGCAAAGTAAGAATGCTTTAAGAAATAGAAGTGTTAATAGTTTGTGTCAATTAACAAAATGAAGTGAACGAAGAAAAGAGAAATCTAAAACACGTAAGTATTTGCTGCGACCTTTGCCCTTTGGAGGAGGAGTCCTGGAAGTTATGATATGGCCCCCACAGAGCCCTGACCTCATCATCATCCAGTCTGTCTGGGAAGATATGAAGAGACAGAAGGATTGGAGCAAGCCTACATCATAGAAGATCTGTGCTTAGTTCTCCAAGATGGCGGGAACAACCTCCCTGCCGAGCTCCTTCGAAAACTGTCTGCAAGTACTGAGAAGAATTTATGGAAGACAAAGGGTAAAGGTCATACCAAATATTGATGGGATTTAGATTTCTCTTTTCTTCATTCATTTCATTTTGCTAATTGACAAAAATAAACTATTAACACTTCTATTTTTGAAAATATTCTTACTCGGCAGCAATTTTTCCATACTTGTCTGAAACTTTTGCACAGTACTGTATGTGCTAGCCTAGCCATGGAGATCTTCATTACGTACCACATTACCAGACATTTCACACAATTTGGCCTGTTTTCCCAGATGGGAACTTCTTATAAAGAATGTTGCAGCTTAGGCCGGGGTCCTATGTGGCATAAATGCCACGGTTTGGCCGTGTCGGAAATACTGCAGCGTTTTACAGTCCCTGCAAAGTGGATGGGATTCTAGCTAATCCCATCCACACATTGGAGAATAATATGCGCAGCGGACATGCTACAATTTCCAAAACCATTGCGTTTTTGGAAATCACAGCATGTCAATTATACCTACAATTATACCTACGCCGGCAGTTTCCTTATAGGTATAATTGAAGCAGAAAGTCGGCAGTGGAAGACTCTGCGGATCTTCTGTGAAGAGTGCTGCGGGAAAAACTGTTGTTTCTGTCGTGATTTTTCCCACAGTGCTTTTTCGCTGTGGATCCCTACAAGGGGCCTTAGCCTTAAAGAGGACCTGTCAGCACTCAGGTCAGTGTCAAAGTATGTAGGGGCACACCCCTAACTGGTAACACCTAGTCAGTGTATTCATAAAATTCTAGAAAAAAATGTCTAAAATAGACAGATCAGGTCCTCTTTTAAAAAAATAAAAATTAAAAAAAAAAGTTTAAGCATATTCTACTATTAGTCCAAGAGGCAAAAAGGAATTGTATGCAATTGTGCTAATAGGAACTATCAAATAAATTCCGCGGCTCATGATTATGATTCCTCTTCTTTCCCTTCCCCCGGTTTGCCTACCACCCTGTCAGTAGTGATTGATGGGCTGCAGTATAAATGCAGATATACCATGTGTCAGTCACTACTGAGTGGGATGGGGAAGCCCTAGATCTCTTTGCAGTATGTTATATTACAGAACTCAATGAATCATAATGGGGTTCATCAGGGTCCCGTAGAGAATGCAGAAATAGTGTGGCATGCTGCGCTGTTTTTGCTGGTAGACAGAACACAGTAAAGAAAGAAGGGATTGTAAAGTGTCTAAAAAAATTCAATTTCTTCTATGGGTTTCAGACCGAACCCAAAGTGCATGAAATGGCATAAAACATCATCAGTTTAGTTAGTTGATCTATGGCTGTCTGTCCGGAGGATGCTCTATATATAGGTGCCAACAAGAATATCACCTTGTACCATCATCCTCCTGGTTACCTTGCCAGAACTGCATAATATCATGTATACCTTGTAGTCTCACCTACTATATATGATCCTGATGAAGGGCTTGTGGCCAAAACACTGCTAGACTACCAGTCATGCCACAGTCATGTTCTAAGTAACATGTATTAATAAGGTACAAAAGCAAAAAATCTACTGTTTCATTTTTTGATCCATATTATTGGTTTAGCCCAGATCATTTTTTTCGGTATCCATCTTGACCAGTTTTTTTGTTGTTTTATTTATTAAAAGAAAAAAAAAAAGAGTAAAGAAAAACTGTAATGTAAACCCTGCTGAACTTTGGGTTGAATATTCCAGTTGACCTATGGGAAGCTAAAATTAAAGGGTATTCTTATCTCAGTATTTACAGCTATATCCATAGGATATGCCATAAATACCTGACACATGGAGGTTGCACCACTGGAACCCGCATCTATATCAAGAATGGGGCCCTGTCTGTTCCCACAAGTGATCAGAGAGGGGCTGCACATGTGCATGTCTCTCCATTTCTGGAAGTTACAGAATTACCTAAGCAGACATTTCCGTAACCATCATACAAGTAAATGGATATATTCATAGACGCTGAAATGGAACACCCCTTTAACCCCATGACAACCAGGACAATTTTAGTTTTCACTTTTCTATTTTTTCCTCCCCACATTCCAAGAGCCATATCTTTTATATTTTTTGTATGACAATTTATTTTTTACGGGACAAATTGTACTTTGTAATGCCATCTCTTATTATTCTGTGCAATGTACTGAGAAGCTAGGGAAAAAATTCTAGAATAGGGTGGAGCTGGAAAAAAAACGTTTTTGGCAACTTCTTATAAGTTTAGTTTTTATGGCATTCCTTGTATGGTAAAAATGACATGTTAACTATATTCTGCGGATCGGTGCGATCACGGTGATACCGCATTTCTATAGTATTTTTAAATGTTTTAATGGCTTTTAAAAAATTAAAAATTTTGCAAAAGATGAAGATGTTACTGAATACATTTTGGGGAATGTCTGACAGGTTGATCACTTTTTAGTCCATTTTTATTAGAAGGTGAAGTGTTGAAAAAACAGTAATTTGGCCATTTTGATTTTTTTTTCCGCTATGGCGTTCACCATATGGAATAAATAATTTTATATTTTAATAGTTTGCAGGGATAACTAAAATGTTTATTTTTGTTTATTTATTTTTTATATGTGACCTAGGTAAAGGGGGAGTTCAATTTTTTTTTATATTTTTTGTGTTTTTAATAGTTTTAAAAACTTTTTTTTTTTTTTTACTTATATTTTTAGACCCCCTAGGGAAATTGAACAGTAAAAGGTCTGACTGCTTATGCAATATACTGCAATACTAATGTTTTGCAAAAGCCATTGACCAGCGTGTAACAGAACCATAGCAATGACAGGCCTGGGAGTCTTCAATATGCTCCCGCTCCCACCGATGATGTTCAGGGGGGCCACAGTCATTACAATATGGTGGTGCCCATGGTGCCGGCCCTATATACTGTAGATGCTGCAGATGTCCTCTCCATACAATGCCTCGAGACCAATGGCTTACATTGGCCATTAAGGGGTTAATGGATCTCCCAAATGGTTGTTCATAAGAATTACTGTTCATTCATTGGGATGATAAAAATAAAACAAGTGTCGATCAACTTGCATAATGTCAACCGGCCTTTGTTATGGACAGACGATCTGCCTGTCTAAATGGTCCCCTAGTCATTATTAGAGTAACACCATTTGCAGCATATGTCTGTACATAAGTCAGAGTCGCCAGGTTTTTGGAATTGTGCCGGAAATTAATTTTGTCATCTCGAACATCAAGAAGGAGAATAAATTAGCATAAAATCCACCTGCTGTATTTCGCATCCTATACATCTTCTGTGTCTTAAGATGGCTCTGAAGGAGTCTCTTCCCATGGTATTACAGCTTTCAGAATTAATATGTGCACCTTGTCAGTGTCAGTATTAATTGTGACATAGCAATGCCACCCTGCTAGAGATTTATGCCGCATATGTTCCATGCTCGCCAGACAATAGATTCTCTATCCACCTCCGCAAAGTTAGCAACATGCACACTAAACACACAACAAAGAAAATATGTTCTATTACTCTTGTAACTGTCAGACAGAGGGAGAAAGACGGGGAACAACCGATTTAGTGCATTGCTACTAACCTGCTAACATAATTGTATTCAATAGAACAGCCAGAGATGGCGCAGATTTATATGCCACTATTACAAGCTGTCGTGGCATCATGAAAAGACCAATGTTTACTGGAATCAGCTTGAACAAATTATTAGCTCAATAAGGCCAGGACCCCTCCCTAGAAGAGTGTGCCGCTGCATATGGTGCTACTACTTACAGTCATGTCGTGCCGCTGCTTCACAGACCTCCATCAACTATCCAGTCCCAAGGAGACATCTATCACTGTTACATGGAGGTCTTTTATTATTCTTAATTGAATGGGGGGGTGGGGTCCATGATGTCGGCAATGATTTAGGAAAGTTTAAAGGGGATACATCACAAAAAAATATTTATTGATATAATATAAAGTGGTGATTGGTTGGGTGGGAGTCTAAATGCTGAGATCCCCGCTGATCCTGAAAACGAGGCGTGTTACAGCCTTGTTGTGAATGTAGCCACGGTGAAGACAGGCACATCCCTGATGTATGCAGACCCTCCCCCTACCATTCCCTCCAGTCGGATTGTTGGAGATAACCAGTTGGGTGCTGTACTTTGGCTATATCAAGCGCTCCCATTATGGGAGCGGGGGTGCATCTGTGATCTGCCTTCACTGCGGCTGCATTGACAAGAGGGATAAAACAACCCCTGTACTGAGGATTGGTGGGGGTCTAAGCGGTCCTATGGATAGAGGATAAATATTTTTCAAAGTATAATCTCTTTAAAGGAAACACTACCCCTATTACAACAGATTGCAGGGACGCCCTCTAAGAAGTGTTGTGAGATGACCCCTTTATTACTGTAAAGCTCAATATTCAAGCTATTGACCTCTAAGCAGGACTTATCTCTCCACCGATTTTGGGCGGAAACCTGACGGACCCCATTTTAGTCTATTGGGCCCGCGGGTTTCCGTGGGTAACTGTTTTTTTGGGTTCGTTTTTCAGGTTTCCAAGTGGACCTGACGAACTGAAACCCAAATGCTAGTGTGAACCTAGCGTAAGACAGACTAAAAAATGCTAGAAAACCAAGATATCAAATTACAAAAAAAGTGTTGTTTTGTTATAAATTCTGCTTTTTATATAGAAACATCTATAAAAATACATACTAAGCCAAAAAATCAGTCTTAAGAATTAGATCTCATGATCTTGGAAGAGCTGTGGGCTTGGAACCTGTATGACATCCCTGTGAATCAAAATTACATAGAAGTATGCAATCCAAATGCTGCTATATGTTGCCCCCATACTGAGCTGTAATACAGAGCTATTATTCCCTAGAAGCAATGCTTCTTGTCGAGAATATCTAGATAATACAGCTTCCTGTAGAACATGGCAGGTTTTTTTGTAGACCTCTGTATGTAATTGGACACATGCAGCCTCTTCAAGCAGCTGATCAGTGGGGGTGCCGCTTGTCGGACCCCTGCGGATCTCATATTGATGACCTATGCTAAGGATACGTTATCAGTGTTTAAGTTCTGGAAAATCTATTAAATAATAGCATACAACTAATGCTTGACTTCTGTTAATGTAGTAGGGCGCAGTGTTTAATGTGAAGTAGTGACTGGTACACCTCATTGGATTGTCTCTAGAACTGCAGTGGGGGCTTTGCAGCTGGTGCTGTTTTTGGGGTATTGTTTCTGGATCGGCTGTTTCCATATATCCCATAGAATTGTATACAGCAACAGTGCACACACTTGGCCAAACTTCCATACACGTCCACCATATCTCAGTAGATCAGTGATGATGGGTCCCATGTTATAAAATCAGCTCTTAGGCAGCGGGGGGGGGGGGTGAATATACTTTTCTTGCACAGTCTTCTGCTCTTTGTTTGCCTTTGCTATGGGTGACCATGAATAGGATAAAACCTGGCATATACAATCATCACTATATAAATAGGTAGTGAAATCATCTTATAAAAGTGCCATCTGTAGCTTCCATGTTATATAGATTACTGCTAATTACATTCCTATTGCTGTGAACAGGTTAACATTCTGTTCCTCTTAACTCCCCCCGCAAACGCTTTGTGCGCTATTATCTGACAGCTTGAGAAAAGTAACATTTTACTGTATGGAACATTCAATGAACAATGGTCCAGGAATCAGACTCATTGCTATAGTGATATGCTTCACGAATGGCAGCCAGACAAAGCATCCAGATACAGCCATACAATGGGCAGTCTATATACGCCTAATGTATGTCTACAGGGGACCAACAGCATGATAGGGTCTTAAAGGTGAATATGGAAAATATATGAATGCAGGGCCAGGGCCGGCGTTAGGGAGGGGCAAACTGGGCAATTGCCCAGGGCCCCCATCCCCAAGGAGGTTCCTGGGATCCGAAGTCATCAGGCCCGGCCATTATCAATAACAAAAAGGGACCCAGCATCATGTGCCGCAGGGCCTCTTTCCGAGATGAATAAAAATAACAAACATTTTTACGCACTTGTCCTAGGCATCTGACGTCATCTTCTAGACTTCAGGTGACATCACATGTTCTGAACATCACCGCTGAGGCAAGGCCCAATCACAGGCCTCAGCGGCGACGTCCAGAACGCGTGACGTCAGTCGCAGAGAAGAGGAAGCCAGCGGTGGTGTCAGCGGAGCAGCGCGAGGAGGCCCAGGAGAGGTAAGGCAAGGTGAATATAACTGTTTGTTATTTTCCGTCACCTCCCCTGGGCCTCCGATTATTATACTCTGGGGTCTGAAGAGACCCCAGAGTATAATATAATAATAGCACTGAGTGAGACTGTGGGGCCACTGTGGAGTATTATACTGGGGGGGCCCTTCTGGAAAGCATATTATATTCTGTGGGGCCACTCTGGAGCATTATACTGGGAGGGGGCTTCTGGAGAGCATATTATATTCTGTGGGGCCACTCTGGGGCATTATACTGAGGGGGCCTCTGGAAAGCATATACTGGGGCAGTGTGGGGGCCTATTATACTGTGTGGGGCCACTGGAGAGCATATTATAATGTGGGGACCACTGTGAAGAATTATACTAGGGGGGCCCTCTGGAGAGCATATTATACTGGGGCAGTGTGGGGGCCTATTATACTGTGTGGGGCCACTGTGGAGTGTATTATATTGTGTGGGGCTTCTTGGGAGCATATTATACACTGTGGGGCCACTGTGGAGCATTATACTAGGGGATATGGGGCTACAAGTGTCACATTCCATGTGTCAAGCCACTCATGACCAATAGACAATGCCAGAAGCTTCTTACCTGGGCCAAGAAGAGAAAGAACTGGACTGTTGCTCAGTGGTCAAAGGTGTTGTTTTCAGATGAAAGTAAATTTTGCATTTCATTTGGAAATCAAGGTCCCAGAGTCTGGAGGAAGAGTGGAGAGGCCACAGTCCAAGTTGCTTGAGGTCTAGTGTGAAGTTTCCACAATCAGTGATGGTTTGGGGAGCCATGTCATCTGCTGGTGTAGGTCCACTGCGTTTTATCAAGACCAAAGTCAGCGCAGCCGTCTACCAAGAAATTCTAGAGCACCTTATGCTTCCTTCTGCCGACAAGCTTTTTGTAGATGGAATTTTCATTTTCAACAGGACTTGGCACCTGTCCACACTGCCAAAAGTACCAATACCTGGTTTAATAACCACAGTATCACTGTTCTTGATTGGCCAGCAAACTCACCTGACCTTAACCCCATAGAGAATCTATGGGGTATTGTCAAGAGGAAGATGAGAGACACCAGATCCAACAATGCAGACGAGCTGAATGCTGCTATCAAAGCAACCTGGGCTTCCATAACACCTCTGCAGTGCCACAGGCTGATCGCCTCCATGCCACGCCGCATTGATGCAGTCATTCATGCAAAAGGAGCCCCGACCAAGTATTGAGTGCATTTACTGTACACTCTTTTCATTTGGCCAACATGTCTGTGTTAAATAATTTTTTTACAGTTGGTCTTATATAATATTCTAATTTTCTGAAATAATGACTTTTGAGTTTTGCTTGGCTGTAAGCCATAATCATCAACAGTAACATAACTAAACACTTGAAAAAGTTCACTCTGTTTGTAATGACTCAATATAATATGTGTTTCACTTTTTCAATTGAATTACTAAAAAAAACAAAAACTTTTTGATGATATTCTAATTTATTGAGATGCACTTGTATGTTCACACATAAGAATTTGGCACTGAATTTAAGGCACAATCCACTCAAATTCTGTCTGAAATTTGCCTCCCATTCATTTCAATGGGAGGCAGTAGGGGAAAAAAATAATTGTCCTGCTCATTCATCAGGCAGATTCTGCCTGAAAATGAATGGGAGGTGGAAAATGCACCTTTTCTGTCAGCATGGAATTTGTCAAAATCCACTCACAGAATTTGGAGTTTGGCCTTGCCCAATAAAGCTGAAATAGCCAAATACAGTGGTACTCTTCTCCAAATTTAAATTCTCCTTCAAATTCAGCATCAAAATCTGCTTCAAATTCAGCGTCAGTTTTTGTCAAGCAGAATCCACTTTAAATTCCTGAAGCAGAAATATTCTGTTTGACAAATTCAGCATCAAATTCAGTGTCAAATTCCTAAGTGTGAACATACTCTAAGGGTATGTTCACACATAGCAGAAATGTTGCAGATTTTCCATCTAGATTTGCATTTGTAAGAGCTCAGTGGAACACATTAGCAGTAAAGTGGATAGCAGGGTGAACGCCACAATAAAATGTGCATATCATTTTAGAAAAATTCAGAATACAATTTGCATGTCATGCAGAACTGGAGGTAAAAACTGCAATGAGTTTAATTTTATATGTGTGAACCTACCTTACCCTATCTTCCAGCCAAAAAATGTCTCTATAAATGTCTCTTACAAAAGATGCTGGCAGATTTTACCCTGTCCATAAAGTTTGCCACAAATCATTTAAAGGGTTTTTCAAAAGTTAGGTTTCTATGGGCAATCCTTAGTGTGCCTGACCACTATACAAGCCAACTTCTTCCGGCCCTATGTTGTGTATAGTATGGGTGTCAGAAGTGGGCACCGCACATTGGATGGCTGTCAGCCCCCTCCAACCCCTTTAACTATTTCATATGACAGATGTGCAGCTATAAAGTCCACTATCACTGCTGTTCATCTTTAAACCAAGCCCTAGCATCAATGTTGTTCTGACCATTTCTGCTTCCTATTCATGAGCCAGGAAGCTCAGGATGATCCATTTTCAAATATTAGAAATTGTTCTTCAGCACATTGAATTGTTAGTGGACACATAAAAAGTGAAATCAAGTCGATAACATTCTGACATTTTTTTTTTATATATTTCATAACATATTTTACTAACCCTTTCAAGGCTATGTTCACACAGTAGATTTAGATCCATGCTTTTCCATGTCTGAAAGGCAAGCCTGACCCTTGGATTTTTGCCACAGATCTGCTGTGGATATGCACCATGCACTGTAGTGGGTTTACATAAAGAAAAGCCCCATTGTCCACCCAAAATAATTGATTGACTACTTATTTTCCTGGTGGCACCAAAAAACTGATGTAGATGACTTACAGCAAATGTAAATGGGGCTGTGGAAAGCCCAATCGCTTGCATGAGATGCAGATTTCACAGAGATATTTTCATTTAAATTCTGACACATGAACATACCATTAAGGAGTCTGTGAAGCCTCTTTCATATGCTGAGTATTTGCTCCTCATTGCATCCTGTAAAACCAACCAATAAATCTGCATGTAGTGAAGGAGTTTTCCAGGAGCGAAATATTGATGGTCTATATTTAGGATAGGACATCAATGGTTCATTGTCTCTCTGAGCCCTGGGACATGATCTGGGGCTGGGCTGTGGCACCTGGCACAGCTGCACTAATGGACAGCCACAGCGCCTGGTGAAATTTTCATTGTATGTCCTCAAATCTGCCCTTTTTTTTCTGAAGCATGTATATTTTGTTGTGTATATAAATGTATGTTTTTTATGTTTTTTATGTCTTGCACCCGAGGGATCTTCCATACGTGTCTTCATGTGTCTTCAGCATCAGTGCCACATGTCCGCAAAAATGGACAGTGTGTCATCAGTGTGTGATCCGCATTTGCGGATCCACAAATAAAAAAACACAGGAGACATCTAATGATGTCCCTAGCTTGTCCGCAAATACGTACAGCACACTGATGACACACAGACTACATCCGTGTGCCGTCCGTGGTTTTTAATCTCCCATAGGCTTCTATGGGCGAGTCCGTGCTGCAAACACTGAAGAGAATAGGACTTGCTCTATAGTTTGACTCACGGCCCACACACTGATCCGTGGAAATCATGGTAGTGTGTTTGAGCCCATAGAAATGAATGGGTTAGTATGCTATCCGGATAGCACAGTGATCTCACCCACGGTTGTCTGCAAGGGGCTTAAGTCTGTGTTTTTCATTGTGTGTATAAGGCTAGGTTCACACCTGCGCCTGAACTCTGGGGATTCCGTTCCCCATTCCGCTTTAAGGCTGAGGCCCCACGTTGCGGAAATGCAGCTTTTTTGTTGTAGATTTTGTTGCGGTTTTTTGAGCCAAAGCCAAGAATGGCTACAGAAGGAATGGGAAATATATAAGAAGTTCTTATACTTCTCCCTTCTGCTCAATCCACTCCTGACTTTGGCTCAAAAACCGCAGCAAAATCTGCAACAAAAAAAAGCTGCATTTCCGCAACGTGGGGCCTCAGCCTTAAAGTGCGGAGAAGAAAGCGCTGCAAGCAGCGCTTTTCTCTCCGCATTTTTCAACCTTTTTACGTGGAAACCGAGCAGAAACCCATGTGTATATGTTTTTTATTGTGTGTATAGTTTTTTTTTATTGTGTATAGTTTTTATTGTGTGTACAGGTGAATATTTGTATTTTATTGTGTGTACATTTTTTGTGTGTATAGGTGGGTATTTGTTTTTTTTTATGTGTTTAGGTGGGTATTTGTTTATTAATGTGTGTATAGGAGGGTATTTATTTTATACTTGTATTGTACTTCTGAAACTACCTCTTCTGTCTCCCTATTTCCTCATAGATTGTAAGCTCTTGTGAGCAGGGCCCTCACTCCTATTGTTTCATGTGTTAATTATTTTGCTACACTGTAATGTCTGATATTGTCTTTTCGTGTACCCTCTGATTTGTAAAGTGCTGCGTATTATGTTAGCACTATAAAAATTAAAATGATTATTATGTGTGACTGAATGAGATTTTTCATATGAAGGGGCTGTTTTGTTGGTAAGCACATGGAGTTCTGCAAGCCCTATTCAAATGAATTTGTCACTTGCAGAATTTTTGCAACAAATCAGCTGCATGTGAATTTAGCCTTACAGATCTTTCTCAATAAATTTGCTTAATGTGGACTTATCATCTGTTATAATGGCTTCACACTTCTACCCAATAACACGTTACATGATATTTACTGTTCAGTCAAAAGCTTCTTGTATTGACTTATGTATACGTCAATTCCTCTGAATTATTCTGCAGCCTCCGCTCTCACAATGGGATCGTGAAATAACTGGTTTTGCATCGACCTCCTCTGGGAATGAGATTGGTGGGATAATTAAATAAATTATTAATCAGTCAGGGCTGAGACCTTTCCATGGTCCCTGGGGCAAAGGGCATCTCTGTTTATACCCAGCACTTACTATATAGCAGTAGTGTGAATGCGGCATAAAAATATATAATTTAGAGAATATATATGTATGTAACAATTCTGTGAAATATAGCAAAATATGTTTTTTTTTTTAAAAATTAGAGATCAAGAATATTAATGATTCTTGTTACTATGGAAACCCTCATTTTCTCCCCCACCATGCCACTTCACTTTGCTGTCAAATTAGGTTAAGTATTCTTTTCTTGTGTTCTATGAGAGCTGTCAATCATGATCACAGGAATTAATTTGTTTTTCTAGATTATATATATATATATGTTTGCTACTTCCAATAAAGAAGTCACCATACTTTTTTTGCAAAATGCTGGCGGAATCGATTTTTCTTTATTTTTTTACACATATACAGTGTGTGTGTATATATATATATATATATATATATATATACAGTATATATATAAATTATATCTCAAACCCTTTAAAGTGACACTTCATCTTGGAGACCCAATTCTCACACTCCATTGTCACAATTCTATAGAATGACTGTATTATCTGAAATGCCGAGGGCTTAGCCCTGATCCACTAGATGGTGGTCTCATGGGTCTCAAGGATCATTCAGGCGCTGGGGCCTAGAGAAGATGGGTTGGAGGAGGACCCAACATGAGCACCAGGAAAGCACTGTTGGGTCACATAAAGACTAAAGACAAGAATGTGCTATGGACCTCAGGAAGTCAAGCTGTAGATAGACCTAGTTTGCAGTCCCAGATATGGGCAAGCGGACCAAGCTCTTGACCTGGAAGCAAACCCAGACACAGCAGCATGGGTAACAGTGGCAGAGCCAGGTCAAACAAGAGATTCAGGAGTGGGACATCAGAAGATAGCCATGTTGGGAGCCAGTGAGCAGGTATGGTGAAGCTGCACATTATACCCGGAATCCGGGACTAAGTTATCTGTTTCACTGTTATACTTCATGTGATAGAGAGAGAGAGACCCCCCATGCACAGGCCAGGGGGCCTAAAACTGACAACCAATTACTGATGTGCTGAATACTGTTCTTGTTTGTTGAAAACTTTAGTAAAATCCATTAAATCATTGTCATTTTTATGTCCAGCCCTGCACATATCACACTGGTTGGAAACATCCCTTGTTTTAAGGGGTGGTGGGATCCCCTTTCCACAAGCCTTTCAGTGTTACCAAACATGAGTGTGATTAACCCAAGGATCATGGGTTTAGGGGTATGGTGGTATTAACTAACACTGGAAGACAATCCATGTTAATCTTTTCTAAAGGTCTCTCTTACGTCAATGTACGCCTCTGCTAGTGAAAGGTTGTAAAAGAAATCTTTCTACTGATATGCTTACACCTAGGCCTGTAACCATGATAAATGGGCATCCCAATAATGTTCATAGCAAGGCTGTGGATTCAGGACCAATTTTGTGTGCATCTATGTATCTAATTAATTATACAATATTAATAATTGTATTATATCATTAAAAATAATGAATTATTTTATTTTGAAGTCGGAGTCAGTAACTTTTTTCCAACTTCAGCTTCACAAATTCATTATTTTTCATGATATTATGCAATTATTAATATTGTATAATGAATTAGATACTTAGTTTGTTTCATGTTTACTTTCATAGGAATTCAGTTCAGTAATAAATTATAGGTTTGTTACCGCTTCTGACTGACCATGGCTGCCAGACATTTATAAAGGAGATGAAACAGGAGTTGGAGTCAGGCTGTGGAAAAATAGAGGAGTTGAAATTGGAATCGGTGGTTTGGCCTACTGACTCCACACCCATGGCACTATACAGGAGAAAATGGAGAAAACGAGTATGTGATTTTGGCAAAAAAAAAAGAAGGCTTTAAACAACACAGTTTCAGCATGATACGCCTTATAAAAAAAAAAAAAAAAAGAAGGCTTTAAACAACACAGTTTCAGCATGATACGCCTTAAAAAAAAAAAAAAAAAAAAGAAGGCTTAAAACAACACAGTTTCAGCATGATGAGCCTTATACAAAAAAGAAGGCTTTAAACAACACAGTTTCCGCATGATACGCGTTATAAAAAAAAAAGACTTAAAACAACACAGTTTCAACATGATGCGCCTTATAAAAAAAAAAATCAAAAGCAAAAAACACAATGAAAACTTACTGCATGTCCCCTTTAAAATCTAGCAGAGCTGATGTTTCCATAGCGTGTTCCTTTCATTAGCACATTCGTTAAATCATAAAAGACGACACAAACGTAGTGCATATGGACAAAGAAAACAGGAATCAGATTGGTTTTGATGTATGGCTTTTACAAATTTCCCTTTTCAGCTTTAATTATAAGTTTAATAGGGTCAGATGGTAATTCATGTATCACATCCCATGGCATAAATCTGGTAAAAACTTCTTTGCATCTGTCTCATATATTCACAATCAGCATTTTAGATATGAGGGGATGAGTAGGAATCTTCTCACCACAATGTTGGCACTGAGAATTTACACCCTCTCTGTCACGGCCATTTGAACACATTAGTGGGCCCAGTGTAGAGGTTTCATAAGCGCCCCCAACCTCACCAATTGGGCATACATCCCACCGTTTAAAGGACACAACAAGGGAGAAACCTGTGCTGCAGAAAAAAAAAATTGTATTAAAGGGGTTGTGCAGGATTAGGAAACATGGCTGCTTTCTTGTTCTGAGGAAGTGACTTCACATCCATTGGTCACATAGCAATACTACAGCTCAGTCCCATTAAAATGAATGAGATGTAACTGCAGCATCGCCATGTGACCAATGGACGTGACGTCACTTTCTGAGAAACAGAAATTAACCATGTTTTTTAATCCTGCACAACCCCTTTAAGTCATATCCGCAACCTCAACCATGCCCCCTTTGACTCCACCCATTTCTACCCAATCCCTTTGTGCCCCCACACTGTAATAATGGCCTTCTTTGTGTAACAATAATGATACCTCCATAGTTCCTCCCACGTGGTGTGATGCCCCTAAGGTCCCACACACAGTATAAAAATCCCTTTGTGCCCTCACATAGTAAATGCCCAGTTAGTAGCCCAATCAGTATAATGCACCCTTAGTGCTTTCCACACAGTATAATATTCTCAGTGGCCCTGATACAGTATAATGCTCTCTTAGTAGCTCCCACAAAGTATAATGCCCCCTTAGTGGTTACCATGCAGTATCATTCTCCATCAGTGCTCCCACATAGTATAATGCCCCCTTAGAGGCCCCTATACAATATAATGCCACTTTAGTGTCTCCCACACAGTATAATGTCTCTAGGTGACCTCACATTGTAAAATGCCCCCATACTGTATGATGCCTTCTTAATGGTTCCCACAATGTAATTTCCTTCTCAGTGGCCCCCACGCTGTATAACCCCCCCTCAATGGGCCCCAGACAGTATAATACCCATTTATTGACCCACACACAGTATAGTGTCCCCTCAATGGCCCACACACTGGCATCATGTTACTAGCCCCCATTCCCAGGTAGGTGTCTGTAGAATCTGTCTTGTTATGTCCTAGGTTTGGCGCAGCAGACATAATGGGACAGATTATTACAAAGGTCTAAAGGCAAAACTGTGTTAGTTGTCCATATCCACCAATCCCAGTGCAGCTTTCATTTTGTATTTTGCTGCTGAAAAACGAAAGCTGCCTTCTGATTGGTTACTATGGGCATCTGTGCAAAGCTGCAGACATCAGGGTGAACTGTGTAGCAGGGAGATGACGGCTGTCTGCTCCATCATTGTATTCAACTCTGCGTCCTCAGGAATTGCTACCAGAGACAGCGGGACAGTGAACTCAACCCAGCACAGTCCTACTAGATCCAGGGCCCCCTGCTGCCATAGGGCCTGTGCACAGATTGCCATATGGTTAAAGTGACACTGCTGTCACCGTAGTCATACTGACTAAAATACACACTGAAATATTACAAACCATCCATGTAAGCTTATACTATCTATACACAGAAGAATGTCATTAAATAAAATCTCTCACTTTTTAGTGTCAGGAAATTTTATTTGATATTAAAGGAGTTTAATGGTTTTGCCTTTCCCTGAACAAATTTTTGAATGATCACCCCATTGGCATCTATATCTGGATGTTGCTGCTGACACTTATGTTCCTGTGAGTCCTAAAACCCATAGGAGTAATACAGACCCTGACATTGGACCTACACTTTTTTCAAAGTTTTTATGCTAAAGATTGTCACATTGGGCCCTAAGATTGAGCCACATTGGGCCCTGGAGAACCAAAGGAAAAACTGTACAGTGGTAATTGCTATACAGTGTGTTATGTTGGACTATCAGGTGATTTTTACAATAAATGATGCTCAGGGCCCATTATGATTAGCAGATTGAAAGGGCCACAGCACTATGGCGAGCTCAGTGACCCATTCTTTATTTACCGTAGTAGCAAGTAAAGCGGACTGAGATGTACTACCAAGTCACTACTAAAAGTACAGAGCTGTGCCTGTAAGCAATGAAGGAGATATAGCACTGACCGGAGCACTGTGACCCCATCAACCTGAGACTAATAGTCAGAACCCTATCTATCTGTTATTTGCAGTCTAAAAATAGACATAATTTTTAACGTCCCACATAAAGCACATTTAAAGAAGCACTACTTCAATTTATTTATTCTCTACTCTTTATTCTCTATTCTCCATTCAATGGTTGAAAATGTGTTATCTGACTGATGGGACTTTTCCGCCTGTCAGAAATGTTTTATACGTTCATTTCTAGAGATAATCGTTCTTGCCATTACTTTAGCGTGTAATGGATATCGCTAGAGGCGTATTTTACTCTATAAAGATCAGGTATGGACAGGATAGGGACAGGGTCAAATGTAAACTTTATTGATGACTTTGTGTATGTGTTGTGTAGGTGTTTGGTGCAATTCTTTTGGTGCTGCGACCTGGACGATGGTAAATGTCTGGGTCACAGCGCTATTAAACTTCATGGTTATGTTTAGAGGGGTATTACAGAAGAATACCCCTGGGATTAGGCTCAGAGGGGTATTACATTATCCCTATATATGACAATCAGAGAGCAAAAGCATAGTATGCTCTCTGATTGATAGGAGAGGAGATAACATGGACAGAAGTCCATGCTACCCCTTCCTCCCTGGGGTCACATACAGGTTATGCACAGACAATGATGATTTATCATTGTCTCTGCAGTCTGTAGCTTTGCTCCTTCCTCCTCCTTCCTCCTTCCGGCATCTCTAAAATGCTGCCTGAGGCAGGAGGGGGTGTGTGGACATTTTAGAGCTCCATATCTCAGAATCTGTTAGGGCTATGAAGATGACCTTGGATTTATTTTAAAGAGGGTGTGATGATTCTGCTTAAATATGGCTATAATTCAGAGCTGTATTTTGGTCTCTGGGTAGCATATTTCTCTCTAGTTCCATTTATTCATACTGTGCGCAGCTATAAGCCTAGGTGTATATTGGCAATAGTGGCCAGGCTGGAACAATAGGGCTTTTTATCCATCACAGCAGGGCTCCATTGTATTCCTATACAGTCCTGAGTGATCAAAGAAACATGGTGCAGTCTGCACTGGTTGATCAGATATGGCTGATAACATTGTATCACTTCACTTGGTCTCAGCTCTATACAAAAGATCTGGACTTGATTGCATTAACTCATCAGACTTGCTGTTGCCGGTGACCTCATTCTGGGAGGTGGCATAAAGGGTATAAAAGATGAGGAAAGAGGTCTGTGGGAGGAGATTATGCTATGGAGATTATGCTATGGAGATTGGGCTGAGACCATCACAGACTACAGAGTTGTTACAGACAGACCATGAGGAGATTATGCTATGGAGATTATGCTATGGAGATTGGGCTGAGACCATCACAGGCTACAGAGTTGTTACAGACAGACCATGAGGAGATTATGCTATAGAGATTTGTGTTGGGACTACAAGAGAGCACCATGAGGAGATTTTTTGTGATGAGACTATTGGACTAATGCTGAGAGACTGTGCTGAGAGCATGCAGGCTGGAATACTGTGATGCCACATGCTAGGAGTTAATGCTAAACAGCCTCCACTGGTGATCTCACACATACCAGAGCATGTGTGAGTGTTGGACTACAGAACCACATCAAGGACATGTGTGCTAAAGTAATCATTTCACCTTTATCCCTTTTATTTTATTTGTACTGTATCTTGTAACTAGTAACTGTTAATGCTTGCTTATATCTGCATATCTGTTCTGAACTGCATGTGTTAGATGTTAATACCAACCCATTTAGGGGTTAATAAATATGTAAAATTTAGAAAGCTTGTCTTGTATTTATCTGGTGAACCCGACATTCACTGGCGGTGAGTGTGGTTTTTATATGAAAGAAGACTCAGGTGGGGCCACAGCGGTGTTGGCGCACTGAGGATCTTTCACAGAGGTGAATCTCATGTTTAAAATTATACCAATCATGATCATTGTGATGGCCCTTACAAATTCAGAGCAATTCGCTGTTAAAAAACTCTGTTGGGAATTGAGATCTGCATTTGGATCTCAATGCTGAACATCATTTTCACCAGCAAATTGCTCTGGATCTGTAAGGGCTATAATGATGATCTTGGTTTCATTGTAAGGATGAGATTCTCATCTTTAAAATTAATCCAAAGTCATCTTCATAGCCCTGCAGTTGTCCCCACAGTTTAATGTCCCTCTCCTACCATACAAAAAGAAAAAAAAAACACTAATACCTCTCATCTCTCCCTTGTTGCCTAGGGTCCGGAGACTTCAGGGAGCTGCAGGTGCGATGTAGGTGACGTCATCACATTGCACCTGCAGCTCCCGGGGAAGACGGCTCCCTGCTTCATTATTGTATGCAACTGGGGCAGCCCGGAACGGGACATCATATGCAGGACTGTCCCAATGGAGCTCCCGCTACCATAGAGCCTGGTGCAAGTGTACTGTTGGTCCTATGGTTAAAGAGGTCCTGCTCCCACTGATCGGGACAGCGAGACAGGACCCGGAATCCGGGACTGTCCCGCTGAATCTAGGGTGGTTGGGAAGTATGCGTACATTTGGTGGCCGTATTTATTGCGGGAACTATACATACCGATTAATTTCAATGTGTTTATTCAGACATCAGTGTTTTTTTGCCTCAGGTTCACAAAAATAATGGAAGCGCATCCTTTTTTTTAAGAATGCTGATGCATCACATCAATGAAAGCATTTCATTTTTCACAGACCTAGAGATATAAAGAGAAATACAAAATATAGAAAATGAAACAAAAAAAAAGATCTGCTTTTCACATGGACAACACACCATCTAAGAATGAGCAGGGTGGGGTGGTGTCCATGAAAAAGCACAGACCTCACATGTCTGCAGATGCGGAAGTGTGAATGAGGCCTTACAGCCCAGAGAATAAAACATTTTGTGGGGGAGCTACTTTAAGACATGTACATTTTCTCTGTATTCAGCCACTGCCTTCAAATTTAGCACAAAGTGACTTATGCCTATACATCTAAATTTTGGGTCATACAATTTTGCAGTTTTTTAATTGTCTGAAGAATATGGAAGTAGAACATTCCCCACAGTATATTACAGCTCATTATTAGCCATGGCGCTTCTTAAGGAATGAATTCTAATTGTGGCTCCAGCCATAGGGAAATAATCATTCATTCTAAATGGCCTGGAAGCAAATACTCAGCTGCCGTACAGTATATACCGGCTCTCTTGGAATTATCTGCTATCAATCTTTACTTATAGTAGATGTGAGTATGATACAATTACCTACTAATAATATAAGAGATTAAAGTGACACAACCATCAAATGGGAGCAAACAAGACATTTAGCTGGTAAAATATCAGGAACTGGGCTGCTAAAGAGGTGGCACTTTAGGGGGCATTCCCCCTGGTTGCATGTGGTGAGACAACCTCTTTAAAGGAGTTGTCCAGGAACTGAACATTTTTGATATTGATGTCCACAGGATCCAAAGATCCAACATCCGAATTCCAAACAGATCAGCTGATGCGGCCCGTGGAAGCCATATACCAAGTGTATGGCCGGAAGCAGCCATGCTACTATTTAAGTGAATGGGAGTGGGGCTGCAGTTTCAGGCGCCACCGCTCTGTATACTGTAAGGAGCTCCATACACTGTAGCGGTGGTGCCTGGAACTGCTGCTTCTGGCCGTATACTTAGTATATGGCTTCCGCAGCCACATCAGCTGAGTGGTTCAGGTGTGGACCGATCTGATACTGATTTAGCTTCAGATCCTGGACAAACCCTTTATTACATACATATACATAATAATGGGTGTACATTTTAAAACTCCAGTATCCAGACATCATACAGCAACCACAGGTAACAATGTCCCTTGTTGCAGATGGAAAATTACATAGCGTGTTCTTCCTGCCTGTCACATGATCTGCCAGCTTACTAATACACATTGGGTGCTTCATATATGAGTCACGCAGTTCCCTTAACCTCTTACATAGTCAGGCTTCTTGCCAGTAAGTGTTAATATTGAAGAATTATTAGACAGGGGGAAGTGCTGCAGATCAGCACGAGGGAGGCATCCTCCACACCTCTATTCTGATACCATCTTATGGAGACATTTATAAGCTTCTGACCTGATACAGTGTATCCTCTTGTCATAGATGTAAAGATGTGCCACGCATGAACATGAGCATGTCCTATGATAATACTAATATTTAATACCATAGTCAAAAATATTATCTCTTTCGATTGCAAAATTGTTCTGATCATGGACCCATCAGGCCTAATTCACACAACAGTGAAAAAACGCTGTATCGGTTCATTGAAGCCTGTTGAAGGGGCTTATTTATATGACTGTGAATAATGGCTGTGTGATGTCTATGGATCTATTCTAATGGTTATATCTAGGTCCAAGTAATAGGAGCAGTTCTGCAGCCCAGTAAACCGTTAGTAGTGGTCCAGGGAATTGCATTGTCGCTTCTATTACTTTAACAGGAGCAGTCTGCACATGCTCCCCTTCCAGTGTATCAGCCTCTGGCATCTGGAGGCTGTCAGAACAGCTGATCTGTGCAGGGTCAGGGTGTCGGACTCCCACGGATCGTATATTGAAGTCCTCTTTTGTAGATAGGTCATCAGTATGAATATTCCATTTGGGGACAGAAAACCCCTTTACACAGATGTAGTAGAGCGAGATACTGTAAAAAAGGTGGCCATATACCTTAGATACAGTAGTTGTTCGGACTGACACAGTTTGGACCGCCATACGTATTAGATGGTTGGCTGGTCTGGCTGAAAATGGTTTGCCTGACAATTGTCTAATGTATATGGCCACTTTACGGTGTATTCAGCTCATAAACAATTATCATCTATCAACTGGATGGCTAGTAAGTGCTAGATCGGAAGGGGTCTGACCACTTAAACCCCCCACTGTTTACCAGACCAGCAAACACTGATCCTCCTTTCCTCCAACCACAAGACCATGATCTGGAGGAGGTGAATGGAGCAGCGGATGAACATGCACACAAGTCTAATGCAAATATAGATGACGTCTCCACTTATTCAGTAGAAGTTGTTTTATCTGCAGTCTTGTGAAAACCACATGTAACCAATGTTCCTATGGACACGCTCAGCTCTTCTACACCTTGCAGTTTCACCACAGTTTACAAGCCGTAGGTCGCCTGCTCCTGTTTTACACTACATGCTGTGTAGGAAATATATCATTAAATTCTTACAAAAGCAGGAAATAGTAAAACAATGACATTTTCTATCAACCACATATCAAACACAAGATGTAGTTTTGATGCCAGAACTGTACGACTTGAGAGAGTTTACAGAGAGCAGCGAGACTTTCTGCTAAGCTTGAAGAAAATTATGGGTTTTTTTAGGCTTTTTTTGGCTAAAACCTTGTGGACAGATGCTTGCTGTTCGTCAATAGGAAAGTATGAACGCTTCTCAACACACATTGCAAAAAACATCTTTGGTGTTTTTGATCCCAGTCATTGCAAAGGGTAAAATCTAAGGTAAAAATCTGCAAAATAAATTGATATGGCGCTGATTTTCTGTTACTGTAAGTGCAATTTCATGGAGGAAAATCCATTGTGGACATACCCTAGAGGTGGCCATACACATTAGATTTTCATTGGCCAAAATAGCCAATGATTGGCCAGTGATCTGACATGTAAATGCCGTGAACGATTTCTTACGGTTGGCCAATGGCAAACTTTAGTCTGGCTAAAGCCACGTTGGATATTTTCGGCTGGATTTTGGCTAAAATACCAGTATTTGGCACTTCTTGCTGTTCATCATCCAACCAGCGCACCCTTGCGGCACTTCTGTTTTTGTAAGGACAACTTTTTTGTACTGATGCAGATGCATCACATCAGTGCAAGTTTCTGGGTCCAAAAGAAAAAAAATCTGTGTATAGTATAGTAAAAGAAGGAAAGTATAGTAAAGGAAAAAGTTCACAGGCGTGAAAACAGATCAACCACGGATAGTACATGACCTGTAAATGAGCAGGGCAGAGTGCCGTATATGATATGGGAATATGGCCATATTGTTTATGGCTTTTTCTACTGCTATTGGTCAAATGGTTTTGTGGGCTTACCTACAAAAATGTATGGCCAATAACAAGATAACAGTATATCATTAATAAATGTTAGTGCCAGCACTAGTGGCCTGGTGTGCGGCTGGCCCTGCATTCTGTGTCCGCTCCCAAAGCCTTGAAAGGGCACACACGGCTATGTTCCCAGCATTCCTACATTTACAATAAAATGCCCATGATCTACCAAGTTATTGCCCTGATGTCCTCACTAATATCATCAAGTCACTATTTCCATGTCTGTATCCTATAAACCAGATCCCCATTACTTACAGGAACTGGTATGCAGAAAAAAACAGGACTTCTGAGAAATATCTTTTTACACAGCGCAAAACAACCAAGCAGCAGACGGATTATTCTGATCTCATATCAATTAATGGGATGGCTCATAGGAGAACAAAGCAATCGACTTGGAGGAATATCTTAGTGGTTTATTATCAGTTTACAGCTGTAACGCTTCAGTTAAAGGCATAGACACAACCATTTTGTTCACTACCAAATTGTTAAAGGGAGTCTGCCAAGTTCAAAATGCCTCCCAAACCAACAATAGTGCTATATAGGGACCTTTAAAGGGGTTGTCCCACAAAAGACATTTATGGCATATCCACAGCCTGCATATCCAATGGGGGCAGAGCCTCATTTGTCAATTTTGCTTACACACAGTGCTTAGAATGCATCTACAATTGCTTCCCAACATCACCCCTTTAGAAGTGAATAACATTTTCAGTCTCTGCCTGTGCCACTGTGTTGTCTGTAGGCAAATTCAGCAAACTGGACACTTGCAGACTGATTTGCATAACCATAATAAATTGATTATCTCTGCATTGCTCATCATAAGGAAATCATAGCAGTGCCAGACCATAGAACATTTCTGCATTCATATCCATTGGCAAATGATCAAGACAAAAGACTGTCACCACTTGCACTAGGTTCACACTAGTGTTCGTCTTTCCGTCCGTAGGGTCCGCTTGGGAAACCCACAGACCCCATAGGGTATAAAGGGGCACGCTGGGTTTCCGCCCAATTTCTGCCGAAAATGGCGGAGAGAAAAACCTCTTTGCAGGACTTTTCTCTCTCTGCCAATTTTAAGCGGAATGTGGGACGGAGTCTCGTACTGAGACTCGAATGCTAGTGTGAACCTAGCGTAAGATGGTCAGAGAAAATCTTTAAAACTTTGACAATTTTTTTTATTTATATTTGCAAAAAATGTGCAACTTTTAATTGACTACAAATATAAATATGGCTATGTTGGTGAATTACTATGTGAGTAAATTATAGCATGTGTTGTGTTTTATGAATAGATATAAATAGTGCACGTACACATACTATACACTGTATTTATTTTTACATGTTGTACTATTTCTTTTGCTTTATGCACTTGTGGAATGACAAGATATTTCCATTGTCTATGATGACTTCATTGTTGCATAAAGCAGGATAAATGCATATCCATGCAGCATATATACATACAAATATAGCATATAATCATCTTATCATTAGTCATCCATATTGATCATCTTTGTGCCTGGATTCTGTGATATGTTTGTGAAGCTGTAATGACAGAACACAAGCTGCCAGCCTTGGTAGCTGCACCGTCTATGTAATACCATGAGCTTTGTGTAGCAGATCCCTAGTGATTTTCCTCTTTCTATTTCTCAGTCTGTGACACAAGTCTTGTTTGATTGACTCGGCCAAGGTAGAAGCTTTCAATCTGACCTGCGACAAGGCGCTTCTGACAGTGCCTATCAAATCACAATGTTTTCTGAGCTGCAATGCTTTCTTTGTTTTTGGGAATAGCTACAGGCTGACATGGACTTCTCTGCTGTTTACACTGTGAAATATTTTTGCAAAGTAGAATTTTTTTTATTCTATAACCCAAAGCCTAGGGGGTTTATAGAACACATAGTAGGTCCACCTTTTGTCATCTGTGCAGGTGCAGGCGCATATGTAGAGGAAGGGGAACCCTATAGTGGGAAAAATGAGGGTACAGTACTTGTACTGAGGGGCATAACTATGGAGGGTGCAGTGGTAGCAGTCTCTACCAGGCCCTGCACCCTGAGGAGGCCCCATAGGGAATAACATAGATAGGGGCCCCATTACAGATTTTGCATTGGGGGCCAGGAGCTTTAAGTTAAAGAGGACCTTTCACCACCTCCACCAATTCAGATTCTTAGCATCTGCGAATAGGCGCTGCTCCACTGATTCCAGAACAGTTGGAATTTTCTCTCTAACCCACACCATTCCTGAGCAAGAAATGCAGTTAGTTTTAATGCCTGATGTGCTATTTTAGCTCTGTAATGTTAGAAGAGCAGTGTCAGGCAGGGGGCATAATTCAGAGCTCCAATCAGAGACAGCCGGTGTCAGAGTTCAGAATCACACCCCTTGTCTGCTCCTGCCTGACACCGCCCTCCTGAAAGAACAGAGACTAAATATCATATCAGACACCAAAACTAGCAGCATTGATTGCTCAGGAATGGTGGGAGCTAGAGAACAAATTTCAACTGTGCCAGAATCAGTGGAGCAGTGACTATTAATAAATGCTAACAACTGGAGTTGGTGGAGGTGGTGAAAGGTCCTCTGCCTATGATGGCTGACAACAATGGACATTATCAACGATAGAATCCTGGCCACAAAGACTTGTATTCCAAGCTCAGCTATGAAAAACTGAAATGGGAATACCCCTTTAAGCTCACAGTTTTCAGTTACGATTCCCATGGATGTTTGCTGAGTCTGATACATCCTTGCTGTTGTAAAGTTGTTGGGCATACTGATATACATCTGTAGACAGTTGTGGTCCCACTGATCTCTGTGGGGAAGACAATGATCAGATATCCATTCTGTCACATCATTTCTATCACTGACCACTGATGTGCTCTATATACAAAGCAAATCCAGTAAAGGATATGCTGATAAGTAACATGTGAGACTATTTATTATTACATACAAAGTCAACTCCAGTATTGTTTCTCTCTGCACCATCTATGCGCTCTGTTCCACCAGTGACTGACGTCTAGCTCCGCATACTGGTGCACAGCGATCGTGCCAAGACAAATGCCTGTTGTTATTCTCTCAGGCATGGGCGAGGTTAGGAAGAGTAACACTAAAGATTTTATGAGATTGCATAACTGTGTAATGATACTGCCCTGTCTAGAGATCAGACAATACTCAGATTTTATCACATTTTATGAGGTTGCATAAGTGTGTCATCATAATAGTGCCCAATATAGAGGACCTATTCACAAATCACATAAACTAAATCAACATATTGTAGAAAAGCTGTTTTTCATTGCAGATTTTTTTCGGTGAAAAACAGGAGTGGATTTAGTAGAAGGAAGAAGTATAAGCACATTCTTTATGTTTCCCATTCCTTTTGACTCCACTGTTGGCTTTGGTTTAAAAAAAACTCTGAGAAATCTGCAACAAAAAATGCCGCTTTTCTGCAACATGTGGTCTCAGCCATAAAGAACCTTTTGAGATCAGGGCTGGTTTGAGGTGTATGTAGTCTTGTGGCAACAGAATTGCAGTTGGCTCCCTGTCTACCAATGGCGTAACTACAGGGGGTGCAGAGGTACTTAGTAGATGAGGTTGTAGGAAAACACAGGTCCATCAAGTCCAACCTATATGGGTGGGTTCACACTTGCGCCAACACTCCGTCCGCTGAGAATCCGACCTAAATGTCGGAAAACTGGATAGGGAAAGGTTTGTGACACTTTGCTTAAAAACCCATTCACTTGAATGGGGTTTTAAAGCAATGCGCGGGAGTGCGCTTACACCCTCTGCGCCGCAAAGCTGTTTTTTTTCGTCGCCGACAAAGTCGGACATGCAGGGCTTTGTGTCTGACGAAAAAAAACGGCTTCGCGGCACAGAGGGTGTAAGCGCACACCCGTGCATTGCTTTAAAACCCCATTCAAGTGAATGGGTTTTTAAGCAAAGCGTCATAAACCTTTCCCTATCCAGTTTTCCGACATTTAGGTTGGATTCGCAGCGGACGGAGTGCCGCCGCAAGTGTGAACCCACCCTTACCCTACGGTGTTGATCCAGAGGAAGGCAAAAAAAAAAACCCATGAGGCTGATGCCAATTGCCCCATGTCAGGGGAAAAAAATTCTTCCCAACTCCAATTCTGACAATCAGTATAAAACCCTGGACAAATTTGTCTTTACCAAAAATCTAAAACCCATAACTTGTAATATTTTTTAGCTCAAGAAAGGCATCCAGGCCCTTCTAGAACTTGTACAATGAATCCACCATCACCATAGCCAGGCTGTTATTACAGTAAAGAATCCCCGTCTATGATGCTGGTGAAATGTTCTCTCCTCTTGGCGTAGAGGATGTCCCCTTGTCACTGTCACTGGCCTAGATGGATAAAGATCATTAGAAAGTTCTTTGTGTTGTCCCTTCATGTATTTATACATTGTTATTAGGTCTCCTTATAGATGTCTTCTTTTCCAAACTGAATAACCCCAAGCATGTTAATCTGTCCTATGTGTGAATCCTCCAATCCAATCATTTCTCTAAAATAAAGGATAATTGTAAGATCACTGGGGTTTGCCTGCTGGGACACCCTATCTTATGGGCAGGGAATATGTGTATACTGGAAGAAACCCCTTTACCAATCAAACTGCTCTGAGCTGCAATCAATTCAAAAATTTTACCCAGTTGTTTGTTGGCGCGGTTTGTGCTTCATCGTGGCTGCAATGTGTGAACTCAGCAGTTTTCTCTCCGCTTGCTTCATGCGGAAACCAAGCGGAAACCACAAGGACCCCATTATAGTCTATGGGGTCCGCAGGTTTCCTTAGATAAACCACTTTTCTATGCGTATAGATTTCCGTTTGGGGGGTCCCCAAGCGGACTCCCAGAACGGAAACCGAACGCAGATGTGAACCGGCCCTTAGGAAAATGGCAGCTAGACCTTGTTGACCCCAACACTAGATGTTTGTGCATGATGTTTCAGATAGGGAAGGTAAACTAAGACCACCACAATATCATTAATTATACATTGTCACAGCAAAGCCAACAGTTGTGCTCGATCAAGCAGACAGCAGCTGATTCTGTCCACGATGGTTTCAGCACTTCCCTATGATATGTGTTATTTATGAGTTACTAACACCTTCCATCAACCAAAGCTTTGAACCTAGTATGACTTTATGTCATGGTATTTTTATACAAGTCGCCATAAGTCATCCGGAATCAACATTTCCAAACCTATTTGTGGGTTTATTTGGAATGGAAATTAGAACACAAACTCCACGGCAGCACATGATCATTCTATAGATAGCAAGGAAGGAGCAAGAGTGAACTGGGACCTTACCGCACATTAAAATACTAAATTAAAGGTTATGCACATGTTTGTAACTATTTCTTTTGCACTAAAGCAAAAAAAAGTAATTATTCCAGATTAAAAATATCCTACCATTTTATCTATATAGCTCCTAGATGTCTCCATGGTTACAGACTACAAATAGTCTCTGTGTAGTCATATGTTACTCTCTTCCATCTATCCCCTCTTCTCCTACCTACAGTAAATAGGAGAGTGGGGAAAAAAGAAGGAATGTATATATGACAGAATCAATGCCAGGCCTGCAAATAGTTTTGTCAAGCTTTATTGTTTTATGTAATTTGTGGTTAAGCCTAGGCAGGGCTCACAGGACTTACAAAGGCCGGTTGTGGTCTTGATAAACACGCTCTACACTTGTTGAGCTAAGGCTGGATAAGGCAGAGGGTTCACTATAGTTTTAGGTACCCATTGTGTTCATGATAAAGATGTGCATGCCAAGACACAGGGTCTACTGCATATCTAAGGACCGAATGTGATGTTGATTCAAGGTACCACATGCACCCAGAATCAGCGAGATATAGTACTGTAGCCAATATTTTTAAATAAATCATATTTTCTCTCCTACAGATTACAAATAGAAGAATTACCTCTGTTCTCTAATTCACATCTCTACAGATAACACAGGATTGGACATTCTGTAATACACTGACAAGCAAAAGGGTAACAATGTTTTGAACTTTTGAATTTCAGGCTCCATATCTCACCATCCACTACAGCCTCAGACGTGAGACTCCCATCATTTTATAGACAATCATCTTGTCTATCTCATACATAAATTTGACTTGCAACTATTTAGAATATGATTAGTTATGCAGATTTTTGTCATGTAACTGTATTGTTACTATTTTGCTCCTAAAAATCTAAATTTTTATTTTTATGTTAGTATTTTATAAATCCACCTTTGGCTTTCAACAGTGCCTGAATCCTTCTGGGCATGCTCTCGATCAGATTCAAGCATGTCTCGACCAAAATCTAATCCTAGGTCTCTTCTACACTTTCCCAATATTGATGCATACTGGTCAACTCACTTGCGTACGATTACAGCTTTTTCTTCAACTCTACCCACAAGTGTTTGAGTGGGTTGACATCTGGGGACTGTGGGGGCCAATCCAGCACCTCTACTTCATTGTTATTGAACCATTTCTTCACTAATCTCAACATATGCTTTGGGTTGTTGTCCTGCTGGAACACTATGTTGTCCTTTTCACACCCATAGTACGTGAGTGTACAAAGTAATTTGTCTTGTAGGATACTCACATATACATCAGCATTCAGACCACCATCGATCCTGGTCAAGTATCCAATAACTTTGGCTGTGAAACAACCCCATATCATCAGGCTTTCTCCACCAAACTTGACAGTTACTTTAATTTCTCAATCCCCCTTTTCCCTTGTTTCTGCCAGACCCATTTCCACCCATCAGGCCCAATCTATTGACTTTCATCTCATTTCGCCAAATCACTCATTTCCAATCTTCTACTGTCCACTTTTTGTACTTTCTTTGCAAACTCAAGCCAACACTTCTTATGTCAATATTGAAGTTGTGGCATCTTCTCCTTTTTTCAGACCACAATTCCAGACCTATGTAATGCACATCACGCGGTGCTTGCATGGATGTCTGTGATCTCACTATTATGAAGCATACAAGCCACTGCCATTGTCGTGTTTGTCGCACCAGAACTGATAGACCTTGTGATGAGCTGACTTGTTGACTCCAATATTTCGCCTGGACGTCCAACTCTTGGCCTTTGAATGGATGGACGGACTTCATTTCATATTCTTCCAACTGTCTTGGCACTCACATGATGTAGTTTGGCAATTTTCTTGGCCAAGAGATGGCTATCAATGAGCTGGATGATGCTGATTCTCTTTTCTTGGAAAGTCTTCCTCATGGCTGATCCTCGATTGAACCAGTGACCTTTTGCTTGGGAATCAACCTAATAACACACTGAGCTATTAGGGAATGTGAGAACTGGTTGTAATTTGTAGTATACAAGAAGAAAAAGATTTTTCCTCCATCAGGAGCAAAACAGTAACAATGCAGTTACATGACAAGAATCTACAAACTAATTATATGCTAAATAGTTGCAAGCCAAATTTATGTATGAGATAGCCAAGATGACTGTCTATACAATGATGGGAGTCTCACGTTCGAAGCTGAAGTGGATGCTTGTCAGTGCATGTCTACTATAGTTGGACTGCCAGGAGCCCCCTCTCCCCGCGAGATGGTGCTGAAGATGTGATACAACTGGCTCAGTGTGGCAGATTACATTAAATGCCTTACCAAATACTCATTCACCCAGCCTGTTTTATGTAAGATTGTCCAATGAAACATACCTCAAAGAGAATGAACTTATACAATGTGCCTCAACCTGCTCATTTATTGAGGTGTGATGGGCAGGAATGTAGCTAAAGCCAAAAGTAAATATGAGCAAATGTTCAGCTGGGGTCCCCCTTCTCCTTACTTCTCCTTATGCCCGCCAGTTGTGGCCCATTTGTACCTTTCAGCAATGGTCTCTTACGTGACCTATAGATGCAGTACTAGTAAACAGGTTCTTTGTTAGGGTCTTAACAGATTAGGGGCACCTATGTTTTGCCCCCTCCCAAATACAACCTTTTGTAACATGGCAGGAGCAAATACTGTAGAGCATACCTCTATAATACCGTCACATAATCTTGTTCAGATATCAGTTCTACACAATGAAATGTGATTACAGTGCACTTTAGTGACTTTTCTCTGATTGTAGAGGTGGGAGTGGAGTAAAATCTCCTGTGTAGCTCAGCAGGCCGTTCCATACAGACATGGGCTATGAGAATACTGTAACCCTTGCAGCCATCTACATTTTTCTTTACAGCCTTCTCTCATTGACTACATACTGACCTACTGCTGATTTTGGCATTAAAAGACAGAAGGGAGTGCATTGGGGGCATCCTATATTTGTTAATCTCTGCACAGAGAGCAACATTTGCTATACATGGGCTACTGGGCATCAATGGAGATTTAAAAAAAAAAAAAAAAAAAAATATATATATATATATATATATATATGCAGTGGGGAAAAAAGTATTTAGTCAGCCACCAATTGTGCAAGTTCTCCCGCTTAAAAATGGTGAGAGAGGCCTGTAATTGACATCATAGGTAGACCTCAACTATGAGAGACAAAATGAGAAAACATATCTAGAAAATCACATTGTCTGATTTTTAAAGAATTTATTTGCAAATTATGGTGGAAAATAAGTATTTGGTCAATAACAAAAGTTCATCTCAAAACTTTGTTATATATCCTTTGTTGGCAATGACAGAGGTCAAACGTTTTCTGTAAGTCTTCACAAGGTTGGCACTCATTGTTGCTGGTATGTTGGCCCATTCCTCCATGCAGATCTCCTCTAGAGCAGTGATGTTTTGGGGCTGTCGCTGGGCAACACGGACTTTCAACTCCCTCCAAAGGTTTTCTATGGGGTTGAGATCTGGAGACTGGCTAGGCCACTCCAGGACCTTGAAATGCTTCTTACGAAGCCACTCCTTCGTTGCCCTGGTGGTGTGCTTGGGATCATTGTCACGCTGAAAGACCCAGCCACGTTTCATCTTCAATGCCCTTGCTGATGGAAGAGGTTTGCACTTAAAATCTCACGATACATGGCCCCATTCATTCTTTCATGTACACGGATCAGTCGTTCTGGTCCCTTTGCAGAGAAACAGCCCCAAAGCATGATGTTGCCACCCCCATGCTTCACAGTAGGTATGGTGTTCTTTGGATGAAACTCAGCATTCACTCTCCTCCAAACACGACGAGTTGTGTTTCTACCAAACAGCAATACTTTGGCTTCATCTGACCATATAACATTCTCCCAATACTCTTCTGGAACATCCAAATGCTCTCTAGCAAACTTCAGACGGGCCCGGATATGTATTGGCTTAAGCAGGGGGACACGTCTGGCACTGCAGGATCTGAGTCCCTGGCGGCGTAGTGTGTTACTGACGGTAGCCTTTGTTACATTAGTCCCAGCTTTCTGCAGGTTCATTCACTAGGTCCCCCCGTGTGGTTCTGGGATTTTTGCTCACCGTTCTTGTGATCATTTTGACCCTACGGGTTGAGATCTTGCGTGGAGCCCCTGATCGAGGGAGATTATCAGTGGTCTTGTATGTCTTCCATTTTCTAATTATTGCTCCCACTGTTGATTTCTTCACACCAAGATGCTTGCCTATTGCAGATTCAGTCTTCCCAGCCTGGTGCAGGTCTAACATTTTGTTTCTGGTGTCCTTCCACAGCTCTTTGGTCTTCACCATAGTGGAGTTTGGAGTGTGACTGTTTGAGGTTGTGGACAGGTGTCTTTTATACTGATAACAATGTCAAACAGGTGCCATTACTACAGGTAATAAGTGGAGGACGGAGGAGTCTCTTAAAGAAGAAGTTACAGGTCTGTGAGAGCCAGAAATCTTGCTTGTTTGTAGGAGACCAAATACTTATTTTCCACCATAATTTGCAAATAAATTCTTAAAAAATCAGACAATGTGATTTTCTAGATATGTTTTCTCATTTTGTCTCTCATAGTTGAGGTCTCCCTATGATGTCAATTACAGGCCTCTCTCATCTTTTTAAGTGGGAGAACTTGCACAATTGGTGGCTGACTAAATACTCTTTTTCCCCACTGTATATATATATATAAAGTATAAACCATTTTAAGATGGTAAGTGGGGCCTGCGCAGGATAGGCCATAAATGCCTGATCGTTGGGGCTGAGAACTGGCTTTCCCGCTGACTTCAATGAGTGTCGAGCTATAGTGACAGCGCCCGGCCACTATACTGGGGAGGAGGGAGCGTTCTAATTCTGGCCCTGTATTGTGTATAGGAAAGATGCCAGAAGCGGCTCTGTATAGCTGATAGGTCCGGAGGCGAGGTGTCAGCTCCCCATCAATCAGGTCCTGAGGATAGGCCATAAATAGCTTAAACCCAGACAACCCTTTTAATTGTGGAGTGTCCTGAGTTCTCTTTAGCAAATGCCCCCGAACCACTTTTTTCTGGTCCAGTGATAGCTGTAGTGGTCTCCTGGACAAACGCTAGAGCTGTCAGTGAAGAGGGGATGGGGAGCATTCGGTGCAGAAAACCTGGGACACTGCACAAGTAGAGAGCACCTAGGGCTCTTAAAATGACAGCACCAGGAGGATTAACACTTTGTTTTCTTGGTCATGCATCCCTTTTACACATTACCTATCTAGTATTGTCAACATTTTTGAAAGGTCAAAAAGTTCAGTGAATTGGTATTAAAATGTTAGAGGTACTGTATGTGTAAATGAACTATGGAGAGGAGAAGCTGCATGCTGTTTATGGGCCAAGTAAAGAGAGTCTATCACCAGAACCCAGCTCCACAGATAGATAGGTTAAGGTCACCTGAATCTAATGGTGTTCCCCCTTGAAAACTGGCGTCTCTGTTGCCGATATATCTCCTTTCTTGTCAATATGCAAATCAGCTCTTTGGAACAATGAGGGCATTGGTGTTACTCCAAAGAGGTAAGTGACAACACCCTCATTGCTCTAAAGAGCTTATTTACATATTGATAAAATAGCAATATCGTGGGATTGGAGGTAGCGTTTGACAAGAGGAAAATGTTGTTTCATTCAGGTGACCCTAACCTATCTATCTGCAGGGCTGAGTTGATATGCTGAGTTCTGGTGACCCTAACCTTTCTATCTGTAGGGCTGAGTTGATATGCTGAGTTCTGGTGACCCTAACCTATCTATCTGCAGGGCTGAGTTGATATGCTGAGTTCTGGTGACCCTAACCTATCTATCTGTAGGGATGAGTTGATATGCTGGGTTCTGGTGACCCTAACCTTTCTATCTGTAGGGCTGAGTTGATGCTGAGTTCTGGTGACAGACTCCCTTTAAAAACTTGTATGTTTCTTACTTTGAAGCCACTTCCAGGAAGACTATGCAGTTGAAAAGGAAGATTTTGTACTACACCTCTGAGCAAGAACATCCATATTTTATGAATAAGAAGAAAAAGTAAGATTTCTTTCTGTCAAGTAATGTCAATCACCTTGGTAACAAGTATAATTGGATTTTAATAATTCACAGCATAATAACCAGTGATAAGGAAACCTTCACTATATTTAATGGAACTGATTAAGTCTTGCAAATTAAAGTATTATTACATATAAAGTCTATACATCAAACACGTGAAAGTTTTCATTTCCCCATTATTTTATACATTCTTGTAAATTAAGCTACGCACCAATGTTTATGTAAGATAAAGTTCTCATACAATGTAAAGTGGGATTTTGCAGCTATTGAAGTTAATAATGCAAATCTAGATACCTATAGGGAACCTGTGACATTGTGCGTCCACTCCTATCTGTAGGCAGCATGGTATAGAGAAGGAGCTGAGCAGATCGGGGGAAAAGATTCGGTATAACTTGTAATTCCTTCATTTTTATGGTCTCTTATAGAGATGGGCCAACTTCTGAAAATTCATTTTGTTTTGAGCTTGAACGGTTCGGCCTAAAGATTTGTTTTAGGCCTAACTTGTTCAGGCAGAACATTATTATACTCTTTGGTCTCTTCAAAAGGTGAAGGTTCAGGAAAGGTTTAAAAATAATAAGAAACAGTTGCATATATTCACCTTCCCGCACTTCTTCTTGGCCATCTTGGGGTGTCCAGTGCTCTCTCTAGGTTCTTTTTTGCCTCTTCAAGCCTCCCTGGTGATTAATGCACCCCTCGGTCACCCCTGAGGCCTGGAATTATTCCTCAGCAGTCACAAGGAGTGCGTCGATGAACTCCCAGAGTTTTGGGTCGAACCCGAAACATTTTGAAAACTCAGGTCAAATCTGGTTGAATCCGAACCACTTTGTTCATCTCTAGTCCCTAATTTTTCTGCAAACTTTGCATAAATCAATATTACAGGTGATTATAAGAAACTTTACATCTGACGCTAGGTTCACAACTACGTTCGGGTTTCCTAATCCGAACCTAATCTGCTTAAAAAAGCGGTTACCCACGGAAACCTGGCAGACCCCATAGACTATAATGGGGTCTGCCAGGTTTGCGCCCGAAAAAGGCGAAAAATGCGAAGAGAAAAGCACTACTTGGGGAACGGAATCCCCGAACACAGTTGAAGTGCTGGTGTGAACCCAGCCTTAGCAGAGGAAAATGCCTGTTTCTGCTCTCCTATCAGGCTGTCCCCCCTATCCTCTGTTAAAATGAATTTCACTCCAAAAATCATTGTTCTATCTGTATACACGCTGCAAGTCAAAAGACTCAGGTCTATGGAGGTGGGGGGGAGAAGTGAGCAGGACGTTCAGGAGACAGATGCTGGTGCTAAATAAGAGCTTTTATCTCAACCAAAGTACTGTGTTTACATCAGTAAATATCAGTACTTCTCTGTATATGTCCTGCACAGTCCTTCTAGACAGTTATAGAGCAGATTCTTCTGTACTTAATGTGGACAGTGTATGGCAGCCATCTCCACCCACCAGCTCAGAGTGGAATATAAACTACAGCTATAGCATGCTTAGGGGAAAAGTGCTAAAACATTGCAAAATATAAGGCACATAATGGTCAGATATAATGTTAGTCCTCATATATGTACTATTTATTTATGAAAAGTCTGTTGAAGGGTTAGGTGCATGTCAAATCCGTGCTCTTTCTGAGCTTGAGAGGCCAGAAGCAGTGCTGATACCATTCATTCAACCTATTCTGTCCCAAAATTGCTCTGTAATGTACTTCTGTGCCAGTTATTGAGTCAGAACTAGAGATGGGCGAACCACTTAGTCACAAACCATCCAGACACACTTTTATCCATAGGTTGTATTTGGTATTGCAGCTCTACTCCATTCACATGAGTAGGGCAAAAAGGGCAATAGGGCAAAAAGAAAAGGCCCTGAATCTGGAAGCAAGCAGCCACACTTTTACTCTCATATAACATTGTAAAAAAGATTGTTCAGAGGCCTGTCCATGAGTAGTACTGATGTGCAATGGACAGGTGTGGCACTGTTTTTGTATGTTTTTGGATTCCATTCTTTTTATAACCTATCCTTAGGAGAGGTCATAAATATCTGTTCACAGGAGCCGATAGCCAGCCCCCACACAGATCAGCTGATCACTAGTTGCTTCTGATCCCTATACTTTACAGTACTTAGTTTCTTGTAGCAAGGTGTAGCACTGGGAGCAGATCTGCAGTAACAACATCTGGCCACTATGCAGTATACGCACTCGGATTTGAAGCAACCCTGAACAGATGATCCATATGGGGGCCTTTTATTTTTATTTACATAGACTAAACAACAACTTTAATTGGTCTTTGCATCTTAATTGGAACATTTGTGCTATAAAATTACCCCAAAACATTCATTATAGCAAATGCTAAATTTAGGGTATTTACCTATAACAAAACCCACAGGGTGTGGTAAAAGTTATTATTTCAAAATTCTGCATAATACAAGTACTGTTCTTTATGTGACTTGTTATGTGACAACAGAAGCCAGTTTATAGAAGTTGGTGCGGTCGCATTCAGGCTAAACGGATAGATTAAAAACTGGTTTTTAAAGAAGTTTGTACTAGAAACACTGAACCAGACTTATAGCTAAAATATATCTTCAGAAGACATCAGTATACACAATGCATGTCTTCTTCCTGCTTATAGACGGTAGAAAGGCTAATGTACTTTGACATTAAAGAGGACGACCCTGCACTAGTGTTGAAGTAATGGTAGAATATTAGATTTGGGTTGGTGTCATAAATTTATAGTTCTTAAAGAGGACCTTTCACGTCCTCCAAGGGCTGGAGCTATTGGTGGTCTTAGATTCACCGTTCATCGTCAGAAGGGCGTTCCTGACAGTCTAGCTGGGCTGTGAGGAACGCCCTCCCTGTCTGTACTCGCATATAGCGCTGTACTGTCAGAGGGGGCGTTCCTTACATCCCAGTGATGACGCTGAGCTGTGAGGAACGCCCTCCCTGACTGTACTCGTCCACAGCGCTGTACTGTCAGAGGGGGCGTTCCTTACATCCCAGTGATGACGCTGAGCTGTGAGGAACGCCCCCCCAGTACAGGGCTACGGAAGAGTACTGTCAGGGAGGGCGTTCCTCACAGCCCAGCTAGACTGTCAGGAACGCCCTTCTGACGGTGAATGGTGAAACTAAGACCACCGATAGCTCCAGCCCCGGGCACATAACAGTAAAGCCGACAGTGCGCTGAATTCAGAGCGCTGTCGGCTTTCCAGGGGTATATAAAACCACATATACATGGGGACGTGAAAGGTTCTCTTTAAGAACTATAAATTTATGATACCAACCTAAGTCTAATATCCTACCATTACTTCAACACTAGTGCAGGGTTGCCATTTTTAATTTAAGGGATTTGTTCACTTTATAAGTTTCACTTTGTTAGAAGTGTTTCCAAATAAAAATCTGATCACAAGGTGTCCACCATTCATAATCTGTATAGGAACTCAATAGCAAGAGCTGCATTCTTCATGGGTTGACAGTTGTGTTTCCTTCTCTGTTTATAGGTGAGTACTCCTATTCTGAGTGTAGTTAAGAGGGCATTGGCAGATATTGTATTACAGGATTCACATGTTTCCCTCTCTCACGCATATAGGAGCACTCACTTCATACACAGCTTTAGACCTGTTGACCTCTGCATCGGAGGCTCTGTTACAGATTTGATGGGAAGAATAGTGTTGCATGCTTTCTATTAAAGTGACTAGAAACCATGAAGAACCTAAGTTCAAGTCACTGAGGATCTGGCAGCCGGTTGTTGTTTCAATAAACACAGGCCATGTCAGAAGAGGAACAGGAGCTTTAAGCCTAGTGCAGGGAATGACAAGGGGCCACTCTCTTTGCTACTCTTTTAATCCACACCCTTGGGTCCTGCAATGAGCATGGCTCAAGGTTGCAATTTTGCTTGGAGGGCTTCTAGGAGACATGACATACAGTGTTTGCTTTGAGCTGAAGATATAATTTTAATTTATTACAAGGTTCTTAATCTGATAAAATATTTGTGATGTTGGCCGGATTTCTTGTAGTACATGTAGAGTAGTAAATGGGTGATTTACAGGAGCCACCCAGTTCTTATTCCAAAACTTCCTGTAGAACACTTTTTAATTGTGTGGAGTTTACTAAGAGTTCCAGGGGAAATTATGGTCTCACATGGGCATTTTGGTGCCAGGCGAGCACTGGTATTTTTCCACTGCTATCCACAAACAATAAGTTTAATAGATCTGAATCACTCATGTTCTTAATCCTACAGTAAGAGAAAAGGAGACATCTTAAAGGGGTATTGCCATCTTAAGACATGTATGGCATATCCCGATATTTCATAAATGACAGATATGTAGGTTGATCTCCTGGGAGAACAAAGGATCAAATATGCTGTGAAATCCTGTTGGGCTGTCTCTATACGCATTAGATAGCTGTTGGTAAATGGTTGCTTCCCTTGACAGTGGCCATATATGCTCAGATCTGCATAATATTATTATTATTATTTTGCTTACTTATATAGTGCCATCATATTCCCCAGCGCTTTACAGACATTTTTAGTCACTGTCCCATATAGGGCTCACAATCTACATTCCCTATCAGTATGTCTTTGGAGTGTGGGAGGAAACCGGAGAACATATAAACTCCTTGCAGATGTCGTGATTATATGCTCAGATCTGCAGAGATATGTCCCTATGAGACCCTTCCAATTTTAGCTCTCTTCCTGGGTGGACAAAGGATTATGTATGAAAACTAACCTGTCCCCTATTCATGCCATAAAAATGAGCTGTGGGTACATGACTGCATTGGTTGTTTTTTAACATTGGCATCATAGTTATATTGGTAATAAGGTTGAAAAAAAAGTTGCAGGTCCATCAAGTCCTACCAATAATCCTACAGTGATGATCCAGAGAAAGGCAAAAACCTCTGTACGGCAGGTGCCAATGACTCCATATTAGTGGAAGAATTCCTTCTCTACTCCAAATTATGAAATCAGACTAAATCTCCGAATGTCATCTCTAAAAATCACATTTCTATAACTTGTAGTTAGATGAATTATAACCCTCAAAATCATTTGTTATTATATAAATTTCTAGATCTTTTTTAAATGCTTAGACGCTATCTGCTATTACTGGGGTACGGCATTCCATAGTCTGACTGCTCTAAATGTGAAGAACCCTTTCCTATCTAGATATCTAAACCTTTCCTTTCCTGCACCCATAAAGAATGCCCCCTGGTTCTTTGTACAGTCCTTGGACAGAATAAATGATATACCTCTTCTTTGTACTATCACACATACGTTCATATGTACATACATTCAAGTATTTGGATCACCTCTAAGGTATCTTTATTCTCTAAACCTTTTCTTTCTCTCCTATCCCTTTCCTATAATATATACCCAAAACTGAATCCCATATTTTAGATGTGGTCTTATAAGGGATTTATATATGAGCTATTACTTTGAGATCTCAGGTTTTTATCTTATCTTTTATGTACTCTCAAATCTTTTTTTTTTTGCAGCTGCTTGACACTGAGTACTGCTGCTCAGCTTACTTGTAACCAGAATACACAAGTCCTTCTCGTGTTCTGTATTCCCCAGTATTACTCCATTTATAGTATATGCAGTGATAATTGTACTGTGGTCTGTGTCCGCTGAGGCTGCTGATTGACCTCATGCGGCGCAGAATTTCCAGGGGCAAATCCATGGTGTGCGTCAGATCGGACAGTGGTGGTGGACATTGGAGTGCTAGAGACAGGTACCTGGGTTCTGAAATTTGTGGACAACACCTTTAATGGGAGTCTGTCACCAGAACCCAGCATATCAGCCCCGCCCGCAGATATATAGGTTATGATCACCTGAATGAAACTGTGTCTTCTCCTTGTGAATTGATACCTCCATTGTTTTTGTCGACATGCAAATGAGCTCTTTGGAGTAATGAGGGTGTCGCCATTTCACCAAAGAGGTAAGTGGCAACTCTATTATTGCTCCAAAGGGCTTTCTGCATAGTGACATAAATGGCAATAGCTTTGCACTTCAATTTACATCCCATCCACAAGGTCAGAAAATTACTGGATTAAGCAAACGTAGCAAACACCAGCACCAAATTGCAAGAAACCAGGAGTTTTAAGAGAGCTAACCAATCACGAGGTCCCGTCAGCAGTCATGTGACCACAATGATGCCAAGGAACTACCCCAACAATAAACCAATTATGTAGTTGATGACAAAACAGCCGGAGAACTGCAGAACAGCAGAAAATCTTTATATAAATTTGGTCTCTATGAAATGATTTATTACGGTGACAGACCTAAAGATATATGCAAGAAACAATCAGCAATATATGTACATATAAAATAACAATAATCTATTCACCAGCTAAGAAAAACACAATAAACACAGTTCACAATTGACAAGACACATTGGGGCACATTTTTTACTAAAGGCCTCGACAGATACAAGTCGTGCCTAAATTATCCAGAAGCTCTTGCCACTTAATAAATCAAGTGCACGCCAATCCACCACGATGAGAATCTACGCCAGTCAGGAACTGGTGCACATTTCCTGTATAACTATAGATACCATAAAACTGACGCGAGTTATAATAAATACAATGGAAAGTGGCGAGGGAGGTACAGAACAGGGGATGTGGCACATCTCTGATACCAGAAAGGGCCTTGCACCAAAGAAGCACCACATTATCAATCATCTATGCCTTAAATCTGGCATAGGTAGGTTGGTAAATGTATCCCACTGTGCAACAGTCCCAGAGCATAAAAACATAGAAACACATAGCAACAGGGTCAACATTTTTAGAATGTAATTGTTAGGTGAAGGACAACAATACCCCTTAGGACATACAAACCAATTATTCACTTTTCAAGCTTAGTGTGCTGTTTTTTTTTTTTTTTTCAACGTGCACTTTTCTGTTTAACTATTGTTCTTACAGATTATTTTAGTCATTTTGTCAAGGTCATATCTAAACCACAACCACTTGGCTAGAACCCCAAGAGAAAGAGCCAGGATAGGATAATGCGCTCCCCAGCACCCACCCACTCGGAGGAAAAGATGATGTGGTACGATGCTACTCTTTTATTTAAAGTGTCCATGAATAAAGCCTTTAAGGGGTCTATATACACCTTCTTCAGGATCAATGATATGGTACAATACTAATACATTATTTAGCATGACTGTGGATAACTTGCTTTGGGGTCTATGTGTCCCTTCTTCAGAAGAGTTGATATAATACAAAACTGATACTTTATTGACTTCTTCAGAGTAGATGATATGGTACAATACTAATACTATATATAACATGTCTGTACTGTAGATAACATGTTTCAGGATCTGTGTACTTCTTCAGAAGTGATAATATGGTACAATACCAAAACTAATACTTTATTTATTATGTCCTCAGATAATGGGGGGAAGGGGTGATTTATTAAGAGTGACGTTCTATACATCAGTCTTAATCCATTCCCCCGATAGGCACTAGCTGTGTCTGAATTTTTGAGGTCTCTTCATATTTCAAGCACAGTTCCATGTGCCAGAATGGGAAGCTACACATTTTCTGGAATGAGTTATAGTAGATTTGTCAGGCTAAGGCGCCCCACCCTAGTCTTCACCCTGTTCTACACACTTTAGTAAAAACTGGTGAATGGGGCGCAGAAAGAGGAATGTGGTGCATGTTAAGTTTTCTGGCATGAAGGGAACTGTAAATTTCTCCCAATGTAATTTAGGGATTATATGTATGCCTTTTTCAGAAGGGATGATATAGTACAATATCAAATCTTTAAAATAGTCACATATAGCAGGTTTTACAGTCTATGTATCCCTTCTTCATTAAATGGTCAGTAACTTTTCATATAATTTAGTCTCATTTCATAGATCTTGTGATTCTGGCCTAAAATATAATGCACTTTAATTAAAAATACAGATGCTTCCTGCCTGAAAAATCTCTCTAAAGTTCCTGCCACTAGGTGTCTACTTTCTAGCTAATTTACACTTCACTTCCTGTTGTTAGCCAAGGTCCATCTATCCATACTTTAGATAATCAAGACAGGGTCACAGTAAGTGAATGTAGATGGGACACTTCACACGTCTGCAAGCTGTTGCTCTGTGCAAAGGACTGAAAAATCTGCAAATCTCAGTTCGGGTGGGTTCACACCTGCGCTTGAGTCCGTCTGCTGCCAATCTGAGTGAAAATCTCGGGAAACAGGATAGGCATCGGATACCGACAGGTTAGCGACGCATTGGTTAAAAACCCATTCATTTGAATGGGTTTTTAAAGCAATGCGCGGGTGTGCACTTACACCCTCTGCGCTGCGAAGCAGTTTTTTTTCGTTGGACATGAAGTCCTGCATGTCCGACTTTGTTTCCAACGAAAAAAAAAGGATTTACAGCGCAGAGGATGCAAGCGCACACCCGCGCATTGCTTTAAAAACCCATTCAAATGAATGGGTTTTTAACCAATGCGTCACTAACATGTCGGTATCCGATGCCTATCCTGTTTCCCGAGATTTTCACTCGGATTAGCAGCGGACGGTCTCAAGCGCAGGTGTGAACCCACCCTTACAATGCTAGAAGTATTCTATGTACTTGTATCTACCTCTGGCTGCTTGTGTGATTACAGATGAGATATTATTCACAGACAGCAAGCAACATTACTGACTGAGCTCATAGATTGTTTTTTTTTTCCTGTGTTTTAGCAGCTTGTCTGCATGTATTTGCAATTCTGTCCCTGGATCTCCTATATTATTTTCATTTGGGCTTTTCTCAGCTATTTGCTATTGTACAGTTACTCCTGGCAGAATAACATATAAAGAAACCAGTAGTATCAGTAATGGATAGCGGAAGAGGGCAGACTGGTTCTTATTGTACATGCCCATAGCCTCATAGACAAATGCAAAATGTGCTGCAGCCATAATGGGGATGTTATCAGCAGAAAAACTGATAGGACACCATGTATGAAGGTTTATTGAACAGACGGCCCAGCAAGACCCAGCACATATTTCAACTTTTCATGAAAACTCAGGCACCCTTTAAAGATCACTTACTACCATACTATCTTAAATGTCTGTGGATGATGTTTTTTTGGGGTCTATGTACCCCTTCTTCAAAAGAGATAATATGGTACAATATCAAGACTTTAAAATGTCTGTGGATGACACCTTTTAGGGCCTTCGTACCCCTTCGTCATAGCACGACAGTCCACCCAATTCTAAAGAAGGGGTTCACAGCCCGTGAAATGCGTTATCCTCAGACATTTGATGTATTGTAACATATTATCTCTTCCTACAGCTGTGATATTTTGCTTCCATAGAGGCTAACGCGTTTCTTGGGGTTCTCCATTAGTCCAAGTTGTTATTGTGAATTATTTGGGGGGCATCATGACTCCGCTAAGTAACTATTATGTGTCAGTAGTAACACATCTCATCCTCCATGTCACTATGACTGGAGAGCTCACACATAACATCCTCCAGCTCCACAGCCTGGATAAACAACAAGGCTCAAACTCACCCCAGCCCAAAAAAAAAAACAGGTTTCAAAACAAGGGGGCGGGGACTGCGGCCGCCACGCCCTCACAGCAGCGCAGCGAATGGTTTGCCCATCGCTGGAAGGAGGAGTGACTACGTCACCATCACCGCCCCTATGTAAATCTCTTTCATTCTGTGTGAAGCACTGCTGCAGAGTTAGCCACGCCCACTTTCTGCCGGCTCTCCTCTACTGTTAAGGAGAGGTGGTTACCATGACACTGACGTTGTGTGGAGGAGGGGACTGCGCAGACGCTGTGGGACTTTTGGCAAGATGGCGGCGGGGCCAGTGAGGAGGCAGAGCTGGGAGATGCTGTGAAACAGCCAGAGGAGCAGACAGCGGCGTCACGGGCAGCAGGACCGCTACACCGAGCGACACGACGGAACATTCCCGGGCTCACAAGAGGCTTCACAACACGCCGCCACAGCCCGGGAGGCTACCGGACAGTGCGGGACACATGAGCCGGAGCAGTTCCCGGGAAGCACCGGTAGCGGCGGCGGCTGCGGAAGAAGAAGACACAGCCGGCGGTCCTTGAGGGCCGGGAGCGGGCCCTTGAGGGCCCAGGCTCAGGATGAAGTTCGCAGAGCATCTGTCTGCTCATATCACCCCGGAGTGGAGGAAGCAGTACATCCAATATGAGGTACTGAGATATCCACCTAATGTACCTGGGGGACTACAAGTGCCAGCGTGCTGACGCTATGCTTCTTGTAGTCCCTCTCATAGAAAGCTATGAAGGAGCCCATTCATCGGCACCTATGGATTCAGAAGGAACCAACAGTGCCAGCATGTCTGACATTCTGGTTCTTATAGTTCTTCTGATAGTAAGCCATGAAGTATAGCCAGGAAGCCTCTAATCTGCACCTATGCATTCAGGAGGAACCAACAGTCCCAGCATGTCTGACATCCTATCTCTTGTAGTTCCTCTGATAGAAATCAGTGTGATGAGGACAGTGATTTGTACCGAGGGACTCAGGGCTGTCAGGCTGTTGTGGGACAACTAGTCCCAGCATGTCCTGATGTCCCTGGTACTTGTAGTTCTGCCAGTTGGAAACCATGTGGAATACAGATGAGCACACCCGAGTGACCTATGTGGAGCGATACTCCCAGCATGTCTGACATTCTGGCTCTTGTAGTTCCTGTGATGGCATAAGGCATAGGGATGAGCAGATTGAGCTGCACCTGTGTGGCTTGGGGCTCTAAGGCTCTTGTGGAACAACTACTCCCAGCATGTCTGTTATTCTGGCTCTTGTAGTTCCTCTGGCATAAAGAATAGGGATGAGCACTTTGATCTGCACCTTTTGTAACCTGGGACTTTAATAACTACTCCCTGCATTTCTGATATTCTGGTTCTTGTAGTTCTCCTTATAGAAAGCTTAAAGAATAGGGACGAGGATATTGATCTGTCTCTGTGTAACCAGGGGTATGTCTGACATTGTGCTACTTGTAGTACTCCTGGTAGAAAGCATAAACAATAGGGATGAACACCTTGATCTGTATCACCTTGATCTGGAGCATGTCGGACATTGTGGTACATGTAGTTCCTCTGATATAAAACCATGAGATGATCGGGTTGTTCTGCACTTCTTCATGTCCTAGCATTCAATGGGAGATCTGTCGGTGAATTATTTTTCATGTATTCAAATGGCAAGCGAGTTGTGAAATGTCAAGGTGCCCGAATGTGTCACCAGCCACTTGTGACAATCGCTCAGACCTGTCCTGGCATGTAAAAGGAACACCGTTCTGATAAATGGCGCCTCCTATTATAAACGCTTGTACATTGTTGGTCATGATTAATATTCATGTGATGTGATACATATGTATACAGTATATGTAGTATATAATAGCCACTGCTCATCTCACACTATATACAGAGAGAGATATATATATCCATACTGCATCCAAACAGTTATGGGACCACAGACCTGTCATTAAATCTGATCCGACCTTCATGTAGCCGCCATCTGTGGAAGCCTGCCCTCTGCAATAGTGTCAGAGCGCACAGATACACCCATTGTCACCTTTTGTTTGTAGCTACGTGACATGAATGATGGGGGTCTGTTTGGGCGCCGCTTATCCGGTTTCCTCCACAATTTGGCACAGTGCTCACTTAGTATAAATATGAAGCCGTTTGCTTACCTTAGTCTATTACTTGCAGGAAATATAGCTTCTAGTAGAGGTGTAATGTAATTACACCCAGTGAGAAGGACACGCCGAGATTACCCGCAATCCGATTATCATGGCACCTAATCGGCCAATGTAGACAAGGTGGGAGAAGAGAGGTGTGACAGCACGATGCCCTGCAAGCCCTCCTGTCAGGGGCATCTGCTTTGTGCTGGCTTTGCTGAATCAGCGCTTTCTTTAAAAGCCTCAGCAGCATGGTCTGTAAGACAGTCTACAGGTTCTTGAGTCCGGAAGTCTGGCCGTATGTCACATGTCAGAATCTACAGGATTAGATGTGACAGGAGGGTGTTTAGTATGATGGGAGCAGGACTGGTCCACACCTTGCTGTTTGTCTTGATGTATATAGTTCTCTGGTGACCTGGGAGGTACATTTATAGGATTCCCTAATATTTGCCTCTGTATGTTCACATAAGTGGCGCCAGTATGCTGTGACCAGTGCTGGCTTATCTAATATCCTCATGTCTGCTCTCCTGTAAGCTACAACTGCTTGTAAAGGAAGCTACGTATACTGTATGTACGAAAGTGCAGTTCCATAAGATACAGTCAAACCTTCCCAAAAGACATCCTCTTTGAGAAGACCATCCAATTTTTCCAAACCAGATTGCCTGGATTTGCATTTCATTCATATACAGTGAAACCTCCCCAACAGACCACCCCTTTGAGAAGACTATCTCCTTACCCATGTCTTTTTCAGTTTCACCATGTTACCCATCTTCTTTGAGAAGACCACCTCCCTAGAAGACCACTTTATAATGCAATTTTGGGTGGTTGTTCTAAAGAGGTTTCACTGTAATATATATACACATACTGCCCATTTTCTTTGAGAAGACCACCCACCTAGAAGACCACTTTTTAATGCTTTTTTTTGTGAGGTCTTCTCTTTAGGGGCTCTATATGTCATTGAAACAGCAGGTCAGGGATTGAAAGCTTTGCCACTACTCAAACAAAGACTATTGACTCAGATGGGGGAATCCAACCTGTGTCTCTCCAGCTGTTGCAAAACTACAACGCCCAGCATGTCCTGAAAGCTTTCGCCTATGAGTCCTACTACAGTATCAAACTTATAAAGGATTATTGCTGGCATGAAAAAATTGTAACGTTGGAGAGAAAGATTCTCATTATGGCTGCTAAATTGCAGTTTGATGAGCTGTTTGTCTGTGTGGCACGTTGGGGCCTATTCACACATGCGCCAGACTTGTTGCAGAGATTGTGACTGTTCCATTCATCTGAATAGGGCTTGCAGAAAGCCATGTGTTTGCCGCATAAAAAAAAAAAAAAAATTCACATGTATAGAGCTGATTTTCCATCACAAATCTGCTGTGTGTGAATATACCCTAAGAGAAGGAAACAAATCGAATGCACATATGACTACTGTACATTGTTATATTCTATATCAACGCTGAGACCAAAAAATATCACTTTTTGGTTGAATGTCTTAAAACTGGATAGGAACCACTATGGCTGCCATTGCATGTCCTACAGCTTTTGTGATCTAGGCATGACTAGTAGACTGCAGCGTAATGAGACTGAGCTGCCATTCAGGATTCTTGGAAAGATGGGTGCCTGGTTATATTGCTATGTACATTGAGTGCATGTGTTGGGTTATTTTAAGTGCATACATTTCCCACCTCTCTGCATTCCTGTACCCCTTGTTCTTGTTACTGGCTACCTGGGACATTTTCGAGAACCCTTTGTTACTGGCAGACATCCATCTCTGTGTAGTATCGGAGAATGGGCATCAATAGGAGTCTTTTGTTTGCATGTTCACATCAGGTAGGAGGCAAGGGGCCATAAGGAAGAGAGTGTCTCTAAATACTGAGCAGGGTGGCGGTGTCTGACACTGTATGATGTGTTGTCTTGTACTGATTCCTGATATAGACAAGTCTATACCAAAGGATACAGCAAGAGGAACAGAAACTGTGAAAACACATTCATCTTTGTTTCTTTCCATATATCGTCACCTAGAAACATTGGAGATCTTCTGCTGTAGTGGTCTGTTCTCTGTGGCTCGCCAACTACAACTCCCAGCAAACTCTAGGGTGTAGTTCTGCACTTGTTAGAAAGCCACAGGTTGGAGTGAATGGATTGACCACCCGTGTAATGAGATGTACATATTACTGTTCTGTAGATGTAGAACGTGTGCGCCCAGATGCCAGTGTGTGCCATAGTTACCAGTGAATGGGACAGCGGCAGGGTCTTTGTAAGCAGTTGTGCGCAGACAATACGTTCCCCTAATAACCATAGACATGATGAGGTCTTGTACAAAGACAAGGCTGAGTAATGAAGATCGCGGGCTCAATGCAAAGAATGGAGTTATTAGGGAAATGTCTTTTTTGTTGCTCGTCATTGTGAGGCACGTGGTAGTTCTGTTTGGCGATTGTAAGTAGTCGCCATGTATAGAATTCTTGGTTTGTTCCGATCTGTCATGTCCTGATATAAGCAAATATTGTGTCTTTTCTGTTTAATAGCAGAGTTTATTACATTTATGTCCATTGTAGTTAGAATGATAAATGGTAAATCAATAGCCGAGTGTATCGTGCTGTGCCGCATCTTTACTGTAGACATTGTGGCGGTAATAGAAATGAATATTTGAGATAAAACATAGTACACTGAGGCTCTCTTCACACACCATGGGGCAGGTTTATTAATACTGTCTGAAATGTGGCCAGCTTAGAACTAGGCTACATGCGCCAGATTTTTCACAGTCTCATGCAGGCACACTTTTGTATAACCTTAATTTTATTTTGCTTACTTTTATAGCCCCAACATATTCCACAGCACTTTTCAGATAGTCTAAACTGTCCCATATAGGGCTCACAATTTATATTCCCGATCCGTATGTCCTTGAAGTGGGGGAAGAAACTGGAGTACCCGAAGGAAACCCACGCAAGCACGGGGAGAACATACAAACTCCTTGCAGATGTTGTCCTTTACTGGACTCAAGCTCAGGGCATTAAAATCCATTCATGTGAATGGGCTAGTCACATGACCTTTTCTATTTTTTTTTTTTTTTTTCTTTACCCATTTTCACGGATCCCTCATGACAAATGTCCATTTTTTGCGGACGTTTTGGCTTACTCTTGAACTCTTTTTGTTTTTGATTTGTGCATCTCCAGCCTTATCACCTTTCCCGCTAAGCCTTGCCTCCTTGTTGCCTCCCTTCATAAATGTGGTGCACGCCATGAGTTTGGGTTCATTTCATAAGTAAATCTGCCCCGGTGTTTTTCATGCAATTTTTCATGGTATTTATAATGTCAGTCTTTTGGGACGGATGTCACTGTAAAGCATAGTCATATATAAAGCACATTAGAAATAAGCACCCAGTTTGTTTTGTAGTGTTTTCTAGAAAGCCCTGCATGCTCTGGGTAAGGTATTTTTTCTGGTGTTTTTTCCCTATAGGCTTATGTATAAGAGTTGAAAAACTTCAGGAAAAACACATGTATGCTAAAAAGGAAACTATAAAGAAGCCTCCAAAAATGTGTTGAAAGAAGCTTTATTAAAATGTCAGAAAACACTGGAGGCTGAGGCTGTGATACACAGTCCAGTATAGTGGATGGGGTATACATCCTATCACACACCTGCTGCAGGTGCACAACTGACTCAGGGGACTCAGGTGGAAGGCTAGGCCGCAGCAGACCTGGTACATGTTAAAGACTACCTGAGTTTTCATGAAAAGTTGAAATCTGTGCAGGGTCTGGCTGGCCAGTCTGTGCTATGACTGTTCATGCCTTCATACATGGTGTCCTATCAGTTTTTCTGCTGCTAATAATCACATTATGGCTGAAACACAGTTTGCATTTGTCTCTCTGCCAGGTGGCATGTACAGTAAGGCTAATTGCACACGACTGTGTCCTGGCCGCCGGCCATGATTTTCGGAACGGGCGGCACACGGAATAGGACCTGTCCAGAGTTTTGCGTCCCAAACTGTCGGCCCGCACACTGATCTGTGTATGTAATACATGGTCATGTGCGTGGGCTGACAGAAATGAATGGGTCAGTATGCTATCTGGGAAAAACCCGCATATCACACTGACCTAGCCCACAGTTGCCTGCAAGGGACCTATGGAGGAGTCTGCCCCCTCCCCCCATCCATTGCTGATAATGTTATGCTATACTGCCAGGAGTAACTATACCATAGCAAACAAATACCTGAGAAAAGACCAAGTGACCATAATATAGGAGATGCAGGAACAATAGACTGTAAATACAATGCAAATAAATTCATGCAAGAAGATAAAACACTAGCAGAAAAAACAATCTATGAGCACAGTCAGTAAAGCTGCTTACTTTCCGTGAATAATATCCCATCTATAACCACAATAGCAGCCAGAAGTAGATACAAGTACATAGACTTTTCTTACATTGTAAGCTGTGGGTTTTGCTGAATTCTCAGTCTTTTGCACACAGCTACAGTTTGCAGACATGTCTGTGCAGGCTGTGAGGAGAATCAACCCCTCCCCTCGCCATTCACTCCATTCTGTCTTGCTTATCTCAGTTAGTGTATCTATTGACAGACTTCCTTGGTAATAAGAGTGAACTGAAAATTAGCTAGCAGCGAGACCCCTAGTGGCAGAAACTTTAGAGAGGTTTTTCAGGCAGAAAGCATCCACATTTTAATTGAAGCGCATTACATTTTGGTCCAGAATCACATGCTGTATGAATTGATACTAAAAATTGTCTGAAAAGTTAGTGACCACTTAAAGATTAATTCATTCACTAGAATCCCATCCACTTTGCAGGGACTGTAAAACACTGCGGCCAAACTGTGGCGTTTATGCCACATGGGACCCCAGTCTTACGGAGCTTTTAGGCTGAGGCTACATGTTGCAGAAAATTGGAAAATACAATTAATTTCACCTACAGAAACACTGTTTTTCTCATAGACTTATATGGGGGGGGGGGAGAGTAAAAAATGCAAAACACAGCATGTGAAAAACGCAAATGTTTTGGGAATTTTGTTTTCCGCCACTTTGTTGTCCGACCTTGGTCTTAGATTGGTTTCACGCCAAATGTTTTCTGTGTCAAAAATTTGCAGCTATTTTTGATTTGTGGTGCTCTTTGGGTCACTGACAATTTTATTTTTTGGAGAATATACTCTAGGGCTGACTTTTTTTTCTCTTCACAGGCCTGCATTGTGGTGTGTGTGTGTGTGTGTGTGTGTGTGTGTGTGTTTTTTTTTTTTTTGTTTGTTTCTTTTTTTTAAGAGTAAATGTGTATTTTGTTTTGTAGCAATTGTTGTAATTTTTTTTCACTTTCCCGATTGTGGCTCAATGAGGAATATATATATATTGCACAGTTATGAAGTGAAAAACACGACTTAAAGAAGCCAGAAGTCCAGATTTACTAATACACAGTGTAAAATTATCCAGGCAGTCTAAAAATACACCAAATTTATCACAGTGGCTGATGCTGGCTGATAAATCTGGAGTATGTTTAGACTGTCTAGTCTACATTTATACTACCTTTTATTTGGCTTACTTTGAATCAGAAATGTACAACTTAATTTTGGGGCATATTTAGAGTATTGAGATACATTTATGCCACAATCTTTTTCTTAGAATCCATGTGTTCAGCAAGTCAAAAAATATTAGGCCAAACTAGAAGAACCGATGATGTGCTACTTTGCACCAAAGATGTACCACGTTTTTGCCATGGTAAATCAGGCCACAGTTTTCACAAATGCCATATAGGTGAACGTCTAGGTGGTATATAGTCAGGGCTGGACAGATGCCAGGTGTAAACAATGGACAATGGGTGAAGTTTATCAAGGGTGTTTTTTTTTTTTTTTTTTTTTTTTTTTTGCTTTATACGCAGCATTTATCCATCTTTTGTGTCTATTTTTGTGACTTAAATAAACTTCATCACTTTTTTTTGGTAGGGAAGGTGGAGTAACCTAGGATGACGCATGTATAACGTGCAGCTTTTAAAAAGGCGCAAAAAGCGGCATATCCGATAGCACTTGAATCACAATTTTCATCTTGAGGTGAATTTGTGCAAGATTTATTACACATCAAGCTCCATTTTAATGAATGCGGCACATGGAAATACATGTCAGTAAAAAGGTGCACACATCTAGAGGCGCAGGGGGATTTAGTATTTTCATTTTTATTTATTTATTTATTTTTTTTGTGCCACATCTGTCCAAAAAGTGAAAAGCCTTGTGCAAAAGTCATTAAAATGGTGTAAAAGAAAAATAACTCCTGTGCACATAATAATAATGATAATAATAATAAATAAATTTTATTTATATACATAAAGCCTTAATTATACGGCTGGGTTCACATCTGCATCTGAGTCTCCGTTTGGAGACTCCATCACAGTGTCTGTTGGAAATTGTCAGACAGAAAAGTCCTGGCAGTCTGACTTTTTCATCTGATGGACCGCTTTATAGTAAATGGGGTCTGATGGGCTCGGTTCATGTCCATCTTTTATCAGATCCCATTGTGTCCGTTTTTCTATTCTTCTGGTCCTCAGATGGGTCAGAAGAATGGAAACAATAATGCATGTATAATGGTAGCGTAAAAAGAAAGACCCCCTAGTGAGTGTAAAAATTTGCTAAAGTTTTTGGGCTACTTATGGTTCTTTTTTTTGGTTGCCTGGCCACTACAGTAATAGGTTTTATGTAATTTATATGATATATATTTAAACATATTTTTTTTATATTAATCTATACACACTCGTTATCTTCTTATTGCTCACATTACTAGTGTAATGGAAAGAAATAGTTTGGACATTTTACGTATCACTTCTGCATTCCACCTCCTTCCCCCCCCCCCCAAACATGGAGATTAATAGGAAAACACTCTGTTAATATACAGTATAATAGCCTAAAAAGCCCTCAGCTCTTCTGACTTAATAGCATGCGGTTAGGTATATGAGGACTAGACCCTCGGCATCCATTATGCCCTGTAGGGAGATCTCTTATCCCAGGTATAGATGTTACAGGTGACTTGTTCACACACAGCAGAGGACAGTGTCTCGGGCCTGGATATGTCCGTTTATATGACTGCAGATAATGTCCCGATGCTGGGACAGATAGGCAGAATACGAGCCCTGGACGACAAGATCTAAATATTTCTTTCTGATTCACTTACGACATTAGATTCTTCACTTCCTAAAGGGATGACCCAGCTCGAAATAAACAGCATCACGCAGAGTGCTGCATAAATGGCCGGCTCGCCTTCCTCATCTTAGCTGTCATGTCTGGTTAATGAGATCTGTATCGGAGGCATGGAGACATCAGTGTGCAGCTCAGCATCCAGCTTTGTCTCTAATGCTGCACCTTCCCCATATAGGAGCCATTAATGCAGTCAGCCCATTGGTGGCGGGGTCAGAGATAATAATCAGGCTTCCCCCAGTCTCTCCGCACGGTAATGATACTCTCTGGTGAATGTCAGGGCAGTGTGACTTGCATGAATCTGCCTGCGCTCATCCCGGGCACCGCGCGCTAACCGCCTAGTAAAACTACTCCCCGCTTCTCGCCTTTGTTTTCTCTTATTTCAGGTGTATTGTGTAGATATGTGAAATATGCATTGTCTCGGATTGGTCTATGTTCTGAAAGGTGCGGCTTTAATAGCTAGGCTGAATTATTGGGTACTTCACTTTAATTGCTGGGAAGTTGCCAGAAGTTCAGTGTGCTGCCGGCACGCTCTTGGCTCGGTGCTGTGTTGGAGGGAGTGCCTGTCCTTTGTTGCTTTGAAGGCCGTTTGACCTTTATTTTCATCTATTCTTTAAGCTTAGATTTTATACTCTGCCATTTTTGGTCTCTGTGTGCTCTTCAATAGAAAAACATAATGCAGTATTTGTTGCGGTGTTTTTTTTTTTTTTTTTTTTGCAGTCTTTGGCAGCAGTAATTCTGTATCCATTGGGCAAATTAGGATCTGTTTTACACAGAAACATTTTAGAATTGATTTAAGCTATTAAAATAGATAGTTCTATTAATAGAGTTCTAACTCTACTTCTGAATTCCTACTTTGTATTGTATATTTGCTGCTTTGTCATTTAGGCCCATTCAGATCACGATTTTTACATCCGTTTAGCAGGTCCATTTAACAGATGCAAAAGCATGGCTATCAGTTTACATAGAGATCGATCTTCAAAAAAACCAAAAAATGATCTTTTTTTTTTTTTTTTTTTTTTTCAGACTGATACAAAAACATAGTATACCATACTTTTATGTCTGTCCAAAAAAAAACAACAAAAATAAACGGACAAACTAATTCTTCAGGGACTGAGCTGCAAACGGGCCACGTGACGAATGAACATGACATCACTGGCCTGCGGAGCGGAAGCTTTGAGCAGATAATGTTGGGGTGCCATGTGTCAGACCTCCACTAATCAGATATTGCTGACCTACACTAAGGATAGGTCATCGATATTTAACTCCCAGGAAAACACCTTTAAAGGGAGTCTATCATTAGAAAATCACCTTTGAACTAATGGCACTTTGGAATAGCCTTTAAAAAGGCTATTCTACTCCTACCTTTCATAGTCGTCTTCTCCCCGCCGTTTCTGTAAAAATCAGTTTGAGATATGCAAATTACGCTCACAGAGCACACTGGGCGTTCCACCTCGGCTCCGAGCACCCCTCGCGTCATAACCTGTCCCCGCCCCTTAGTTAGTACTGTTCACGCTCCTCTTCATGTTCTTCTGATTTTCTGCCTTGCATAAAGCATCCGACACAGCGATATACGCCGACTGTGCATGCTCGGCGCCATTTGGCAGTGGCCTGTTACACGAGCGGATGCCTTATGCAAGGCAGAAGATCAGAAGAACATGAAGAGGGGCGTGAACACAACTAACTAAGGGGCGGGGACAGGTTATGACGTGAGGGGTGCTCGGAGCCAAGGTGGAACACCCAGTGTGCTCCGTGAGTGTAATTTGCATATCGCAATAAACGGATTTTTACAGAAACGGTGGGGAGAAGAAGAGAATGGAAGGTAGGAGTAGATTGGCCTTTTTAAAGGCCATTCCAACGTGCCATTATTTCAGACGGTGATTTTCTAATGATAGACTCCCTTTAACCCCGTATTCCCTGCAAGATTTCTACTATTTTAGGAGCTTACAGAAAACCCTGTAGACTGAGTCTCCTCTTTACTTTTATGATTCATTTTTAGGTTTAGTGGTCCTTTTTTAAGTCATTTTAAGGATTAGATTGAAATAAAATCCAATGTACTGTTGGTCTCGCAAAGATCTTTTCCTCTATTAAATCTCTTCCTTGAGTAAATGCAAGTGTACGAGCTTTTGGATGTGGATTTGCTGCAGTTTTCTGGGTTGTGCTGTGGTTATTTTCGGCAGCTTGTTATACTTGCGTTTGGCAGCACCCTCTGGCTTTGGCTAAAAATAAGGTCATGGACCAGAACTGCCTACTGAAGTTTGGTTTGCAGGAGACTGAACAATAGTGTGTAATGTGCATAATCCTCCATCCATGCCCAATATCCGGGGTGTGATCACCCCCCAAAGATTAACCTTGGTGGTGTATTCTGCACCTACTCCGTACACACAATAAGGAGTTAACATGCACAAATGCAAATGAGGCTTTATGCATGTTTGTCAATGTCACTTTTGGTTAATTTACATAATCCAAGGACTTTAGTGATCCGACCATCTTTTGAAAGGCTCCAATGAATAAAGTCCTCGATGACGGTCACTTTTATGCTCTATGGTTACTATGGAGCTGAGGCCGCTGTATTGGTAGGAGAGTGCTGTACATTGTATTTGTCTGCTCCTACAAACCAAAGTCTGCCACTTAACCTGCGGGTCAAGGATAAGCCGTCAGGTGTCTGTGGCTGTCTTCCTAAGGGTGGATTCACATAGGGCCACTTGACAGAACTCCTGTGACTGCGCACTGTCTGCCTATGAACTTATTCTGTGATAGAAAGGATATTCTTGTGGTTATGGAGAACTGCATTGCAGTACTGCA